>OU015536.1:17237500-17550000 GCA_907165065.1 Caprimulgus europaeus
TAAAACTTTTTACTTTAACATAAAACTTTCTTGTGGAGGGGAAAAATGAGTCCCTTTAAGTTCAGAGAGCTATAAATTAACAAAAAAGAAAGCTGCTATGTTTATTCATAATTTGTCACTTGATTTTGTGTTTTAAAGTTCAGCATGTTAGGTAAAAATTATACTGATTTAAAACCACTGTAAATTCTATACAAGATTTGATTGAAAAGAGTACAAAGAAATATTTGATATATTTAGACCAAAAATTATTTTGATATCTATATGCAACTAGTGTTTTTACTACGTACAAGATTTTTTCATAAACTTAAAAGTTCATACTTCTTCCTGAAGGATTTAAAAATAGAACTGAAAACTTTAAAATGACAAGAGCTTTCTAATGAATAAATTGACCATTCTATCATTTACATTTACCAAAAAAAAATCTAAAAATTAGTACAAATTTTTGTAGCTTTGCAATGATTACAAAAGTTTTTGATCAAATTGAAATTTGATTATTTATGGGAGAAGGTCGTGAAATATCTTGGCAGAAGGTGACAATATTAAAACAGTGTAGCTGGAGATAGTGTAAAAGATACTTTTTTGGGAATTAAGTGATCTGTGAAGTCAGATCTAAATCTAAACAAGATGGAATTCCACTTGACAGCTCTTGAGCGTGGCTCAGGTTGGTTTCATGAACTTCAGAGGGAGTTTAGAGTGCCTTGCTTGGCTTCTGGGCATCATGAGGACGTGTCCTGCAGTCCACCTTTGTGTGAAAACAGCTCACTCGCATCTGTCTGTGGTCAGGTTATGGCTGTCATTGTGTATCTCTAAAGTGAAGCCAGTGTTTAGAGTTGGCCTACTTATTCATAAATTGGGGAAAATGGAACCTGTTTATGAATATGGCATTGTAATTAATTTTTCATATTTATGGCTTTCAAATGCTGGTGGTTATGCACTTATCAGTGCTTATAATATTTTTCTTTCCAATTACATATCACTTCAATATGTTGATGGCTTCTGCAGTTCAGAAGGGTGTCAATATTTACTGTATCTCTTACTAAGCTCTCTGTAACTGTGAAGCATGAAGAAGCTCCACAACTTTTTGAAGATTGTTGTTAAATATTTGTACAATCGTATCTTGACTCCTCTCCCCATTTTCCATTAATATATTTGCTTTTTATGCCAGTATCTTTTTTTGGTAGTTACTCCATTAATTCATTTAGTATTCAGTTAGCATTGGATTCTCACTGTAGTGTATAAAGATTATCATTATAGAATACATAATAAAAAGAGGTATTTTTTGATGCAGCATTTTTTTCTTAGAAGATGTCAATTAGATGGATTAGTAATTTTCTGGGAGAAAACACTGATTCTGTGGGGAAACTCAAACATAAATGAAGCATGTTGATTTTTGTTGGAATTGGCTTGATTCTTTTTTCTGCTAGGTCTTGCACATTTTTTGTCAGCACTCTATTCCTCAGATTCTCACTGGTCTCTGTGGTACTTCAGACGCTGAGGGTCTGTGGCAGCCCCTTAGCGTGGGGAAGCTGGGGTCTTCCTGAGCTTCATGGCCACAGTACCCATCTGTCCTGCCACCAAGGCACAATCCCCAGGTTGTCACATTTTGAACAGCAGGAGCCCTAGGAATCAAGCATTCTTACTGCATTGTGGCAGCTGTTTGTCAGACTGTTTAGAGATTAACAACTCGAGTTATTTGGTTTTCTTTTTACTTTAATTTGTGTTTTTATATCGTTATTTGCTTGGTACCTACTTATTTGATTAAATAGTATTAAAACAGGTACTGCTGTAATTGGAAGAACTTTATTTTCTTGTTCGCTTTTTCAGTGTTTGATGCCATAATGAAAATTTAATGTTGGAAACTTTGATCAGTATTAATTGGAGTATAAGCAGTTTTTATAGTATGCCAGAAAATAAATTTGAGAGCCAACACAAAGATATTGGAACAAGCTCATATTCTAATTAGTATCACTGTTTATTTTCTTGTTCCTGGTGTCAAACTGTTTCAAAGCAACTTCAAATGAGGTACATTTCTAGCAAGAAAATAAGATAGGCATTTTGCTTAATGCTTATCTGAATAGTATTTGCTTTTATTTACATTAAAATGAAATGCATTACATTAGGTTAAAAGTAGGTTATCAAAAATTTGGGACACTTCCTTTTACATGTATACTGCATGAAAGTGTATGAGTGGTAGTCGTGGTGCATATGCAGAACTGAATACATTACAGAATATGTGTTCAATTATAGTGTTACTAACAGTATTGGGAATTAATTTATTTTGCAGAATTTAACAGGAATTTCAAATTTTGACCAATTCAGGATTTTTAATAACACGTTAGCTTACAAATATCCTATCATATGAGAGCATTAAGGTAAAAACTTGTTCAGGATTTTAATATAGTAGACTGATAACCCTTTTTTATTTCCTGCTCTATTTACAAAAGTGACTTGCAATCCAAATACTGGTGGCATAAGGGCATTTTCAAAAATTGAATTTTATCCATTAAAATTTCCTAATGAACAGTTTTCCCTCAGGTCTTTGTAAGTTTTGTAGGAAGTTTTATTGCTTAGCAGAGCACTAGTCGGTTCTAGAGATGTTCTTTGATGTAGAGACTTGTTTCAGTTACCAACTTAAAGAAGCTGGAAAATAATGTCGTCACTGGAAGCGTTCGTCTGTCTCTTACCTGGGTTTCCCACAAACCATGTTTGAGGTTAGATAACTAGTTTTCTCTCGATTCTTTACAGTATCTTGTTTGTCTTCTTCTGCAAGGTCTACTGGCTGTTTAAATCTCTTGAAGTACTAAATAAGTGGCTCTGTTCACTGACAAGGTGATGTTGAAAGATTTAACAAACTTAGTTGCAGTAATGACTGATCTTGAAGGAGCTTTTATGCTTGTTTCTTTGTAAGATGCTGTTTGTACTTTTTCACACTGTGATGTTAGAAGCAATATCCTAGCACTAAAATAATGACTGCTACTTCATTTCTACAGTAACTGTGAATAAAAATAGAGATGTATGTTTCCTCATTAGGTTAAATAAACATCCTGAAACTACAAAAGTTGTTCAGAATTGAAGTAAATCTAAATTTGTAGTTGACCAATAATTCTCTTTATGTTTAGCTTAATTGATAAAAGTCATGGAGTAGACATTTGTACTGGGTGAGAAAAATTAATTATGTTATTTCTAATGTCAGTAAAGTAGTTGAAATGTGGCTTGTTGAAAGAATAGGGAAGTACATGTATGTAGAAAAATACATTACTTCTTAAGAAATTAGTATGTGAATGAAATGGTCACATCCGTAACTTGTAGGTTCAGGCCAGTTGGAATGATTTTCTGAGAGAATCACACATTTTTAATGATCCAGTTACTCTTATAATAGCTTTGCATCCCTATTTTCTAAAAAGAAATAGTAATTTGAATTAAAACTGTTGTGGGGTTTTGTTTCTTTTTTTCTTTTTTTTTTTTTTAAACTATGCTCTTATCAAATAAAGTCTCTCCTTTAAGAATGTAGGGATGATGGAATATTCTTTGTTCTTATTTTAGTGCTTTTGTTCTTGATATATTTTGATGCAGTATTCCACATGTGAATTGATAAGTACATATTGGCAAAACTTCCCATTTTTGTTTTTCTGAATGTCAGTTGCAAGCAAAAGTTTAAAGTGTGAGTACGGTTTAATTGACCTCATGCTATGGCTTTTCAGTAATAGGGCAGAAGAATTAACTCTGAGTAGATACCCATTCTTTCCCACCAGCTGCTGAAAAGCAAAAGCATGCTCTGCTTTTTCCACTTTTTCTGTATAATATAGATATAAATTGCTATGGAAGACAGTAATAATATATATATTTCATTAATTGCTGAACACGTGCCCAAATTATTTTTAATTCTGGAAAAATCAATTAATCTGTAAAAAAAAATATATATTTTTTTCTTTATCTATATAGCAGTGGTCAGCTGGATTTAATGACAAAGTAGATGTTTACGGTCATACTTTTTTTTGGCAGTGACTTTGTTGTCTAAGAAATCATGTTTGATTTACGATTACATTTAGGATATAGTTTGGCATTACAATTTGACTTGAATAGAGAACATTTAGGTTTCAGACTGCCAAAAAACTCTCAAACTCTTCTTGAAGATGTTGGTGCTGAAGAGCAAAGAAACCTTTCAAGGCTCCTTTTACTTTCTGTGCTGTGGAGCAATAACCAAAGTAGATCCAGGAAAACAAGTTTCACGTTGTTCTGAACTTAACTATGACCCAAACCTGATAAGATTGGGTCTAGAGCTGGAACATCTCTGCAATTTGAGCTGTCTAGTTAGAAGCATAATGTTGTGGCCAGTTTTCTGCAGCTACAGTCTCTTTCATGGTTCTACCTTAATTAGAGGTTTGAGATACTGTTATGTTCTGGTAAGCTTGTTACCTGATAGCACCATTTTATTTGGGATACAAGCATAAAGGTTTCTTGCAGGCCAAATTCTATAATTTTTAATGAACAGAATTCAAATTTGCAGATAATTTTATTATATTTCTATTAAATACTGCTACATTTGACCCTTTCTGTCTACTCCAAAATAAATACATATCCTTAGAGTGCCATGCATGTGCCAAGTCCGTGATATTTACTCTCAAATACCTATGGTTTAGATGCATCCAGATGCTTTCACTTAAGTGGGAACTGTAATTATATCAGTGAATGTACAGCATTCAGTCATGCTTGAGGTGTGACATACAGAATTTAATAACTTTTTTATGTAAAAGTTTGTCAGTGCTACCTAGAGATACCATAAATGTATTTTTTTTTAATTCTTGCTCTCACTTTCAGAATAGTTTGCATTTAAAAAGCGAGTAGCAGCTTGCTTCTATTTGTTACCAAAATAACATGGTAGAAGCAGTCAGTTTCAATTGCTGCTGATAATTATAAGGTGCAATAATTGAGAATATAGAGAAAAGGAGACTGTGAGTTACATTTGAACTCTGTACTTAAGCAATAAAAAATTTATCAAACTGCAAAAAATAAGTCATTTTAACGAGCACATTCCAAAGGTGCTGGATTTATGAGGAGACCCCAGGAAACTTTGATTGAAATTGCTGTCTCTGATTGTAGTTCTATATTTTATTGGTGCCATATTGTGAACAGTGCTGCTGCCAAAGTGAATGGGAAAGCGGCATAGCAGAGAGAATTAACCCAGAAAGGTTACCTCTTTTTATAATATCCATGATGTATTGCATTAAAAATGCCTTGAAAGCCATCCTATTTGCAGCTTTCAGAAAACATTTTTCTTAAATTAAGTTACAATTTATCTGAACAGGGCAGAAAATATGAAAGCCCCTTGAAGACTTTAGTATTGATTTTTCAGAGTAGTTGCTAGCTCTTGTTTTCTCATTTGTATGCTCCTTGATGGAAAGGCCTAGAGCTGCTCCTGAGCCAAAGCTTCAGCTGGATGAGAACTGCAGCAGTGGACGGAAGGAATATGGGGACTGAATTTACAGTAGGAGTTTAACCCAAGAACTTTAGACTGCCTTTTAAAAAGATTTTGGGTCTCTGCTTCCAGAATTTCGGGAATATTTAATTGACATAGAAAATTAAGACGATTTATTAATTATTAAAGGCTACTCCCAACTAAACAAACACTGCAGCCATCATGTGAGATGAATGACTTGAATATTTTGAAAGTGTGAGTTCAAGGTCACTTTTTTGTATGCATATTATAATGAGAGTTATAAATCTTTATTTTAGTATTTTTATTCTAGAATTAAATGAAGACAAAAATTTAAAAATTATTAGAGGAAAGCACATTTGAAATGGACAGTGAAATGAACACACACAGTCACTAACTTCCAAGCAGTAATGAGGCATGCTGCGTAGTTGATGATTTCTGACCATTCACTGCTGTTCTCTGCCAACTGCTTATTAGAACTTCATCCTCCCTCTGTCAAAATACTCTGTTACTTTAGCCATAAAACTGTTATACCATAGCTCCCAAATACCTTGTTATAAATGCTGACTGTATCTTTCAATTTATGCTGCAGTGAAGTAAGCTTATGAAAACAGTTCTGAGGGATTAAGCTCTAAATACTATTTCTCTGCAGTGGATTATTTTTTTCCCAAGCTCAACACGGTTATGTTGCTTAATGATAAGAAAAATGTTGTGACAAATGTATTGAAGCTTCGTGGGCTCTTGCACATGTCATCTAGCATGTTTGACTAACAATTTTGAGGAAAGAATGACAGATATGATTCCAAGATTTGCTCAACTTTGTCAGTCTAGATTGTGTTTTGTGCCCATTATTTCACCTTACTTTGCCTCAGTTTATGATTTGGTGAAATTGCAAGTATGTAAACAAATGAAATTGTTCATCAGATTATTTGGCAATTTATGACTTGAAATTCTTTCAGAAGTTATCTCTTTTTATATCAGTGTTGCTGCATTTTTTTTTTCTTCTATGCCTACAGTTTTAGTAATGTAAAAAAAAAAAAAAGACTAAAACTCCTATTATGTGTACTTGAGATCTTCAGAAAAACTTGAGTCTGTTACAGAGTTTGCCTTGATCTATCTGTACTTTGTAGTTAACTTGAAGTTTTCATCTTAGTAAAGTTGGTTGCAAAAAATTCTTGATCTCTTGTGTATTGTGGTTTGATTTTTTTTTAACCTATTATGTAGTTATGAATTTGGAGATAGTGATGGAGATTATGGAAAGTTCAAGCCTGTTAAGACTGTACCAATGTGAGATATCATAAAGCCTGTATTGTTAGACCAAAGTTTGTTTTTATGGCTCTCACCTTGCTGTTGTCTCTGTGGTGTTTTTCCCTTTTTCTCTTTAAAGGTTCAGCTGTGCAAGAAAGTAATGAACAAAAACTGAAGGGAAGAGACCCAGCTGTTTGGCACGTAGGCTTGAAGGTAGCATGGGACATCGAGACACCTGGATTAGCAATACCACTTCACCAAGGAGACTTCTACTTGATGCTTGGTAATTTTCAAGGGCTAAGAAGGTGAACTTTCTGTTGAAAACAGAGAAAATGACACTTGTTCTAATAAAAATTATCACACCTTCCTTTCAGTTAGGACTTTCCTTATTTAGAAAGACGTGAGATCTGGCTAGAGTGTATCATAAATTCCTCTGATCCTGCCCACTTCTGGTGTATTTTGGGGAACTTTTTTTTCCTAATTTTTCTTTTACTTCACAGCTAGGAAAGGAAATATTTTTTTGAGCCTTTCCTGTCTTGTGCAGTCAGAGTTGCTAATCCAAGTCCAGCTTCAGGCCATAAGCAAAATTTCCCCAGACCGTGTCAGAAATTGTATCCATCCCATCCTTGTATTTGTAGATGCTGATTCCTTTTTCTATTCTTAATGCAGTTTTATTGAGTAACTGAGCATCTGCATCTATTATGTTCAACAGAAAAATTTCTTGTTCTTGAGTTTGGCTTAGGATGGCTACATATTATGTAGGATGTGACTGTAGCAGTCGTAAAGTTTTCTGGTACTGTGATTTTGGAAGTTTCAACCATTATACCAATCTGTGGATGTTTTATTGGTCACCAGTTTTAGAAATGGCACTTCTCTCCTGCTACACTTTTCCATGTGTATGGAAACAATGTATGTATTCAAACATACTATTTTCTAGTAGTGGGATTATACTAAGATGATAATGAACAGAGCTGTCATACTCCAAGAGTGAGTGTCAGTCTCAAGTGTAGAGGATTAAAAAAAGAAAAGTAAATTGAGTTCATTTACTTGAGCAGCTGAGCTCACACACTAAAGTTTTTCCATTGAAAGAAACAAGGCAAGAACTGTGGCTAGGTTTGTAGATGCAAAATCTGTTATTTTCTGTTTTGGCTTGTGTTTCTCTTAGTTATCATTTTTGCTTAAACAAATTTAGTTACAATTCACACAACTCAAACATGAACAACACTTCTGACATCACTGTGTTTGCCTATTTAACGACTTGGTTTGACAGACGTCACTTCAGAGTGAGAGCCCTTGTGGCGTTCCCTATTTATGTGTTTGACTTGGAAGGTAGACACCATGGCATGTCCCTAGAATGACCTGTCACACTGCCAACTTGTTGGGTTGAACAATTTTTTTCACTTTTACCTTTTACTTTTTATCTTTTAAAAAATATAGAAAAGGTTTACTTACTACAAGCAATACATTTGTGGGCAATCTTAAAAAACATGCCATTCTTTGTTCTTAGTTACCTCGTCAGATCCTGTGCACTGTAATCAGTGAAGTATCTTGTGTGAAAGAACTGGACTGTCTGTGCTCTTAAGTATGCTCAGAGATTAAGAGATCAAGTGTTAAGATGTGAGATCCTTTGGCACAGTGTTGCGGATGTGCATCCCTTGTCTGTATTTGTGATGATACAGACTAGCAGCCTGGAGGGAAACTGCAACATTTCTTCTATGAAAGTGTAGTTTAGTGGCAGCTAAACATTCCTAAAAGTGGCATTATTAATCAATTTTTGTGCAATAGCAGTTTGGGCATCAAGTAAACTTATCTAATCCTTCCTGACTGGAAAGTTTGTGCAAACACGTCTTTGCTGGGCAACAGCTTCAGAGGCAAGTAATAAAAGAAGGGGTCTAACATAAGTATTTTTATTGTAAAATACTGTAGATAGTAGTTGACAGAGTTACCAGATCATAAGGACATATTTTTATTCCCCAATGGAATTTATATATACAGTAACCAAAGTATTATCAGGGATGCTATATGAAGGGCGAGTCAGAAAGTTAGTTTATTTAACACATAACGTCATGATCATGTTTAGATGGAAACAAAGAATATATTAAACAGTCTTTTGAAGATGATGTGTAAATCACTTTCTTATTAATACTTTATGGAGAGCTACATATTTGAGCTCTGTAAGCCAGGTGTTTGATAATCACTTCTGCATTTTCATAGCCTTTGTATTTTTTTCTCAACTACTTTAAAAAAATTCTTATTTTATACAATCCGAAAGAGCATTCTCAAACTGACCCTTTTATTAGGTTTCTACACACAGCAGCAATACCTTTATCATTTTCTCTTTAAGTGAAAGAGAATATAAATGCATGTATACAGTTTTAGGGTGCTTTTTACTGTTAAAATTTTTTTTAAAACTGACTTTTAAGAGGAGGCATCTTGAGGATGCCATCTAAAAGATAAAATACGAAGACTTCATATAAAAAGTAACTTGACAGTAAAGAAGCCAATTTTAGATTAATTTATTTTGTGCCTTTATACGTCATGCACTCTAGAAACTCATTTCAGCTAGCAGAATCTTCTTGCTGGCATTATTTTAAAAGCAGTGGCAGCAGTATGCAAGGCATCTGAAAAGTGTAACGTTAAGCTAAGAGTACCTGCAGTAGTAGTAGCTGTTGATGCACAGGGGCTGACTGGTAGGACTATGTACTATTTCTGACTACCATTGATTCATCCAGCTCTGTAGCAACTCAGTAGGTCTGTTTTTTCATGGTGTAGTACTTACTGCTTTATATGGGTGTTGTAAAATACTGGAACATCAAATTTAATATATTGCTTATAATTAAAAAGTCAAGTCCTGTCAATTCCTGTGTCTGTAATACCCCAATTATTTCCTAATATTGTATACACAGATCTTACATATGAAAATGTGGTAACTTGATATTCCTAATAGTAATGTGTAACTTGTAAACCCTGATCAATGGGTGTATCAAAGTAACAAAAAGATGAGGAGTGTATTTTAGCATCTTAAATGCAATCTTAAAATGTAAATTTACACCTGCATTCTCAGCAGTCCTCTTCAGATGAAATCATAAGCTGTAACGTAAGTGTATGTTAGTACAAAACTTGAGGTGATCAAATCCATCCTTCAGGTAAGCTATTACAAGAATGTAAATGTATTTTGTTTAAACAAAACTAAACAAAATCTATATTTACCTTCAGTAAGACAGTTTGGGGTTTTTTTTTTTTAAGGCTTGCTTTTGCTAATATGAAGAAGAAAGCTCTGCTGAATGACTGCAAAACTGCTGCCTAAAAACGCAAATCTGAACTTTATATCACTCATGAAACGGAAACACTTTAGCTCAATTTAGAATAATATATTGGTCTGCAGAGGAAGTGCATACTGAACCCTGCTGTCTCAAGTACACAGTCAAGGGGTGTCTAATATGAAACGTGTTGGGTGCATGCAATAAATCCAAAACGCGTGGAGGTGAGCAGAGGGCCCCATCTGCTCTGTCCTAGAGCATGCTTAACTAGGGTTGTCATGGTCTTACTATTAAATTGGAATCTTTCCCCTAATCTTTGAGTTAGACACGACCAGATTTGCAAGCAGATTTACAATTTTCACTAATTTTCCTACCATGACTTCAAAACATACTTAACAAAAATACATTCTGGACTTTTTCAAAGGGAGATTTACTTTTCCACAGCTGTTTCCCATAGATCAAGCTCTTGCTTGAAGGTTAGGGTTTTAAAACAGCATGAAGATGAACTTGGAATCTTATACCCCTCCCCACCTCTAGCAAATTACAGTTCAAGAAGCATCAAAAGATTATTTACATAACCAACCAGAAGCAGGGTACACACATTGCAGAAGTTGGCTTGTGGTTAAAGATAAATATTTAATGGAAACACTTCCACATGTATATAGTGGCTCATTAAACTATTTCTAGATATTTAATCTGCTTCTATTTCCACAAACTAACTTGAACCCTCTTTGCTCTCTAGCATCTTGAATGTGTTGGAGTTTTTTAATTCTCCTTGTGTTCTGGGTTATTTTTGGGTTTTTTGTTTTTTTTTCTTGAGTCCACATTTAATCCAAATGCTATATTCCTTGATTATTAAGGTTTCAAACCCGAGAAATGTATTTGTTGTTACCAAACTTTGATCATGAAGTTTGGCAAATTTCAGACTTTTTTTTTTTTTTAGTTCAGCCTTTTAATTCATTCTGTGTTTGTTTGTGCACACTTTTCTTGTTTAAAAACTAAAAATATGTCTTAACTAGGCACAGATCATCCCTTTAGCTTCCTGTTATGAAAGCAGTTTTCCATTGACCCATTATTTCTTGGGGACGGAGACACATCTTCCTGGTGCTTTTTATTGACGTGCGTACAGTAAAAATAGTTTGGTTGGGTTTTCTCTTGTTGAAGCATTGTGTACATTGGATACAGTTGGAAATGGCGGAAAAGCATTTTAGTGCTTTTGAAAATTGCACTGTAATATGGTTAAAAATAAAAGTATTTTTTTATGGTAGTTAAGAAAACTAATGGCACAAGTCCATTTCACTTTAGTTTGTTACATATTCGTGGTATGTAGAATATCAGAGCTTTTGCCAGTGCTTTAAACCCCACTGTACCTGTTACCTGCTTCATGAAATAGATGACAAAGACAACTGTCTAAAAAGTTCAAAAAGAACACTTCAAAGAAGATAGAAAAGATTATATAAACCCCTGTTGCTAATTCTGAGAGCGTTTTCCATTGTGGTTTGTATTTTAGTGGGACGTACTTTACCTGGAAGTAATAAGTTTTGGGCCTTTAGTCCCTACTCATTTCAGTAAGGATCGGCTAAGAATTAATTTCCTCTCTTTCTACTTTGTTATGTTTTAATAGTCTGCAGTGACATGGGTGTACAGTCATTGTTTCTCCCTGAGTGCTTTGGCTCCTCACCTCACTGGTCTTCTGATAGTTAAGCAGTAGAATTAGTTAAATATACATACATTAGTTAAATGTATATACATATCCATTAGACCATTCTTTTGACAAAGGCTATACAAGCACGGGGCTTTCAGTGTTTCTGTTGTTGGTGCCCAGGTAATTCAGCTGTCTTGAAGAAAGCATATGTGAGGTGTGGACAGGGCAGGGAGTGGGACTGAGAAGAATAGGATCAGAGAGAAAAGAGAGGAACTGGCAATAGTTTCCAAGCAGTGGAGGAGACCGTGCTGAGATTCTGTGCTGGGAGGGGATGTATTTGAGAAAAGAACAGGATGGCAGAGGTCTGTACAGGGGAGGGAGAGAAAGATCTATGACTTGAACAATTTAAAATAGAATATTCAGCATCCAAATCACAAAATGGATCTGCTGTCTGTCAATAGCAGGAAGATCACTGAAGCTTGTCTGGTGAGGGGACACACACAGAGAATAATAGTCTGCATCTAATAGTAGAAGAGTGGTCAGGTGTTTAAACAAAGCATTAGTTTTAGGAGCTGTAAGCCTGCTTCTCTCACAGAATATCCATGCAAACTATGGCAAGTCCTTTAACCTCTCCTTACCCCTAGGTTTTTGTGTGTTGGTTACCAACTTTACAGAGGCCTTGCATGGGTAAATGTATTAAAGCACCGAGAACCTTAGATGGGTTTGTGTTATTTGTTTTGTGGGTTTTTTTTTCATTTTCCTACAGGTGTGAGCAATAGGAATCTGTATTAAATAAAACTCTCTTTTGTAACTGTTTTACGCAAGATGTATTATCTGAAGTTTCTGTAGATGGAGATTGTGTGTCAATAATTATATGACTTTTCAACTAATCAGATCATCTGCTTAACTTTCATGTGACTTCTTAGAACTTCATCTGTAAAGTAAAAATCTGACCTCCAGATTACTTAAACAGACTTCAAGTTGATAACTTTGTTTTCCAAGGTGGCTTTGGCCACCTGTACACAATCATACATGTGATTAATTTCTTTTAATAAATCTTGCCTCAGCTATAGTAGTCCTATAATAGGATCTGGCCGTAAGGTGGCAGGTGATTCATTGGGAAGTGGAAGGCAGAAAGTAGTAGAAGTAAAATGATAAAGCAATCCATTTAAAAGAAATACGGATTTTGCCATATATATTTGTGCAGGAAATAGTCTCCTTGTTTCTTAGGTGCTCCAACTCAGACAGAAAAATAGTTTTTTTTTCCAGCATTCAAACACCAAGTGTCTGTTACCCACCAAGTTGTGTTCTTTTCAATGCAAACAAGGCCTTTATGATATTTTCAGTAGTCTGGGGAAAATGATTTAGGCATTATACTGCCTGAAGTGCGGGTAATCATCCACATCTGCACAGTGACAGGTAAATATGAATAACTTAAATGTGTGTGGCTCAGCTTTGCTTGAGAAAATGCTCTTTGGTCAGGCTTGCACTGTAGCAGCTGTTGGACTTCATTAGTATTTCTTGATTGTTTTATGGAATTATATATTTTTTAAAAATTTGGATAATGTTTAGTGTTTTAAATTTATAAACAAGCAAAAAGCCTGATCAGACTTCAGAAAAATAGCCTGGTCAAGTAACTGCTTTTCACAGATGTGGGAAAGGTTTGAGAAAGGAACAATCGGGTATGTAAGCAGAAAATAGTGGTCTGGTTCTCAAAACTTCGTACCTGGCAGTTAGGTAGTTGGCGTATGAATCTCGTAAGCATCCATGTGGATGGCGAGACTCTCTTAAGAAGGAGGGATTGTGTGGCAGTTCTTGCAAACTCTACTAAACACATTGCTAAGTTGGTCTTAATGACAAGTTAAAATAAAAAGTCACTTCTCATATACATTTTACAGTTCACGTAAGTTTTGTGGGGTTTTGTTTTCGTAATGAGATGTCCCTGCCATGGTTGTCCCGAGTTTGTGGCGGGGCAGAGGCCTGCTGTTCGTGACAGGAAGGAGCCATCTTGGCTCTCCCACAGTTCAGGGCCGCGGCCTGACAGATGCCTCCTCCCCTGTGTGCACTTTGCCAGGGCAGGACCCATACGTATGTGCCTATTTTTTATGTGCCTGTATTTAATGTGATACATAATACTGGAGAGACTGTGCTTTGGCTTTCCAAACCTCCCCAGTCAGTGTTTAGTTACGTAAAACTGATGTTAACTCCGTGTGAATTGTATTTTACCTAAAACCACAGGAGCGCTGCGGTAGTTCTGACATGGGAGTCCATGGAAGATAACAGTTCTGGCTTGGCTCTAAAACCAAAAGAGTAATCTGGATGTAGTGTTCTGTATCTGAATAAAAGCTTTTGCTGCCAAGTGTACAATGGCCAATTTAACAGAGAGTGCTTTTTTCTTTTCAATTAATATATATTTAGATGAAAAAGAAAAGCAAATCTGTACTGTAATCTTTTAAGGCCTAGAAGAGATTTTTCAAATATCCTTTGAGACATGCAATCCATGAAGCTTCAACTATTTTTATACAATTTTAGATTAATTATAAACTCTTAAATTAAAATTACAGGCTTCTTTCTAAGAGTCATAAAGGATTAGAGGCAGTTGGAAGCAATGTCAAGGGGGAGCTCTGCAATGAAAGATTTACCAGGGGTTTGAATAAAGGTGCAAATCAAAATGTAATACTTCTAATGTTGTGTTTGCTACATAAAAGACACCACAGTGAATGGGCACTAAATGGGGTGCTGGAAGTGTTTAGGTTTGTTTCCTGTCACGGTTCTTCTTGAAAGTGATTGTGATACTGAAATATTGCAATGTCCAGGTGTAATATTGTTCTGTGGCCCTTGCAAGTCTTGACTCTATGCAATTTAACCCTCGTATGTTTATGTAGGAAATTACTTTTTCCCATGTTCTTTTTGTTTGATTTGGAGCTTTTTTTCAAAATAGTTTATAATACTTGTCTGCCTATTCCTTATATAGGTTTTTTTTTCTTATTTGTATTTTTTCAAGTTTGTGATATTAGCTGCTGTCTTGAGCATAAACTTTATCAAAGTTGCTTATAAAATTTGTAAAATGAATGCACTGTTCTTACAACTAGGATAAACTCAGTAATTTTTCTGAATTCTTATTCAATAGACTTTTCTCAATTTTAAAGTTTGAGACTTGTTGCAACGTAAGATAGTTTTAGAGCATATCTTTTTTTAGTAGTAAACAGAATATCATTAAACCTTACAGACCGTTCTTTTCAGTCTGATAGTCATTATGGTCAGAAGAGCATTTTCAAAAATTAGTAGGAATTTGGGATATCAGGTTTCAGGTGTGCAAATATTGATCTCTTAAAGAGAAATCATATTTGTGTGATGGAAGCATGAAGCTTGATAGTTTCTCATGATGCTGTATTAAGATGACTGAAGCTAAATTCCCTGAAAGAATAGGTGTTTGTTGAAAATACAGACTCATGTTAACTAGCATCTTATAGGTCTCTATTCCTGCTCTCTTCTAATTTTGTCTGTGACAGGTTTTTGCTTGGTGATACTTCAGGTCACCTAGATTTGTATGATTTTTTTTAGTCTCTTTCTACTAACTTACCAAAATATGACCCAGGAGTGATTTTACAGGAATTTTTGTTGGATTTTTCTGAATGTCTCATTAAGGTTGAGAGGACAAAATAATTTTAACACCAAAACTGTTTGAATTGAACTCACTTAATGAATTTTTTTCAACATAACAGTTGGTATTGTTACTAGATGTGGTCTGAACTTTTGCAGAGGAATAAGTTTCCTGTAAGTGCTTATTTGTCAGAATTAATTTATGGTAATTTTGATGAAACTCTGATGGCAACCAAGTAGATTCTATTGATAGAGGTTTGTGGGGTTGGTTGTTTGCCAGTTTGTGAATTTAAGTCCATGACAGCCCTCTGGCAGGCTACGAGAAAGTCACAAATGAAATGCTTTGGAGAAAGGTCCTTGAGCAGATTGTACTTTCTGGGTTCCTGTTTTCTTGACTCTGGTCTGAAGAGAAATCTTCAGATAAGTTTCAAATAAAAAGATTAAATAATGTCTGTGTCTTTTTTTCTTTCTCTTTCTTAGTTTCTTTTTTTCTAAGCAATATCAGTATTGGTTAGTGATTTTTGAGAAAAGAGATTGTAATTTCTGAGTAGACTGTTGTTTATAGTGGTCCTCAACTTTGAAATAATTTTTTAGTTGAACTTTTCCCATAAGAGATGGGAAAATGCCGCTTCTAAATTGTATAAAGTGGGAGAAAATGAATATGAATAGAGATCTTTGTAGCACTAGGACAGTGAATAGTTATCATGCTCTGCTAAACATTTGAGCTCTATGAAGATAATACTATCAGACTGAATTCTATTTTTTGTTGTTATGAAATGCTTAATGTAGTGGCTTTAATTCATATTCAGTGAGAATAAGTTTTGTTAAGTATATTTTTTCCCTATACTGAAGGTTTTCTAATTTATCCCTAGATGATCTCAATATGACACATCAGCATTGTGTTTTGGCTGGTTTCTCACCTCGATTCAGCTCAACTCACAGAGTAGCAGAGGTAAGTATCAAAAATGGATAACTGGTCATTTGTAAAACTAATATTCTGGTACTGTATATGTAGCATCATGTTGTCTTATACAGAACTGTGTATCCATATACTCCTTTTTTCTTCATTACTCTTCCTAATTTCTGCAGGAGTGGAAATTAAGCAAGAGCACCGAAGATGGACATATACTTTCATATAAACTACAATATTTAAAAAAAAAAAGTGCCTTTATTTTCCAACTATACACTGTACTTGACATAAAGTTAAAGTACACTGTAAAATTTAAAACAATTTATTCTGTATTTTTCATCTCTCATTTTAAAGTGTGCTCTGGTCTACTGTTCCTGTCTCTGTGTTGCTTCTGCAGGAAAATGCCCACTTACTTTCACAATATGAAAAGCTTCTCTATTAAGTGATTATTCTCTGGTTTTGTATACTGTTGTGACTTCAAGTTGTATAGTATGGAATTTATTTTTTTACAAAGAATATGAGACCAGAGAGTCCTTATTCAAGATTATTCCTGGAAATTTAACTGAAGATACAGATATTTAATTGAAAATAATTAGTAGATATAGATGTTTTCTTTCATTTCAAAATATTTTTACAGATTTCCTTCTTATTTTGAAGGAAATTTCATGAAAACAAAATAAAAGGAGTAGAAGTGCAAATTTCTTTTGTTCATATTCCCTATACCTTGTAAGCAAGCAGCTCTCAGACTGGGTATGGAACTTCATTTTAATGTTACTGGAAGCCCATACAACTTGGCAAATACAACTGATTCTGAAACACTGTCAAAAACTCTCAGGAAGCAGTGGGAACTATGGCCATGTTTTTGTGTGCCATATTTTTGAAGTAAATTTAAAAGGAATTATTTTCTTTTCCTTTCAGTCTATGCTGTACTGGTTGGCTAGATGTTTGATGAATTAAACTTCTGCATAATTTATATCAGTAACCATATAGACAACGCAGGAGGCATTATGCTTTGGTTTAAAAGATCATGAAATAAAGTTACAGAAATGCACCCATTCTGCTCCTTCACTTTGATTATTTCAGAAGCAAACAGTTCTGTATATTTGAGAAATACATATGTTCTGAGTGGCTATATAGAAAGTTTTATTGTATCTTTGCAGTGTTCAAGAGGAACATTGGAATATATATTCAGACAATGTGAACTGGCACTCCAGAATTTACAGACTGATTCTGATTCAATGGCTTTATCTTTGAAATCACTGGAAGCTGCAGTTGTAAAGCAAGTAGAAGAAATACATAATGAGGTGAGATGATCTGTACTGACAATACTTCAGCCAGATTCTGAGGTGCAGTTTGCTCATGGAGTTAATAGCAATTAAGTTTGTGTTCAGCTGCTTGCAAGGCATTGCTCTGTATAAGTTTTAAATATGGTTTGTTTGGGGTTTTTTACTTATGTGCAGTAATTGGGGTTAACTTGAATTGATATTTTCATTTCCATGAAGTTTTCATTTTTCCTTCTTACGATCCCTCTGCTGGTAGAGTGAAAGAGTAGTGTCACTAAGACTATCTGATAGTGTGGTGGAGAAACTGAACTACTCCAGCACTTTTCTAACAAAAAAAGAGAGGAAAAAAAAATAGAGGGAAAAGCAGGTAACATTTTTCAATTGTTTGTCAGGTGTTGGACCAGGTTTTTACAGAATGCCAGGTGTGGAACAGTTGTGTGTATATGCTTTAGAGTATATTCTGAAGAAAATATGGTAGAAATAATAGTGAGGAACATATTTAAACAGGTCATCTGTGCTACAAAATATGCAAGGGTAACAATGCACTTTCACAGGATTCCACTGAATCTGGCAGTGGTTTCTTGTTTGAAGTACAGATCCGGAGTCTTACTATTAAAACACATTGATATGACAAATGATCTGAAAATATCAGACAGGATTTTGGGAAGCTGTGGAAACAGGTAATTTTTCCTGTGGTATATAAGGTAGGCAGTATGACAAAAAGTGTAATTTGGCTTACTCTGTGTTAGTGAATAGAGTCAGGAATGTGACACAATGGACCAGGTCCTCTTATAAGAGTAGTGTTTCTGAAGATGGTAAATTACAGATGACTTTTTTTTTTCTTTTTTTTAAAGTTACAGAAAATGTAGTCAAACCTATGTATTGAGATTTTTAAATGACATTGTTTAGCTGCTGTGGAAAGGCTGTCCTACCTGAAACAAAGCTTTCAGTTGTTCCTAACTGTAAAGCACTGATGATCATCCACCTTTAAAAATGGCTGTAACACCCAGTTAATACAAACTTCTGAACCACTTTTTGCTTAAATACCAGTGTTTTTTACAGCACTCCTGTATTCAGACATTTTTGAAGGAGCTGCTCTGTATTTCTACTAAGATAAGTATGATCACTATTAGGAGCTGTGTAGCATATGGGTAACTTCCACTCAAATTAGAATTAATGTAAACTGTTTAAGTTGCTGCTTGCTGAGGAATAGAATATTGTGTATTGTTACTAAAACTTCATAGAACACATCTCTATTGTGTTTACAGTTGGTAAAATTGAGTATAGTGATGGCAAAAGATTTGCACCCTTGACTTACAGCACAACAGCTCCTAGTGCAATTTAAGGAAGTCTGGTGCATGTAGGGTTTTATAAAACATTAATCAGGCTCAGTCCATAAAACTATACGCATGTGGCTTGCACAGCGAGGGCCACATGCGCAGCTGGTGTAAATTTGCACGGGTCCTTTAACATCAAAGACGTGTGCCGTTTGCATCAGGTGAGAGACTAGCCCCCGGTGTTTGCAGTCACCTGAGTAATTTTGCTGTGTGACATACAGGGATGTTTCCTGTTACACATATGGGATATACTGTAACAGAAATCATTGTTAAACCTGTGCATATTGTGCACTTAGACTTAGTAGACACATTGGATCTATATTTCATTTGAAAAGAGAATACCCACTCACTTCTTTTTTTTCCTTTTTTTAAAAAAAAATTTCTTTTTTTCCACTAAGGTCACCTCTTCACTTGAAGCATAAATTCTGTATGCTAAAAGTGCTATTTAGATTTCATTTATTTGCTGCACAAGTAAATAAAATTACTAGTGGCTTATCACTATGGTAAATGCACTTTTTTTTTTTAACATCACTGAAGTGAAAACATATGGATCTGTAACTCTAATTCAACTTTTTTCCATGTGAAAGCTTCCCACCTTCTTTTACTCACTGTATAATCTTTATATTTTCAGGCACTAATACAAGTTTTAAGTTCAAATTTTCTCAGGCAAGTGAAGAACAAGAGCATTTTTTGGTTTGTTAAAGAATCAGACTGTTTACTGATGAAAATGAGTCTTCCATTTGATCAGTGTGGTCAGGACTTGGTGACTATTTTTTTCTTTTTTTCCTTAGATTTTTAGTATTTTTAAATACAAAAGACAAAATTGCACAAAAAGCCAAACATAGAATTAATGAAGAACTGCAACCCAATTTTGCTGGTGTGTTTCTGTTCTGATACACAGTTTTCTGTGCTAGTTCTAAACCTCCTCGTGAATTTCTTTTCTATTCTTCTAGACCAGGGATCACGAGCTTGAAATGAGATAGAATTACCATCTGTAGAGGAGATGGTATGGTTGTATTTTACTTTCAAGTATTGTCATAACAGAAGTTCATGGGGTTTAACTGAGATAATTAGATGCAGCCATTGTTCTAGATTCTTTATCTTCCTGAAATGCTCCAGGTTTGAGTTTTTTACCCTTTTTACTGACATCTCTGAAGTGGTCATCAGAGGTGATTAACCAGAACAGAACCATCACAGTACCATCAGGCTATCTGTGACTAAGCTTAAATATAGTAGTTTAGCACAGGTTCACAGTCTGTGCTGAAATTAACTGCTCTGCCAAATGAAGCCTGGATGAATTATCTGTGGCTGCTAGTGGGAAAAAGTCTAAGAGCAAGGCTGAAAGAATGAGGTATGACTCTGTGCCTTCACTTTTGTATTCCTGGGCAGGATAATTGGCTTACTGTGCTGATAAAGTGGGTTTGAACTGAAGATCTGAAGCACAGGTGAGGTGGAGGCTTATTTTTTTTCCCATTTTTGTGGTGGGCACAGAAACCTCTAAAAGAGGTATGGGTGAGTATCTGGGGGATATCTTTACTGATGTTACATTTCCCAGAGTTCATTTGTCAGAGCCCTGTCTTGGATGTCTTGATGGAGGTTTTCCTGTTGGAAAAAGTAAGATGCTAACCTGAGGACATTTTTAGCATCTCTAGTGGGTGGCCAGGTAGAAGTTTAATATTTCTTTAGACTTGGCTTTGTTGTCGTGGTCTCCCTCCTAAAACAGCCTTCAAAGGAATATCTGAGTAATTGCAAGGTATGTGCTGTTTGTTAGATGTGTGAGTCACTTCACTCCCAGTAGGTACTTTGTAGTTGTAAGTAAAGATAACCTTAATTAAGGGTATTCACATGCTGTTTGTCTGAGTAGCTTATGTGCTTGGAGTCTGAACAGATACTTCATTGGCAGGGTATCTGGTGAACAGTGTAGCAGGGTGATCAGGAGTAATTAGCTGGACAGCTGTGAAGTACAGTAGCCTAACAATGCACACACAGTGTTAGAGATTGAATGAAGTTACCCCTTTAAGCAGACAGATTGTTGTTTGGCCAGTAATAATTTATCCTGAAATAAATGATCTTGCAGAGTTCACTGAATGTGAACTTCTTGCCCCTACTGAATCATACTTGGCTTTCCAAAATATATACAGCTACTGGGTATGTCCCAAACAGAGCTACGGGGGACCTGGGGAAACGTACTGGTGAGGAAATGCTTTTTGATGTAATAAAACTCTGCTGGACAGATGATGTAAATTCTCATACATGTAAAAATAAATCTGCAGAAAAGATCATCATCAGCCTATTCTTCATATTTCAAAGAAAATATGTTTTCCTTGCTCTGAGTAGTATAAAATCCAATAGTAGTTTGTTCTTTATTTGCCAACACCAGAGTAATAATCAGATGTTCTCTATGAAGTGAAGCACTAGAGGAAGTTTTTTAACATCTGGGGATTGTGTTGAAAATGCAGCAGGTTTCAAAGTACTCAAGTTTGAAAAGCTAGGGCTTTGTCTTAATCGGCCATGATTATCAAATCCTGATTACTGTGATTAGAACTTTTGGCTGAATTGGTTGCTCTGTTGCTTGTGAGGTACTCACTTTTGCCTACAGCAAATCTATTTTTATGGTAGCAAGAGATAAATTTGGTGTGGTGAATGCACAGGGATGTAGAAAAGCCTGAGCTAGCTCAGATGAAGGTATGTGATGTTAGACACTGAGGTCACTGCTGAGAAAGGGTAGCGGTGTACACAGCCAAAGGAAGGTTAATATGTTTTAGCACATCACGGTGAGCTGACAGCATGGTTGGTGGCTGGTTAGTACAGAAGAGAGAAAATATAGATCACCTACATGTGTGGCATTTAATAACCAATACTTTTAAATAATTGACTGAGGAGCACTGCCTCACAAAATGTCAAATGCTATTGTTGGCCTTTTACTACCCAGTATTGACTATAACCTAAAATTGGCCTTTAATCATTGTTTAAAGGACAACTTGGAAATATGCTGAGGTTAGACATATGAGGCCTGATTCTGAACTTACTTATATAGATGTAAGTCATAAGTGAAAATTAATTAGAAGAAAATTGTTCCTAAAGCACTCAGTGTATATATATTTTTATATGTTAATATGTTTAGGCTTTGTCCTGTTCAGTCATGTAAAATGCTTTCTAATGATAACTGAAGCTGTCTCTGATATACAGAAGTCTCCAAATTAAAACTGACAAAATCCTTGGCAAGAGCTGTTAACCTGAGAGTTTTGTCACAGAAGAATGTTCTGTAACTGCAGTTCCACTACAGCTAGAATTAAGCCTTTGGTCTCTGTCTAGTATTTACTGTTGTAGGGGTTTTCTCTGGGTTTTGGGGAGGGGGGAGTTGGGGTTTTTTTTTGTTTGGGTTTTTTTTTCTGGTACAGCTCTTCCTGTTTGTGGAAGGAGGCAAGCCAATAAGAGTGCTTTCCTGCTACAGGAAGAGAGATTACTGAATAGAGTTCAATGAAAGCATGAGGACATACAGCTTTTAAGAGAACTTGGGAAGCAGATAACCTATGTTTTTAAAACATGCCTTTAGTAATGGATGTGTTGTAAAAAGTATTCATGTGTGGATTAAAAACACCAAACAAATTTAGCATAACTGGAATGTCTGGAGATTTTTAGCAAAAATAAGTGTTTATGCTTGCATATATCTAAAACAAGGACAGAGTGATAGAAATCATGTCACTATTGCCTCATCAAGATGATTTTTTTTCTTCCCCAGAATCAACGGGTATCTGTTCAGAGCAGTCAGTTGTCAAGCAGCTTGATGTCTAGGTTGAAGGGTGAAACATTATTTTTCTCCCTAACTCCCATTTTATTAACTCAATTTAGAGCGAACCCAAAACATTGTGAGGTTAATGCAGAGCTGAGTTTGAGAGCCCTATGGAAAGGTAGTCCACATCACTAAACAGCCACGCGTTGCGATTGGGTACACTCGCTTCTGATGAGACCAGCTAATCCTGCAGAAAATTAACTGGCCTGTTGCTAAACTTTACCTCTTGCACCTAAAAAACAGCTCTGCTTTGTCAAGTTGTAGACTGTATAGAGGGTCAAGATGCTAGACTTAAATTAGACTGAAATGTAACAAATCAATAGGACTAGTCAAAAATCAGATTGACTGAAATAAATTCTTGTCCTGATAAGCCATATTGTAACATTGATTTTAATTTTTAAAAATATATTTTTCATTGATTGATGGCCTGACATTGATTAGTGTTTGCCAGACATAATGTGTTATAGCTCTTTTCTGGTAGAGACCAGCAAAAACAAAAAGAAGTGGAAGGAGAAAAAAGTATGGAATGCTTAAAGCTCTCATTGAACTGTCAATATACTCAGTCTTCCCAAAACTTTGTATACTGATTTTTTTAATTTATTTTTTTTTAACAAAACATAACTTGATCCTTCACACCTCATTAATATTATAGAGGAAGCAAACTTTCCTTTGTCCTTTAGGAAGGATGTCATCAAACTTCTGCGTGAAAAAGTCTATCAGTTGGGGCTATCAGAAAAGACTATCAGTTGGGGTTGGTTTTTTTTAATATTTTAAGATCTATGTCTGTCAACTAATCATGTTGCTTTAATGTTCCTTTTTTACATTTCAGATTTAAGTATCTTTTATTGTAATCTTTAACATATATTGACCAAACATTTAGTTAATGCTAACTAGAACACTTTCAGATTTCTGTAGCCATTCTGTTCACTCTTGCAGGAAAGAAAGCATTAGGTGACAGCTTTGGGCAGTTTTCTTTATTCTTTCACCTTGGCAGGTTGTCTTTGTTTGCATCGTTGGAGCTGAGCAGGGATAAACAAAAACTTCTTTGTGGTACAAATAATGATTAAAGAAGCTTTGAACTCGATGTGAAACATAACTACCACAACATAGATACAGAATTCTAAAGACTAGGACTATCGATTATTAAAGGAAAAAAGGCTCAGTGGAAATAGGATAAATGGAATTGTTTTGGTTAAAGAATAATTGATAAGTTATATATTTATGTTATGTTTTAGTAAGCTAGTGTGTCTCTCGTCTTTAAGTTGATGGTCCGTCCATATATGAATTTTTTTAATAAAATCCAACTAGTGAGGTATTACATCATTTGCTGTGTTTCATATTCTAAATAAGAGTATTAGCTTGCTCCTGGTGGAGTTTTTATTGCTTTGGTGGGGGATTTGTTTTCTTTGTAAAGCACAGTTTCCACACAAGCTTTGTCCTAGGGAAACAATTAGGGGCTGTTACCTCAGATGCCCGGAAAACCTTTTTCACTCCTGGTACGTGGGTGTTCAGTGTTACAGGGTTTTGATGCAGCAGCAGATCAGCAGAGGGAGCAGGAGGGGTTTGGGGACACCCCTCTCCCATGCAGGTCTGCCTGAGTAGAGCGCTTTCATGTCTCCTGTTGAGATCCAGTGAATCCAAGAGTTACTGGTAGCCTATCTGGAAACTAGATTATTTGGTTAAGTACAAGAAACTGTTTTCTTATAATGCTGCACTCTCATTCCATAGCAATTGACTCAGATGCATTCTAGCAATTTTATTATTGCAAGTTTTTTCAATCTTTTATATGACTGAAATATTTTCAAACCCACAATGTTAAAGTTAGACAGAGTTAGTACATATTTGACTGAATTGTGAGTAAACCTGAATTTTTGAAGTTCTTTGTACATGTACCACATGTAAATAAAAGAACTGCATTTTGCACCTCTCTAGGCTTGAAGGGAATAGCTCAGATCACAAATTCATGTGAAACAGAAATAAAATAAACAACAGGATGTAAGGGTGCATTTAGAAATGAGTACTTTGGTAACCTCCATTTCTATGGGATTGTTCAGATGTAGCTGGATTCATGCATTGCCCTGTTCCTACCCCAAATAATGAAGATAGATGTTTATGCTACCATATGTTTTTATCTTGCAGGTTGAATTTGAGTGGCTTAGGCAGTTTTGGTTTCAAGGCAAGCGGTATTTGAAGTGCACTGATTGGTGGCTCAAGCCTATGGCTAAATTGGAAGAATTTTGGAAAAAAATGGAGATTATGGTAAGTCCTAGTTTTATAGTCTAAAGCCATAGAGCTTAATTCTGAGAACACTCACAATTATGGTTTTAATTGTACTGTAGTAACAGATTTTAAACTTTATTCATAACATATGAGAAGTAGAGTCAATGTCAGCCTTCCACTGCCTCCTCTTATTTTTCTCCCCAGTAGCCAGAAGAAATGTGAGCATTATTTTTGATCCAAAAACCCAAGATTTTAGTTATTTCCAGATTTTGGTTATTCTTAAAGTTTGACAGCATTATTATTACATCACACCAATTAGTACGTGAAACTGTGCGTTGTCAGCTGTTTTGTACAGCACCAAGATAGGCAATTCTGCCACTGACAGCCATGGTGAATGCATCTGAGGAGAATTAAGAATAAAATCTGATGGTCCTGAGGTACAACTGTCTGTCTGTAGTCCACCAGCACGCTTACACCGTAGCTAGAACCAGCAGGAGGAGATTGGTTTCTTGAATAATTATGGTGGTGTTGCTTCCTGTGTACTTGAAAGTACGTCCCTGCTTCCCATGGAAGCAGACTCGGTGACAAGCACTGTTAGCCTGCTTGCTGTTGCTGTCCAAGGAGAGACTCAGCTGGGAGACTTTGCTAGTGAAGGTGTTGGATACAGTGGCCATCGTGCCTGCTTCTGGCGTTGTGCACAGAAGGAGCTGTGTTGGCGAACGTGTCCTGCTCATATCCGGACAGCTGTGTTAGAAGCTTCTTGTCGGTCATTTCTCCTGGTCACGGCATGAGCTTCCGTTTGCCCGTAGCTGACTTGGAAAAGTTTGTGATGTAGCTGAGGATACTGACTATGGTTTGTAGAAGAGGTGTTTTTGAATCTCTGGAGGTACTGTGCAACAAGAATATGCTTTTGGGTTTTGAGGGAAATGTTGTGACTGCTGACCTGTTGTGGCACCAACCTGCTCTAACATATTGTAAGCTCTTCCAGCACCAGTGGCTGCTCTCAAACTTGGAAAGTAAGTGTGGAAAAGTGGAACTTTTGTTTGAAAAAGCAGTTGCCACAAGGAATCATTGAACATTAAACTTTCATACAAAAGGAGAGAAATCATTTATAAGTTGTTTATGTGGGGGGTTTTCCTCATTTTTGTGTTCTTATGTGCTCACATTCTTGAATGACCTTTATAATAATAATAAAAAAAAATCTTTTGGTTTATTTTTCTTTCAAGACAACTTACTCTCTTGTAACACAGGCTTAGATGAGGTAGAGACAAGAATGTTTGATTGTTATTTTATATCCATTGTGTGTTGAGAACATGGAAAAACAGCAAACTCGGGAATTCTCAAGGGTTAGCTTTTCTGCAATTGGTGTGACATTACCATGTGTCTCTAATTAGAAACATGGTGGCGTCAGTGTATCTGCTTTCAACAGGCCTCAGGATGATATTTATCAGCAAACTGGAGGTTGGGCCAAGACAGAAGCTGCTTCTAATTTAAATTTTAAAAATGGCTTTAATGTTTTATGACTTATAACATATTAATCACGATTAATTTCAGCTATTGAAGGAGACAGAAGAGAATGTTAATTGAGAATGTCTGTTTTGTGGAGTCTCTAAGTAAATTTGATGCTTACTGTATTTGGGATTTGGAGGTAGGGTCGGTTTTTGGGGGGTTTAACCTACTTTTTCTCCTTTAGTGATAAAACAAGGTGACAGTAGGGGGCAATGTTGGGCCGCAGTTTTAATACTCCAACAGGCGCTGACTTAATAAAAATACATAGAAATGTAGCATTAACATCAAGAATTATCCCTGTTGCTTCAAGTTAGCTGTAATCTCTAAGATTCCATAACACAGGAAATCAATTGTGGGTTAACAAATTCAACAGCAATTTAACATAAAAAGTGCACTGCTTTGGTGCATGCTTAGCTTCCACAGCATTAAGTTAAATCAAAAAGATATTTCTGAAGGTACCCAGTAGTCTACAGTCAATGTTTTTTCTCTAAATGTATAATTTTAGCTGGATGATTTTAAAAAATGCAAAATGCTAAAAATAAAAAATGTCTTAGAATTGTTGATCTTGTCTCAGAAGAATTTTGTTGCTTAAAAGGAATTACTTGTTGAAAGAAAATACTTAAGCAGGGTATTTTTCTTACTTTTGTGTGTGAGCTGAGCAACTCTTGACTTAGTTTTTTATATATGTGTCTAGAGTGATACAAGTCAGTCTTGGGGTCCCTGTGTGCCTTCCCCCCCCCCCACCATCCCCCACCCCGCCTTGTTTAATAAAGCAGTTATAAAGAAGAAAAGAAATTTTCCAAAATAATTTCTGATTCTGTTAATTGTAATCACTCCATTGTCACAGCAGAGTAATGCTGCAGGAAGTTTAACTCAATGTCTTCAAACCTTTGGGCTTTATTTAATATTTTTGTACGTTATAGCAAGCACACAATTTTATTATAATGTTTATTCCTGGCATTTCTTTCCCTGAGGATAGTTTTACTTAGAGCTTGCTCTTGTGATGTAAATGTTAAACCTTTCATTTGAATGACATTCTGATAAAACATCACATTTCCACAATATTACCTCATGAATTTATGAACCATTAAATCCAAAGCAGTTTAACCAATCTTCTTCTCTTTTTCCCCCTCCCTTGAAAGTATGAAGGCTATTCAAATGTTTGAGGGGTTTTTTTTAAAAGTCATCCAAGATTAACACGTTATCGTCTGCAACATCAGGGTAAATGCTGCTGAATTCAAAGGGAGAGTTACCATTTGAAAAAAGACTGTACAAGCTTTGCTTTCTGGGTAAAGAGAAGTCTGAAAAGCTGAAATCTCATGTGATGTGAGGAAGTCTTGCTGTAGCTGTTCTGAGATTCAGTGGAAAGACAATTTGTCTCTCAGGGTCTGATATCATGCAAACCTTGCAATCTGACATTTATTTTAGCTATGAAAATCCTTTTAACACCACGCCAAATCAGTAAGAACTGCAGAAGTCCTACAGTCTTTTTTTTTTTTGTTTATTTTGTTGTAGGCTGATTCATGTTTGAATAAGTAAAATGTAAATCAATGAAATGACTTTTGTTTGTGGAATGCAAACTAAACATATATGATAATACTTAAATATTGAATCTTTAAAGACTTTTTAAACATATGTAGTATTCCTTTAAAAAAAAAAAGACCTCAGTAGTGCTGTATGGTGTGAATTGTATTTCCTGCTTTGACAGTCCATTTAGCAATGTAGCAATGTATTTATATGGCAGTTGGCCTTAATAACCTTTATTGACTTTGGTGGGTAAGAGCCAAGACTGGGATTATTAAAATGTATCAGTTTCATTGCAGTATAAAATCACAACATATATGATTATGTTAGGTAGGCTAGGCTCCATTTAATCCCACCTATTTATGCAGGAATTTGGCAAGATGAAAAAAATTGTAGAACTAAAATGTAAAGTATGACTAATTTGGAGTTATATTTAACAACACAACCGCTGGTCTACTTAAAGGAATGAAACATAGATCCTAAAGAGCTGATTTTTATTGGTATAAATGAAACACAAGTAATTGTTGTACTATTTGTTTCACTTTTTGGCATCCTAAAATGCAGCTTACGATAATGCAATGCACCACACCTTTTAATTTATAAATGTAGTGTAAAAGCAGAAGTGTGTGCACTCTGTGGAGCTATAATAGATAGTGGCATTTCATGCACACTGGTATCTTTCTGCACAACTTTCATCTTGATCTGTAAGACTTTTTAAAAACTGTATTTTCTGGTCACGTCATTACTGCTATTCTCAATAGCATGCTGTTACCAATTTATACAACTAGACTGAAATCAGAGAGCAAGGCTATTTTCTTGTAAAATTATTTTTCTTTCCTTTTTGGGATCTATTTCATTATTTGCTATGATTGCTACATATGAAGTATGTCATAGTTTCTGCTATAAGCCACTATTGTCAGGGGCTTGCAGCCTGACAGTTAGAATTGAGTCTAGGCTGAAACTTGAGCTACAAAATCTCAGCCCAGGGCCATAATATATTTCTTTTTTTCTTTTTTTCCCAAATTAAAACAAGGGTGTAAATATGTATTTAAATCAAAGTATTTCAGTTGCAGAATAACCATGAAAAGCTATAGGACAAAATATGCTTTTAAAAGGAATTCTTCTAGCTTTTGAAGACTTTGACAGTTTAAACAGCCAACTAATTATATTTGTAAAAAACAGATAATGGGATCACAGGCTGGTTGTTTAGCTTTTTTCAGAAAATGCAGAGCAACTTAATTGATGTTTGAATTGATTTGACCTCGTCAGGCAAAATTCAAGAAATTCTGAGGTATTATTTAAATTTCTCTTTTAGCTTTCTCGTGCTTACATATTGCGGTGTCGCACTCCTCTGTTGGAGAACCATGCGGTGATGGGTGATTGCATTTGCCTAATGAGCTGTGAAATACAGGCACAACATGGCAGCTCAAAGAACCAAATTTTCGCCATATTTCTTATCTCTGGGGGCTCTTATTATCTGTTTTGACCAGATCATTTAAATAAATGCATTTTCAGAAGGTTATATTTTATGTACAGTAGGAATCAGATGTTTTTGGAAATGTACCTTTTATCTTAAAGAGCAACAGCAAAACCTGATCCTGAAGACTTGGTTTTTGGGGGGATTTTTTGGGTTGTTGTTGTTTTCTTTTTCTTTCTTTGGCACTAATTTCCTTGACCTCAATATTTTTAGCTGTCAGAAATAGGAGAAAAGATTCAGCATTATGTGTAGTAGAATCACTACCAATCTCTTTTTTTTTTTAAAAAAAAAAAAAAAAGTAAAGCTGTATTGCACATCTTTCAGAAAAAAAAATATTTACAATTCTGAGGGAATTCAGACTTAAGCTTCCAAAACAAAGTATGTGCTGAAAGCACAAAGGACTGTGTTTATGATTCTCTTTGAAGTGTTTTTGCAACAGGATAAGGAAAATTTTAGAAACTGTCTGATAGTGTTCAGGGTAAATACTTAAACCCCTTTAGAGAATTTCACACACAGATACTGTGCAGCAGAAAAAAGGATACTTATGTTTCCTAAAGCTGCTACAGCCTACAGCTTTGTACTTAAAGACAGAGGTGTTGAATAGAATTCTACTGAGGATACATCCAGTGACAATATCTACAGGAACATCAGAGCAAACCAGTGGATAGCACTTTCTATTTTTAACCCTTATGTGAGCTGGTTGAGATCTAAGCTGTGTTATGGTATGAACCACTATATCATTTCTGTTACAAACTGGAATTGTTAGAAGAGCACTCTTCCGACTCAGCATACTGTGAGAATTGCTCTGAAAACATTAAGGTTCTAATGGAAACTGGCATAAGCCAGGAAAAGTTTAGGACAATTTCTGTCCTATGGGAAAGTGAGATGCGTTTGTGACAGCACAAATGGGAGGACCATGGGTGGCTTGAGCAGCTGAGCATGTCCTGTGGCTGGTGGTCTGTGCTGCACCAGATGGTGCAAAGGAGCAGGGCATGCTGGCCCGTTTTTCTCTTCCCTTCTAGGTGGGTTTGCACCCGAGTTACGTGTTTGACGTTTGTAGGTGTTCTTGTGCACACAGCTGTATCTTGGTGAACTTCAGTTTTAGATGACTGGATTTCTCTTGTCTTGCCCTGAACTCTTACTATAATAGGGCTGCTTTCAGTCATCTTCACTGTGTTTTTATACTACCAGGTGTATGTGTTTGTGTGTCGTATATACATGTATTTGCATGTAAAATGTGATGAGCTCTGTGTCAGTATTTAGAATGTAAATACATATAACACACAATCAGAAATCAGAATTGTGATACAGGTTGTGCCAAGTCTTGTATTTGAATTGTATAAATGGATCTCTGCATCTGAGCTGAGCTCTGTGGTTTAGACAGGATTCTCCATCACATGTAAAAGTTTTCTTGTAGTCAGTAGACTACCAGAGCTGGTCCATAGTGTGACTGTATGTGTATGTACATGCTTCTGCACACAAATACATACACAGGTATATTGGGGTTTTTAACTGTGATGCTCTTTAATTAACTTCTTTATAAAACTTGTGAATGATAGGAAGTTATATTTAGAGAAAAGGCATTTATAGGGAATGAGCACTGAGGACAACTACTTGCAGTTCTTGGCAGCAGGAACAGCACAGGAAAAGAGTTTAGAGAGCATTAGACTACATTTGGCAGTACTGCAAGTCACCCAGTGTGTGGCAGAGAGGGAAAAACCTTAGTTCCTACTTCATCTTTGTGAATCCAGTGTGGTCCTGGAAGGATATTTTAGAACCTGGTGTTGCCAGGTTGTTGTTAATGGGAACTGTGTGGTCGATTTCAGCAAAAGCAGAATCAGTATGATGGAACTACTATAGATTGTATAAAATTGTGTGCTGTTTCCACCATTTTTTCTGCCAAAACCTTGAATAGACATATTCTGAAATAACAGAAGATCTTTTTATGAACAGTGTGTTTATCAAGGCTTATTATTTGCTGTGTAAATGGTGAAGTAGTAGTATTGTGCTAGTGTTTTACTACTTCAGTTTTTCCTTGCAAAGCCTTTCTTAGAAATCAATTTCCTGGTTAAAAACAACTGAATAAAAGACCATATTTTGAACCCTGAGAATAACATTTATTGAAAAGACATTCTGTATTTTTGAAATCTGTGTATCTATGTTATATAAAACTTGATTAATTATTAACTATAGTTAGTAGTTTCTAGTTCTCATTTATGCAATCATAGGAGTGATCAGCTATAGAGCTTATGGATTTGTACATTTATGTATGTATGTTTATGGGCATGCTACATAAATACAAAAAAACCATTTAGTTTGGTATTGAAGCTGAGTTCCTGTGGTTTGGCAGGTGTGATTTTAACTGTGAATGCTATAAACTGGGGGAAGTTGTCATTTCAAATGAAAGTGAAAGCAAATGGCACTATGACTAAAATGTCACCATCTACATTGCTGTATTTTTTTTAGAATACAACTAGTATTAGTATTGCTAAACATGGTTTTGTTGCTATTGTACTTTAGTGACTATGTAACAACTACAAAATAGAACAGAGCTGTTGTACTTTCCAAATGGCTTTTGTAAGCAGGTGAGGTGACATCTTCCAGCAAGCTGCCATTGCTGCATCGATACCTTTTTCCCCATCTGATCATCTGCCATTCTAACTCCGAATGAGTTCATGGCGAACAGTATTTTTGCAATGTATTTTTTAACAGTTACTTCATCTTTGATCAAAATTACAGCTCTTCTTTTTATATATAAAGAAATAAAACTTGTCTTGAGTACTTGCCATGGAAAGCATTATGGGCTGATGGATTAGGTGCTAATTCTTTCAGTGACCCTCTGTTTAACTTGTGCAAGTAACTTAAGTGTGATTTTCAGAATCGGTGTGGAGATCATAACGTTGAGGTCTTACTTTGGTTTTAGATTGCAGGCTATTTTTGATCTTAAATTTCTCATCAATAAAATGAGGCTGTAATTTTTACTGTAATTGAAAGAGAGTTAGTTGCTAGCAATGTCCTAGGGAGAGAACATTTTGCAGTTGAAGGAACCCAACAAATTTCTGCTTCCCCACTGCCATGACTGGAAATTGTAGAATTTGGGCCACATCTAGGTTGTTTGTTTTTTTTTCCCCAGAAGGGCAAGTTCTATTCATTTAAGTATGACAGAAAGAGCTTACTGGGTTTTGACAGACCAAATCATCTCCTGGCAGTTCCCAGTTCTAGGTCTCAGGAGCTTTTGAGTGAATCTTTTTTTGCCCTTTTCATTTTCTACTTACTACATATGCTTCTGCTTAATAATCCTGAAGCTGTAAACATAATATAGTGCTTACCATTCTGCAATAGGAAGATAATTACTGGCTTTTCATGGGCGTCTCTAGTTAACATCAAGTTTCGGTAGTTCTCCTTGGACTGCTAGTGAATTTGAACTCTATATAATTCTCACAGCAGAGGCTCTAATATAAAGTTTAAGTATAGCAATTCTTCTAAATTATTCTTGTAAAATAATGTGATTGTTTATCACAATCAGGCTAATGGTACCTCTTTTCATCAGACTCATTTTGAATTTCTGCAAGGGGATTGACTAAGGGGAGGGATGGTGAGAACAGGCTTGCAGGTAGGAATGGCGTCAGTGGAGCTATGCTCAAGATGAATCTGACTTCATGCTCAGCGTGCACTGTTCTGCAGAGCACAGTGTTAACAGCTGGGAACAGTGCATCAGTTCATGTTGTCTGGCTGCCTGGGGATCAATGTAATTGTATAACAAACTGAAGCGATTATTTTATTTTTGTGTGTGTATATGTGTGTGCATATATATACACTGCTAATAATTATTTTTTAGCTTGACCTTCAAGCCACATGCTAATGGATTAAAGCTTCAGGAGCTTGCTAGAAGGTCCATTGTTTTACTGATGTTGTGGTGGGACTCAGCTTGGGTAAGTAATTTTGTAATTCAGACATGTGGCAGAGTAAGTTTGCTCATTGTCTTCCCTTATGGCGAAGAGGAAAGAGCACCATGGTATTACGTGTACAGTGGTAATACATCTATCCCCAGGGAAGCAGGGTTGAAGTAATATGAAATTAATTCTATATTGTGTTTATGTAGATGATCAGTGCAAAGGCCAATAGAAGTCCTGGCTTTATCTTAATCTGAAAAGTTACAATGCTTTTTAAAAGATTAAAAATCTACATAATTAGGATTATAAATATTTCTCCTTTTTTTAAGTCTTCTCGTGTAGGTGGTGTCTTCATTAATGCAACCTTGCAGTGACTGACACTGTCTCTCAGGGGAGTGACAGTAGAGAAAGTGGAGGTTCCCGTGCAATTATAGTTTTAAAATCAAGGTTTTTGAGTTCTGTTACTGATCTTTTGTTGGCTTTCATGTGGGATGTACTTGATATACATGTTTATAAAAAATGTATACATTCATGGGTCAATTTCAGTGGTGGTCATTATGCTAAAGGAATTATGAATGTACAGTATCAAAACTTAGGAATCTACTGGGGAGGGGAAAACATGGGTAAAACAACAGATTAATCAGTCTTGAAAACTCATAAAACTGCAAAAATATTGAACAAAAAAAAAGCCCCACTGGTTTCTTTAAGAAATCCTACTGCTAAAAACCAGAATACAGGGCTGTTTTCTCAACGATTTTCCTTTGCTTTTCATCTTCTACATTTCCTTGTTAAATGTAAAATACTGTAATTGAATCACAGCATTAGCTGGCTTTTTCCAGCAAAACAGCAGATTTAGGCTCTTTGCTGCTAGTTTCAAAAGTCATATATAGAGAGAGCATGAATACAAAAATTGAGCACATAGATGTATAATCCCAAAGGAATAAACTGACTTCTACTAGACAAGCTGAAAGCTGATTAAAATATTTCTCATCCTTTGGGTATGCAACAGCTTTTGATGATGGAGAGTGTATTAATATTCAGCTTAGCTGCTTGTCGACACTTCAGACAGGTCCCAGGAAAGACTCTGATACTGACCAGGTTTTCTCACTCTGCCAGAAATCTTTGAGACACAGAGCAGCACCCCTGTACTGGCAAGAGCCAAGATAAGAATAATGCTATTTAGCTATGTCTTTATTTTAGAAACTGCTTTTAGACATTTTGAAAGGATTGAAAATTTTAAAAGAATTCTTTTAATGATATGAACTCATTTAGATACAACAAAGGAGAAAGATTAATCTTAATTGTTTTAAAATAAGGCTGCCATAATCTATTCAGTTTTAAATCCATTTGTCCAAGTTGTTTGTAAATGTACAAGAATCCTGGTGGTAATATCTGTGACCAAGGACTTTGGAGAGAACGTTCCTACTGCAATGATTTTGTAACAGTCAGGTCTGAGGTGTTGGGGTAATGTTCTCTTAACTTCATCTATTCCCTTGTAATGTAATACCTACCTTTCAGACAAGAATGGGATGTACACGGCTGCTTTATCAGCTGATACTTCTTCTGTTCTTCTGTTGGCATGCTGATGTATAGGGTGTTTGCTTTTTCCCCTTCCACAGTGACTAAATATATACAGTATCTCTGGAAAACATGTCGTGAGGTGCCTTTAGGATGACTCCAGGGCTAAATACTTCCTGTAATAGGTGAAAGAGCATGGCTTAATCAGCTTAGTTAACTTAATTAAGCTGTTCTTTTTCTCATGGTACAGCCTTAAAGTGTATTTCATTTAGAAACTCTATTTCATAGTTGTGGAATGACACAAGGTTGAAGAAATCCTGTGGGTTTTCATGGTGGGCTTGAAAAAGGTGAAATTTGCTAGTTATTCTGCAGTGTGAGGAAGTGAATTAAAGGAGTGTGTCTTTTTACTGAAGATTTAAAGGAGAAAATCTAATGCAGTTTAGATTATAAAAGCTTCTTCAACTAAGAAAGTCTATTTTTCTTTTTCTTTCCCCATCTAAATTTAAGTTTTATACATGAGAAGAGCTGTCCATGTTCATCCCAATCTCACCTTGCCTGCTTGCAGATGTGTCACCAGATTCTGTGACACTACATTTTATCTTTCTTTGGAAGAAGGTAAACTACCCTGGTGTGATTGTGAGGATGTGTATCTTCTCTCCCCTGCTCTCTGGGTCTCAGCAGAAGATATGATTACAAATTAAAGTAATTTGAACTGAGTTGCTCATCCTTGAGATGAGTTGCTCTTTAAGTTGTTCATGAGGTACTCCATGTTAAAGAAAAGGCCTGATTTTCCTCCTGGGGAAATGTTGGGATCCTGGTCCTACTGCAACCCTCCTGTCTGGGAGGTTAGAGGAGATTGATTAGCAAGGCACAGGCGCAGCTGGCAACAGGGAGTGCTGAGCGAGCTCTACTTCCTGTCTTATTTGGTTCATCTGGTATATTAGTGTTTACTTACTTACTCACCTGTACAGATTTTTGAATGAATAAGGTGTGGAGAAGAAAAGCAAGCGGGACAGGAGCTGGTAGGATGCAGCTGGCCAAGGAGAGAGTGGCAGCAGGTGCCAGTAACCTGTGAAACCATGGGAAAGAGGGATTAGGGAAAACTGGACATGTCGGTGGAATGGTACAGTGGGACTAGAAAACAGGCTTGGCAGGAAAAGCTTTGGAGATTGAGAGAGGAGGAAAGGATGGCAAAGGCTCTCAGGCAAAAAGGAGTGGTGTGGCTTGGGAGAAAATAGGATAAGGAAAGCTTGGCACTAAGGGAGGTGGTTATGGAGAATATGGCAGAAGGAAAGGTACCTGTGTGTCGCCTTCAAAGAAGAATATTGTGGGTAGCGATTTCTTTGATAATTTTATTTTTATCCTTTTCAAAATGTTTGTTTTTTGATAGAAGTTACTGCATTGATGCTGTTGTGCAGTAATAATACTACATTTAAAATGCTACTGCTTTATACTACAGAACCAAATAAGGGAGAAATCGTCCTTGTTCGGGCAAAAAATAATTATATTTAATGCAGAAAGTTACTTAAAGTATGTTAAAAAGTATTTGATTTTAATGCAACAAACATATAAGTTTGCACAGAAAAAAAAAATCAGGGAGGTTGTATAAGAGTAGATTTTTAACAATTTACAAAATGCATATAATGTTTAAAATGTGTTAATTATTTTTATGTTTATATAAACGTGTGCATGCACGCACACGAATATACATATATACATAAAAAAATATATATATGTGCACACATAGAGGGAAAGAGGTTTGTCTATTTAATTACTTGGCTGTTCTCCATAATGTTTGAAGCTGCAGAATCTTACTGGAACTGATACATTATATTAGTTTCTCATCTTAGTACCTCCCACTGCTTGGGCATAATTCTGTGGTAGACTTCAGTGTTTCTTGATTATATGGGGTGTTATAATTTCCTGATGACTGGTTATGCTATTTATAATGCAGAGGGTGTTAATCCTTTGGTGATTAACACTTTTACTTGAATTACCAGAGGTCAAAGGTACATTCTTTTATTTGGTTTTTGTTTTGCGGTGTTTCTTCCTTTGATTTTTTTTTTTTTTTTTAACTGAAGTTCTTTTTTCTGTGTTTTATCTGAAAACTATTTAGAGGTAATTTAGGGTGGGAGAAGGAGAGGAGAATTCTTCTTCCATAGGGGCCCAAGTCTGTTGAAGCTGTAGTCATTAGAACATAAATTCTCCTAGGAATGAATAGGTCCTCCAGAAATCTTCCATTTAAAAATAGTGAGAAACCCTTCACTGAAAGAAGCATCATCAAAAGTACACAGAAGGCATTCCCTGCTGAGGCTCTAAAAGAGGAGATACATACCTGTGTCTCGTTCTGAGTAATTTTGGAGAGATTCATTAAGGAAGAGATCATATATACACATATGTGTGTGTGTATGTATATATAAAATTGTGTGTATGTATGCATATGCACACACTCCTTTATAATGTATAAATACATATGGCTGTCATTTCAGATTATTTGCAGATACTGTAGAGATTCTTGTCCAGCTGTTATCTGTCTCCCAATTACTGTGTTTTCAGAATTGAGGAGCTGTTTTTAAAGCCTTCAGTTCTTTCGAAGGTTGTGGCTGTGCAGAAGTTCCCCGTACCCTGGTATTTCAGGCCGTTCTCTAAATACCGTGGCCTTTTTTGCATTCTGCTGGGCTGTGTTCCTTATAGTGCTGGAACTGGTGAGCGGGAAGCAGCAAAGGCTTTTTGCCATGTTTTTTACACAGTCCTGGGATTGTGTAAGCATTCATACATCTCCAAGAGAATTCACCTATGTGTCCGAGTCTTCCGAGTTGCTGTGTCCAACTGCAAAGACTTTCTGCAGCAATTGTCAGGGTTTACCAAAGTATGCTGTGACATTGGCTTTGCTCCTGTTTGCCATAACACATTCCTTGACTGCAGGTGCTGAGGCTGATGTTCCACCTGGAGGTTTCTTCATGTTGTGGGCATTCCACCTACTCTAGATCTGGAAAAGTGTGGGGATGGAGGAATACCCTGCAAGAGTTTCCTCACTGGCATTTTTCCAATCTAAGACCTCTCTGGTAGTACCTGAAACTCCTAGGAGCAAGTTACAGGAGAACTCTGTTGATACACAGTAGCCCTCCTTGATGTTTAGGACTTGCATGTTGCATATAAACAAAGAAAAGAGTCAAAGAGCAAGGAAGGAAATGTTAATGTTAGGAAGCCAAAAATGAAAGGAGAGCAGCTCACCTGGGAGCTCAGTATTTCAAGCTTCACATCGTAGTGTGTTCTCAGCTCAAATGACGCTGATGTTGGAACTATAATGGGATGTGATAGCCTGCCTCTGCATTTTTCAGTAGAGGCATAACTGACCTTGACTTGGTGTTTTAAGAAAACTCAACATCAGACTAGGCTGATCAAGTGTTAACAATGTATATTTTGCAGAGCTGGAACATGAGTTCACTGGTGTATAAAAGCTCTGTTTTAACTCAGTCACCAGCTAAGGGCTTAATGCCTCAACTCCTGGATGAAATTGTTCAATCTTTCTGAAAATTGAACCATATTATAATAATCTAAGTTTAGTCTGTGTACCAAATTTGTGGGTGTTTTAGTGTTGCCCTACAGCAGATCAGATGACTATTAAGTGGAAGCAGAGAGGCAAGATGCTCCTGTCCAGTTAATCATTTGATGGTTTGGTTTTACTGTCTGCATGTGCTACCTTTCTCTCTGAGTTTGTCTAGTGTTTTGCTCTGAGCTCTGTGAGGTGCTAAGATTAGTGCTGGTTTGCTTTTGTCATAGTCTTTCATGTTTGCTGTGACAGATAGGTGAAAAAGCAGTATTTCTACTGCTGCAGCATGCAAGGAATCCAGCTCAGACACTGAGGACAATTAGTCCTATGTTGTGGGATAAAAAGCAGACATGCTAAAATTTTAGGAGGACATTTTTCCTGTACGTGCTCCAGGGGGAACTCTGCATATAGCACTGTGGCTTCCTACATGACTTTTCTGTTTAAGATTGTTTAACTGCTGTACAATTGCTGGCCTGTGGTTAGCTTATTTCTCTTGTACAAATACTGATCACTACACTAGCTTTGTTACTTCTTTTTTGTTTCCATTAGTGTTTGACTTATATTTTAATAGTTTCATTTACGCTTAGAAATGTTGTTTCTACTTCTGCAAAGAGATGGTGAGTAGTTTGGCACCACAAAATGTATGGAAAGCATAAGAACTTGAAAGAAGGTTCAGTAGGAAGGAGAATTAAGGTCCCAGGTGGTTTTGTGAGCAGAGCAGAGAGAAAAATTGAGAGGAAAAAAGGAAAGAGGGAGGAACAGGGAAGGGAAACAACTGTAAGGAAGATAGTGTAACAAAGTGAGAGAAGGGTTAAAAAATAGAGAGAAATAGGAATAAAGATAATGGAAGCGTAAAGAATCTTGGAAGTGCAAGAGACTGTAACAGGAAAGAGAATAGTAATAAATTAGAAAGTGTCTGTACTTTTTAAACTTTATTTGTAGTCAGCATAATGAAGTTAATGTGAAAGATGACGCCACATCTTTCAGAATTTTTTCCTTTCCTTCCTGTTAGTCCTTGAAGTTAGAAAAACCACAGCAAGTGATAGAACGGGGAAGAGAAACTAGACAGATATTTGCTTTCATGAATCAAAACAACTGCAAGATATTAATGTGAAGATCTGAATTTTCATCTATTGAACTTTAACTTGTTTGCTCCAGCATTTAACAGTCTTGTTCTGCAAAAATTAAATATGTAAACTAGTTAAAATTATGGAACTAGTTAAAAATGTGATGCTTGTGTGAATGTATTATTTCACTTCATATGTCAAAAATAGGTTTTTTGTCTGCTGACGTACTTCTGATCAACTTTCTTGAAAGAGTTGTTGTAGTATGGACTTACTGTAGCAGAGCATTCAGCCTGAAAGTGTAGATAGAACATTTGTAATGCTGTATATGTGATGAGCTGTCTGATTAAAACCAGAATATATTTTTTAGTAAAACTTGGTATTGGTTTTGTGTAAATCCATTTTTACTACTACAAAGGAGGAAGAAAAAAAAAAGGTGACGAGGGAAAGGAATTAGGCAGTAGCGAGTAAAGACTGAAAGAACATCCAACCGAAGGTGTAACTTAAACTTACATAAATATCAACACTTTAAAGGTGAGTAATAAGATCCAGCTTGGTAACTAAGATTTGCTTCAGGAAAGAGGGAGCAAGTTGTTTGCTGATTTGGCTGGTATAACTAGAACTTGGCAGTTTTTAGATTGAAGATTATATTGTGTATAAATATATATTATAATTTTGCTAGTCTTGTTTCATAGTCCTCCAAAATCTGCTTGACTCCGTTTTACATCTGTCACAAACAACTATTTATTTTCTTGGACCGAACCATAAATATTTCCAGAAGGGATGTATCTTTTTTTTTTTTTTTTCCCCCCCAAAACAACCATTTGAAAAGTTTGTATAGTAGACTTAAGTAAATAACACAACTGTTCCTTATGGTGCTCTTTGTTGGTGACTCTTTCAATAAGCAGAATTTATACAATTAAATTTGTTACTAGACATTCAAAGTATGCTACTTGAAATAAGCTTAGAGATGTACATCAGAAATATTGAGTATCTGCACCCTGTTTTCGTTTTACTGTCCATCTCCTTTTGTCTTGCATTTGTATTAACCCAGTCAATAGGCATATATGAATCATGTCAGTTTTTTCAGTTTCAGGGACTAATTGCATTTTTCAAATATATTTTAGTCAAAAAGTGTTTTACTACTTATTTGCATAGTGTAACTTCTAAATCTAAGGCACCACTGGGGTCAGAAGAGAGTAGCTAGCCTGTGCAGTGTTTGAACTGGTACTCCAGCTCCTGGCTTCCTAAGGATAAATGTGATGGCTCCAATATAAATGTTTTAGATCACAATGACAGCTGTGGAAATTAAACATAGCCAGCAAAATCTATTTTCTGTCTAGCTAAGTAAAGAAGAGGACAGATGAAAAAATTCCCTGGGCGAATGAATTCTTATGAAGAGTGATGGATCTTTTCTTTTTGCTATATTAATTTTACTGTATTCCCAAAGAAAAAAAAAAATCCAGCTTGGGTTTTTTTTATATGTTCTTCCTATTCAAGTTTATCATTTAAAGGTGAAAAATTTAGAAAATCATTCCCAGGCCATATTGTAGAACACATTGCAAACACTTCACTAAACATAGGGAAAAATTACCTGTCAGGACAGTTTCCAGAGAGTTGCAATGGTCTGTGAATGGAATAAGCTTTAAAATTCTATTAAAATCAGGGAACTGGGGAAAGGAGAAGGATTTCCAATTTCCCAGAAACTTTTTCTCCTGCCCTATTATGAACAGTGTTCTGTTTTCAGAGGCTTCGGGAATATTTGTTACCTTATCCTGCTTTAAAATACCTTATAATGTTAAGTCTTCTACAGAGAGTCTCTTTTTTAAAACATAAGTTTTGATGCCTGCTTCAGAGGCTACTTTAATGCAGAAAAATGCAGAATTTTCTCCTATAGATTATGTAGTGTTTTTGCACTGAGAGGGAATAAGCAGAGGGACTGTCCTGCCAAAAGGTAAATCTTTGAGTCATGCTCATCGCAGTTTTATTTTTTTCCTGAGGTACCTTCCTGGATTCTGTAATTCTGGAGGATTCATTTTCCCTTCTAGCATCTCCTCAAGGTCCACCTGCATTTTCACCAAACCTGCTTAGTCCTGACAACTGGTTTGAGTCCACTGTTGGTGCTTGTCAGAGGAGACCAAAAGACTCAGCCTTTTCAGGTGGTTCTTTCAGTTAAGGCGTGGAGCACTTGAGCCTTCTCTCTGGGCCAATTCTTTCTTGTTTCCACAGCAAATTCTTACGAAACTCCATCCAGCAAAGTATGCTTTGTAGCAATTTGCTATTAGAAGTAACGTGATAGGCTTTTTTGTGAACTGTACAAGTCACTGGGTATTTCTGTTTGGGCCGAAGACTCAAAATGAGCTTGGAGTGTTCAGTTGTTGCATCTACTGTGATTTTTTTTTTTTTCCCTTCCCAAGGTTGGGGGAATTATATAGGTTGTAGCTCAGAAATGATGCTATGGGATATTATTTGTACATTTTAAAAAAATAATATATTATGACCCTTAAGATATATAGACATTTTTTGGTGGGGGGGAAAGCTCTCTTAAAAAACTTTATTGCAAAGTAAATGGTTAAAATGGAGCTGCAGTTACTTGAAAGAGACAAATACACATTCATTATTTCCTGAGTATGTTGTTTTTATGGGAAAGCAAAGGAAGCAATGGCTGGGTGTCATTAATGAGTAGCTAGTGGAAAGCGATGAAATGAGCAATGAGACTTGTAAAGTGTCATGAAAACTGAAACACCGGGGTACAAAGTACCGCTTATCCTCGCAGATATGGATACCATATGGCAACATGAAGGGAAATGGAGAGTAGGAGACAAGAATCCTATTATTCCTCACACTTTCATTTGCTTGCTATTTGCTTTGGGCAAATGACTTAAGAAGTTGTGCATGAACCTTCTTCTGGCACAGTGTTTATTGACAAGACACCTGTCCTCCCTGTCGGGCTCCTTGAAGTTTCTTTGGTGTCATTTCAGCTTTGGCACTTCTGATTATAATTTTAATTTTGTTTTTCTAATAGTTCTAGGATAATATTTTCTTGACTGCTCCTATGTTGAAATCTATATTCATTTTCTGGTACTATAACCCTTTCTTGTCTTACAGCATTTCCTTTATTTTCCTTTGGAAAGACAATCTGATATGATTGTGTTATTGCTGTCCCTGAAATATCTGCCTTCTCTTTTTTCATTTCTCTGCAAGTTGCCACCTCTGAACAACTTTCCACATCTCTCTCTTATATATCTTTGAGTCGGATGGACTGATTGAGAGCAGTACAATATCAGACGTTGGAAGGATCTGGCTTCTGGCAAGATGGCTGTGTGGTCCGTGTGCCTTTGAAACGATACATAGGAGGAGAGCCTTTATCAGCTCTATAGCTGTGGAAAGAATTTTTTCACCTCCTCAGCTGCTTCCTCCTTCCCACCTCCCAAACTACACACCTATCTACTGACTAGAGTTTTCTTCACTTATAACGGTTTTTTATTAGTTTCATATTTCTTTGAAATTAACAGATCTTCCTTAAAAATTGTTCAAGTCTACCGGTATTCAATGCAATTATCTTCAATTCTAGCATGTTTCTCCTTTGCTCTTCTGACTTCAGTGTTTGTGAAACTGTACTAGGAAATTTCCTCTTTGGTGATGTCCCGCAAAGTGAGTGGTTGGTTGTTAAGACCGAAGCAAGAGTGCTGTACAACATGCAAAACCAGAGAGAGCATGCTTACCTGCTCAGTTCCATTGTTACTTACATTGAAACGTTCAGCTGTTTTGCCTCACACCATCTGAGGGAACCATTAGAGCACTGGCTTTTGCCCTCACCTAAGGCAGTGGAAATGAGCCTCTGTTTGTGTTACAGCAAGACAATGTGATTTTAAGTACAGGTCCTTTTTCTCATAGCAATGGGTGCTGTATCAGGAGAGAACAAGAAAAGCTGAACGGAAAGGTTGCATGGGAGGGCAAGAAAATTGTGCAGAATTTAACAGAAGGTGTTATAAAGGGAGCCCCTGATGCATAAGTTTTATGCTCTGTGTGTTGTTATTCTGAAAATTAATGCTTCGTGTGTTATATCAGGCTGTTGTGGGCATGTAGTGGCAAAATTACAGTGATAAATTACCACTCTTCCTACTGAAGCTGTATAACCTTCTCCTAATTTTAGCACCACAAAAGAAAAATAAAAGAAAAAAAAAAAGGCAGTTTAATGGTTCCCCATGCTATGGAGTTTAGTGCAAATATTTGAACTTTCTTGTGGTCTAGGAAAGCTGGCATTTTAAGTAGTATTTCATAGTTACAAAGATGACCATTACACCACTATGATGACTTTGCAGTGCCTTGCTCAGTGGAGCACTAGCCTATTTATGGGGGGAAAAAATGTCCAAAGGACATCCTAACTTCTGTTCTCTGAAGAAGTGCTCAGTATGACACAGCATTAAGGGATAGAATCAACCCAATGCATTCTCATTTTCAGAAACAGGGAAAAAATCCTGAAATATGAAGCTATTCCCACTAGAAATGTTGTAAATCTCACAAAATATATAAGCTTTCCTCTTCAACATACATCAAAGGCATAAAACTTTTGAGATTAAAATATGTTTTTAATCTTGATTTGATGAGCAAAACTTTCACTGTAATATTTATTATGAGAGGCTCTACTTGTGTTGCCTCTTCCCTTTGTTCTGTTTATATATGACTTCCTTTCTTCCAAAAAAAGTAGGAAGTATCGCTTTCACAAAGCCGAAGGATATTGCAATGGTTTGTTCATTTAAGCTGAATCGTAGGCCCACGTGGCAGACACAAACTTTTCTTTTATTGTCCTGGGTCCCAGAGGAAGAGCAATGCTTTCTGATGGCTTCCCATGAATGCCTTTCATTTGTGGAGGAGTTTCAGTGGCTTATGCTGACTGTACCAAGATCAAACAGGCAGGAAAACTGTGGTTTTGAGAAACTTAGCCAAGATCTTTGTTATTTTCTCAGAAGTTTTTCTTCTATAACCCTGTTTTTTAAGGACAATATTAGGACAATTACTCGTAGTGGGTGATATGGAAAAAAGCTCATTCTATCATTTTCTCTTTAAAATTTATGTATTTTCTTAGTTATTAGAAAAATTGTAGGCATGTACAAAGAAAATACTAACTGTAATTGCAGTCTGTCTTTATTGCATTTGGAATCAATGGTATCCAAAATTAAGCTTTAAAAAATGTTGTGGCTGCTTGGTCCTGCAATTTGATCTATATTGGGACACTGTGCCTGCAGAGTTTTGCTGAAGTCACCCACTTTTATTTTGTCTGGACACAAAAGTCTGTTAAACAGATTTGATTATGGGATTTGACCTGTTGGAGTCTCTTTTATTTCAAGAGTAGTTTTGGTTTTGTTTTGGGTTTTTTTTTCAACAGGTTTTCTTAGCGTTCTTCATCAAGTGTTCCTTTTTGCTTAGCTCTTTATAAACTTAAGTATTGGAAAGAGATGTGCAGACCACATCATCTTAACTGCAGTGATGGCATGTTTTGCCAGCAGTACACAATTTTCTTTGTGTTACTCATATAAAACCTCATGTTTGTCATATAAATTCAGTTTTGTTGAAGGGTTATTTTAGTAAAACTAAAATGGCTTAAGTTTCTGAAGTAAAACACGTAGCATCTTTAGAGGTCAGATGTAGCTGAAACTCGAACAGCTGTACAACATGCATCCTAGATTGTTTTTAATTGTCTTCCCTTTCTCTAACAGCAGTAATTCTTGTTTATATTGTCAAGAACCTTTCCACTGAGCACAAGCGCACCATACTTTAAGGTCACATGCTTAACCCCACTGCAGGGTTTCAATGTAAATGGGTCCCCTTTGTTTTCATTAATGTGTGAGGGGTGGGAGCAAGGCAAGGCTGTTCACAAGGCTTAAATAACTTATTGTAGACGTGGCTTGAAGAAAGCATATTTTGTCTCCATACCACAGTTGTTTAGCATTACCCTTCTGCATCCAACTGACCGCCAGTTTGGCAGTGGATTTTTGTGTGTCGTTTTGTTCTTTTGACCTGCGATTCTTTTTTTTCTTTCTTTTTTTTAACTGAGCTAATGGATTCACCTCAAATAATGCAAAGCGAAGAAGCTTTTTTTCTCTTTACTTTCCTAATATCCTAAAAGTAGTAAACAAAGCTGGAACTGCTTTTTTTCCACATAAAGCCCTTTACATAATAATTTACCAGTTGCTGTTTGTGTGTCAATGTAGAGGTTAAAATTAGGACTTCCTAAAAATGTCAAATTAAATTAGTATGCTTAGTGCTTTTAATCAGTTTAAAAATGAACAAAATATAACCTTTTAAAATGGTTTTAGGAGTCTGAAGCACATCTTGTGCTTTTCTACCTATAGTCATTGATGCATGGAGGAAAAATACTGTTAAAATCTTATGAGTTATTTTGGGTTTGATTATCTAGAATTGGCCCAGAGTCCCAAGATTTTGGGTGATTTCAGACCCAATGCTGATTGTAATCTGTGGCTGGCATCTGTAGTTGTTTTTGTAGGCCAAAAAAGTTGAAGTCATGCTCTTAAACTAAAGTGCTGCACTGTATCAAAAATTGAGCCCTTTTTTTGGAATATCTCCATTCCAGGTGGTTTTCTTTTTTTAATATTTAGTCATAATTTTGGCCCATGACTACAATTTGATTCATGTCTGATTTTGAGATGCGTGGATTTATACCAGCACATGAAAAAGCGTGTGTGCATGTGGCTGTGATCCATCCAGTGTGGTGAATTTGATCCAGGAGGGGTGTATGCAACAGTTTGTGTCTGTACCGAGTGCATAAGCACTGAATGAACACGACAAGGGGAAATTATCTCTCTAGAAGACGAAGCAATAGTACATGCTTATCAAAGCAGAACACTGTTCTGAATAAGGCAAGTTGTAGCTCATTAGGAATAATACTTTGTTGGTTTTCAAACTGTGTTAATCAAGGTAGAAAATTGTTTTTTGCTTGCCAACTTGTAGTTGAGACAAAAATAGAGACTTTCCGGAGGTGAAAAGCCTTCAGTGTGAACTTAAGTTCATAGTATTTGGTTGCTGCGTTTTAAAACCTAAATGTTGTGACAATGTGTTTTCACAAATGATTGTAAAAATTTTTTTTTTTCTCATATTAACTGCTATGCTCTTAGGCTTTGGACACAGAAATTTTGTCTTGGGTTTTAATTTTCTTACAATTAATCTAAACTTTCTGCATTCTTTTTCATAGCTGTTATATACAGAGCAACGTACTATATCTAGTGACCTATACAGTAGGAGAATAACTGATTTGACTAATCATAGAAGTTTAAACAGGATAATATCTGCCAACCTTGTATTTAACACTTGAGAAGATAATAATAGTTTGATATTAGAGTAGTTCTGTCTATTAATAAACATTAAAGAAACATTTTTACAAAACAAAAAATAGATGTGTAGCATTTTAAGACTAAGTAGTACAACAAATATGTCTTCCAGCATGCAGCCCTCTTGACAACAGAGTTGTTGATTAATATGAAAAAATAATCAAATATTGTTAAAAGGGGGTCCATATCCTAATGGAAACATTTTAGCTTATTTTTTTCCTAGATGAATCTAAAGTTATGCCTGAAAATTTATTGCATAATAACATCTTAAATAAAAAAAAATAGAAAAAAAAATTAAAACCCCACAAATTGCATAATCCAAATATTTAAGAAACCAGCTTTTTATCAAATAACGTTTTTCTCTTTGAGAAATATTTATATATACCACATGAATAGTTTGGAGAATTGTTCATGTTGACTGTATCTCCGAGTCTGTGGATTCTGAATGCTGTGAAGCGTGATCTGCCCTCCAGTGGCATGGTAAAGCAGAATGTGAAGTAAATACAGTAGCATTAAGTAGAGATTTAGAGCTCTAGTATAGCTCATCATGATCTATCTTTAAGGGCAGAAGTTTTTGTGTGAGAGAACACAGGTCAAACCCCTCCTCCACAAATTGCTGGTTTTCATTTCTGCAGCAGCCCAGAAGATCCAGAAGCTTGCTTGCTTAGGTTAGTGGAGAACACCTCCGTTGGGGCATGTACTCACATCGTGTCTGTTAAGGGTGCTCGGCCAGTTGATGTTAATACATCCTTGACGTTGCTTTAACTTTTACCAGTGGATTAACTGGTCCTTCTCCAAGAGTGCAGAGGTGATTAGTCACCACCTTTGACCTCTCTCTTAAGTTGGACTTTGCAGCTGAACTTGAGAACCCATATCTTATTTCACACACCCATAGCAGGAGACAGTGACTGGTGAGGCAGGGGCTGTGGATGTTGCAGCGCAGCGCAACAGAGTGTGTTGTTACGGGGTGTCACAGGGTAACCGCGCTTTCTGTTTCCCAAGTTGTGTTGCCATAGTCTGTGGGCACATTATGCAATTGTCGTAGTTGTGAATTGCCAGGATCTTCAGCATGTGACTTTTGTTTCAGAGGATAATCAGTGTGCATATATTCACAGTGATCTGTTGCTCACACTGTTTGTTTGTTTTTTCTGTTAGGCGCATGAGTCATGATAAAAGTTTATTTTCTCTGATTGAATGCTGTGTCATTAATGAAAATCGTATAATGATTTTTGTTATAGCGAAGTTTTCAAATAGTTGGCCATTCAAGCTTTAAAGCCTTCCCAAGTATTCATCTGTAAATACTTGAATGTTCATGGAAAATGAATATGACAAGTTGACAACATTTAGAACTTGATTAGACTTTAAATAAAAATATTTCCAGAAGAAGGATTGGTCGTTTTTTTAACAGGTAGCAAATTTTTAAAATTTTCTTAACTGATTTATATTGCCGCTGAGCTACTTTCTTGTTCTTTCTTTGTCTACACATTTAATTGTTGGGTTAATTAGTTGATAATCTTCCTTCAAAGGATGAAAAATGAACTTTTAATTTTCTTTCTCCTGAGGAGATACCTTAATTACTGAGTTCTTTATTACTCCCTTCCTAAGAGTATGAAACAGCAAAAATCCTTCCCCAAAATCAAAATAAAGTGAAAACAAACACATATGGGCTATGAGGGAATATTAATGGAAGAAAAGTGGTACTTTGATAGTAGGGACTATTAACATGTTGATATTGGTCTCATCCGTACAGCCATAACATTAGAGCTCTCTTATGAAAGGAAGACATGGGCAGAATCCAGATCTGAAGTCCAGGAAGTGCAGTGTATGGCATGGTCTTGTACTGGAACACAGAGTAATCAATAACTGGCTATAGTTTGCCTTAACAGGTTTATAAAGTGCAGGTGTTACAGATATGTTGCATTCAGAAGAAGAATAAGTAACAAGAAATGTTGCTGAGTGTGCCTGGCATGACGGAGGTGGGCAACTGGGTGTCACAAGAGGATGAGAACCTCCCTGGAAGATGACCTGTCCTCGGAAGGGGTGGAGGTGGGCAACCATGTACTGTGGGTAAATGCTCCAGCTCCATGGTGGCAAACTGCAGTAAAGCACTGGGGCTGAAGGTGTGCTGTCTGTGTTCTACCCTGGTCGGTGTATAGCCATATAAATTGTATACAGGCATACACATAGAGAGTTAGGCAGAGTTTACTTTCAGTTTAATTTAGGAGGAGGGTTGTGTTTGTTCTGGAAAAAAGTGTAAATTTCTTTTAATCCTACAAGTTTGTGTAGGATTGTTAATTATAACGAAGTATGACCTTGTTTAGCATTGTCGGTGTACCTGGACTACTGAATTCATTTTGCAATTCTCTTTTTCTTGTAAAAGATTTTGTGTTTCCTGTGTATACTGGTAAGACATATTCCCCTTTATCATTTGTAATGGGAAATTAGGGCCATAGATGGAATCACAGAATGGTTTGGGTTGGTAGGGACCTTAAAGCTCATCCAGTCCCAACTGCCCTGCCATCAGCAGGGACACCTTCCACTAGACCAGGCTGCTCAAAGCCTCATCCAGCCTGGCCTTGAACACTTCCAGGGAGGAGCGTCCACAGCTTCTCTGGGCAGCCTGTTATGCCACCTGTTAGGTGTGTATTAAAGGGTTATGTAGCTTTATGTTTGGGTAAGTCAGGATGACCTGTGCAAAATTTTGTTCCTAAACATGCTCTGAATGCCAGAGAAGTACAAATAAGTAATTGCCTGTACCCCCGGCCCGCCCGAAAGAATCTACCTTTACTGTAAGTACTGCATCTGAAATAGTGACACTACATATTACAAGTGACTGTTTGGTGAGAGTTAAAGCAGTAAACTTCTCCTTTGTCAGTCCCCCATTTTTTAAATTTGCTAGTACACTGCAGTTGTTGACACATTTCCACTGCACGCCCTCAGTGGCAGGTCACCACCATTTGCATGGCCTGTATGCAAAGTGCCTAGCACATGTTTTTATGTAAAAATAGTTAGGTACTATAATAAAACTGGAGGAGGGTAGGGCACTGAAATCAGATTGCCTGCTTTTCAGTTGAGGAACAAGGATCATAGCTTGTGAAGAAATGTATTTCCAAATACTGTTGCAATCATCAGCCTCTAGCAGTGGGTGGGGATGTTCTCCTTGGTGCTTGACGATGCCATATTTTAAATACATATAATGTATCGGCTTCCTATGCTCTAAATTCTTTTTCTGTCCCTTTTGTGATGACAGCTAGTACTACTACTGCACTTAAACAATCACGAATTTTAAATCTACATAAAGGTTTGCCAGGGTGTCACTGGGGTAACAGAGCTGTTACTTGAGCCAAATGTGACAAAACTTCATTTTTGAAACAGCATGGTGAGAGTCCTGTTCTCACAAGGATTTCCACAGACCTGGTGCATTTATAACACAATGAGGATGATAAAGGCACTGACACCCTGAAGTCATTTGAAGGTACGATTCAGCTGCATGTGGTTATCTTGCGTACGTACTAAATTGTCGTTCTGCTGTGGCACGCGTCTTAGAGCATGCCCACAGGCACTTCTGGACATAAGTGGCTTGCTGTTTCATTTGATTGTGGCTTTTAGCTTCTTCATTCTGCAGTGTTTAATCCATTCTGTAACTTGCCTTTCTGTGTTTTAAATTATTTCCATAAAACTAATGACATTGGGAATACATCCCAAGTTATTGCACAGCTGTATTTGTACTAGACATTGTGCTAGAAAGTATTGTGGCTGAGGCCCTGAGTGGCTTGATGCCAACAGGTAGTGCCGTCAGTGATGAGAGGAAAAGGGTGTTCTGGGCTTTTCCATACTAAACAGATACTAAGATTTGCTTTTCCATGAAATTACATGTAATTAAGCACTAAAAGAGAGTCACAAATAAAAATTCAATAGGGAATATAGAATTTAGCACTCCCTGTGTTCTGTCTTTCTTCATATTTTGGGAATGTTTAAAAATATTTTTTTCTGTGACCGATGATATTAAGCTTAATCATTCCAGTTTGTATTTTGAGTGCTGTGAGGACTGGGTGTCTAGTTTGGAGATTTTGGCACAAGTCTGTATCTGTAAATATTTTAAGAGAAGCTCATATGTAGCTTAGCATATTCAGGCTTCAGTGTGAATTAGATGAGTTAAAGCAAAGCCTTACTTATGTATAGAATTATTTCATTAGAATCAGTAAAATTATATGAGTATTTAATTCAAACTAGATTTCATTTCAGTGTTTTGTGAGATGAAACCCATATTTTTTTTCCCTCTCCTCCCTCCTGTCCTAAATTAGTCATAATATCTGATGATGTTAATTTTTATATGTGAAGAAAATTATACTTTCAAGTTACTCTTTTGAGTTCTTTTGAACACATAAGATCATTTATCAGATGATTCTTCAGTACTTACTAGAACTGCACATAACTATTGATGCTGAAAATTCTGTCTGCTGGCTAAGTGAACTTGTGCAGGTTGTACTCGGCGTGATTCAGTATTGCAAATGTAAGCTGTCCAGAGCACACATTAGTGAAGTGAGTCTTGTATTGCATCTTAGCTCAACTGATTTCAGCAATAGTAAATAATCACTGAAGCATGCACTGCTGTGCAGTCCTTCAGAACTTAAGTGTTCAGCGTAACTACTGTTTGCATGTGACCAAAATGGGAAAAGGGAGGTGTACACAAAGGAGTGAATTATAACAAAGAACACTTTCTGCTTCAGTTCTTGTTCAGAAAACATATGTTCAGCCATGCAGGCAACAGTTGGGGTAAAGACACACTGTAGGTTTGGAAACAAAAGGCGTGTTCTTTTCTTGCATTCACAATGTTTTCAAACATATTCACTTGTTAGGGACTAGCCTGTCAGCTGGATCTCCTTGCAAGCGTGATTTCTTTTTCCTGACTTCTTTCAAAAGCTTTTTCCCCCCACAATGTTTTACACTTCATATAATCCACTATGCATGGTATGCCTGCTTCAGTCTTTGTGCTATTGATGATTCAGAGGTAGAGGGGCCATACTCTGGGAGAATGTGGCTAAAGGGTAACCTTTCACTCACCCATGCCTCTGAAGATGCTAAGCCACTATATTTCAAATATCTCAAGTGGTTCAGTTGCTCTTTCTTGATGAGATAGATTTTAGAACATTGCCAAACTGATTAGTGCAGCAAAAATATTTTGGAAGTGTTGATCTTTATACTTTTTTTTTTTTCTTTGTAACTAAGTATTGAAAATCTTTGAGACCTATCATAACTGCATTGAAACATCCAGTAAAAAAGATTTATTTTTTTTTTCTCCACTGGAAATTCATTCAGTTTTAGCATGCCAGAGTAACCAGAAATTACTTGGTTATTACTTCTGTTTGGATTCGTTTTTCCTAAATATATGATTCAAGACCCTAGAATAAATATGCTTATATAGGCATAAAAGTAATGGTTATTTCCAAATAAGTTCTGCCAGGTTTGATTTATGACCTTTCTAGCACATATAGCTAGAAAATGTACTGCTGTGGCTCCACAGGTATAGTTAAATGATGTGACTTTCTAGTGTAGACAAGACCTAAAGTTTCTTTGGAAATGTCTAAGTGATCTGTAGGTTTTTCTAGGTTGAACTACTCATCTATCAAGTCAGGTATTCATCCTTTGTTGTCAGCAGTGAATACCTCAGAGAGGCAGGACTCCCTACATTTTAATGCATGTAGACTTGTATATAGAGCTTAAGCATTTCTCTAAGCACTCTGCTCTATAATTGGGTTATCTACTTGCTTAGTTTAGATGTGCACCATTGAATATAATGGTAGGGGAGAATACATAATCTTTGTTGCAATGGTTTCACACCAGAAACTTGAGCCTCCATTCCTTTTACCCTAAAAAAACCCCCCTAAAAATAATGTATCTTTCATAAAAATCTCCATTCCTCTATGTTTTATTTAAATACAGACACAGTGTACGACTCAGACAAACTGTTTTGATGTTGGAAGTGCTCTATCAATAACCAGAAAAGTTACGGAGTTTTATGCTGGCTTGTGGATTATTCATGTATTCTGTTGGCGTATTAATAGTGTTAGCTGAATTCAGTAGCCTGGGAAATTACCACTGATGAATGTCCAATGATCAGGATTTCCCACATAAGGGCCTTCAGACCGTGAGGATCATTTAGACAACTAGAAAATCCACAGACAAGAAAGCTCCATGTAAATATTTTCTGATGGAAGGTGCCAGCAAATACATGCTTGCCAACATATGTCAAAACTGCCAGAAGATCTGTGAGGATGGGGATTAACTTTTTAGCACTGTCATCCTAAGAGCCTTGACAGGGAAACATTATTTAAACATTTTTCTTTGACTGCATATGACTGAAAAGATGTTAACGGTAGATAAAACTGATATAAACCAGTTAATGATACTGACATATAATCCAAGTCTGCACCTTTTTCTTTTCATTGAGCTCTGTCAGACATCCTTGAGAATACTACAGCTTTAAAATAAATAGTCGTTCCTTCTCAAATGAAATTTGATGATTTGTCTCCAGTCTGATAAAAGAAAGCACCCGCTAGTATATTGCTTCTTTTCAGGGATTTTTTGTTTTGTTTTATAGGCTCCTTAAAAGTAAATTATGTTTTAGATGTTGCAGTGACTTCTCCGACTCTCAGGAAGAAAACAGTTAATAATAATTTCTTTCCTTTCAGCTCCCATGAGCCTACCTTCATCGTACAGTTTGCATATAACAGCTAGTAAGAGTAGAATGTACTGAACCTTAAACAAATCTATTAGGATCACCATGGCAAGAAACTGGGAAAATGGCAGGAAAAACGAACAATGATTTTGTAAACCCTCCAAAGGTCAGAAAAAGGCTTTCAGTAAGTATGCAGAGGCTAGAAATCAAATCCCATTTCCTATCATAAGAAACCAGTTGTTTTAGCAGCAGTGGTTAATGTACTGTATGTGAAAGATTTAAGACTAGTTGGAAAGCTTTGCTTCTGTTTTATTAGGCTGCTATTGAAAAGCCAACAGCATAACTTCAACTAGGTGCTTTGAGATTTCTTAATGGGCTGTCAAGGGCAAGACACCAGGTCTGTGCTATACTAGCTCTTTCCTGTACATTAAAACAACAGGGGCCAAATGATCATATACAGAAGTATGAATTACTTGATGCTTTCTCTGTTCCATATGGTCAGCCATGTCTTTGGCAATTAATCATGTACAGAATCAGTTGAGTGCTCTCTGAAGCATTGAAGTCAGCATTTAGTTGTACCTGTGCCAGTGGGGGCAGTGGGGGTTGCGAGCGTAAAATAGCAGGATGAAGAGCTGCTGGCGCCGAAGCCAGAGCAGCTGGCTTCTATAAACAACACTTTTTTTCCTCTTTACCTTTTTTTTTTTTTACTTTCTTTGACAAACATGAGCCATTTTTCAATATCATCCAAAACATGAGGGTTGCTGAGTGAAACTGTGATATCTGGCATAGTGGATTAATAAACAAAAGGCAGGGAATTGGGTTTAATGTGCCCAAATTACTGGGTGATAACTTAAACCATACTGTTTCCATTGTATCAATGGAAATGGGTGTGTTTGCTCATATTTTAAGTAAAAATTTTAAAAGTAAAGAAGAAATGAGCAGTGCTTTGTAAGCAATTACTAGCTTTTTTATCACATCAAAGTTATGACATGTTAAATTAACATGGCTTAATAGATTTCAGGTTCAGTGGGTTTTTTTCCCCTCTAAAAGGCACAGTGTTCCGGTTTTACAGGACACTTTTTGCACTAAGAACAAATGGAGCCACAGACATAACAAGGAAGATACAAAATGGCATTTAAAATTCTAGCCCTGCTTACAGATTTTACACTTTGTTTTTCCTGTCTGTATTAGTTATTGATTATTGAGAGATGACTGCTATGTTAAAGTAGAAGTGGTTAGTACAGATTCAGAAGCTTATCCTATTTAAACTGGTGATGAGTAAATTAAATCTTAACTTAGAGTTAAAAATCTGATTTGTTGACCCAATAAAGTGGGACAAAGAGACAAACTGTCCCAAGTGCCACTTTAGTTCAGACTGAAGGCTAATTTGTTTGACAGAGTACTGGGCTTCGTGTCTCCAGCTATACAATGTTTCTAACCTTAAGTCTGGCTCCTTGAGAGGTCTATATTGGAGGAAGGAAAATTTAGCTTTAAAAGACTAAAAGTGTACTGGTGTGAGTTTTGGAGTGTTTAGCTGTTGCTTCTTTTCTAAAATTTTATTTATTTATAAGTGTGTTGTGGTACTCACTCGGGATACATACAGTTAAGCGGGGTAGTGGCGTATTGATGTTGTGACATAGCTTCTGCTGTGTATCTAAGAAAAAACCTATTATTGTAATCCTGTTACAATACCTAGGTTAGCTTTGTTAAGATTCATAAAAGGTGTGTAATTCTGAGTGTGTATCCTGGGTGACTAGTAAGAGTTGGTTATAACAGTTTCTATTCAGTCCCATGTCACTGATGTATTTTGGCAGTGGGAATGGGAGGAATATGATATTGGTCTCTTAAAATCTTATGTTGTTACCTTTCTTTCTGACATAATAAGAGAAGAAGCTGTGATGGCTGTTGCCTGATATGCAAGTATTGTGCTAGATTTAGGTCTGTGGCTGTACCAGGAGGCAGGTAAAGGGTATAAAGTGCGAAATACTATCTTGAACATAACATAGAAGGCTGGATTAGCAACAGAAATATATATATATATATGTGTGTGTGCATATATAGCTTTGGGCTTTTTTGAGAGGTGGGTTGTGTGTTTGTTTTTAAGACCATGCCATTTGGGATTTACAAGGAAATGCCCTAAATATATTAATAGGAGAATTGGGGAAGATTTGCTGAAAATATTAACAGTGCTACTTATTAGAGACATGCTGGTCAATGAGACAAGAAGTTACTTCCCTCAAGTGATAAGCAATTTGTGTAATCTCCTTGCTTAGGTTGTCCAGGATATGTTTTTGCCAGCTCAGGAAGCAGAAGAAAGAAAGTTTCAACAATTTGTAAACATTACCACCCTGAAGAATCTCTGTGAACACAAGGATGAGATAAGACAGGCTTTAGGGCTGGTTACGTTGTTTATTTATTCTACTGTCCTGTGGTCTCAAGCTGCTGAAAAACACCGAGTCAGTGTTGAGTCCAGTTCAGAAATGTGAAGGCTTCACTCAGCGTTGGGCAAAGGGGGCCTCTGCAGACAATTATCTGTCATTTAAGAACATTAAAAGAATGGAGACACAAGGTCAGATTTTCTTTGATGGGATGTGCAACTATAGTGATGTTCAAAAGAAGGTCATTCCTGCCCTTTAGAACAGGGGTGGTATCGCTGGGTTTCTGATGGATTTTTATCAGTGTTGATGTGAGGAAATGGCTTTCCCAGCTGATAACATCTTTGACCGAGTTTCTTGAACCCTTGACCTTTATCAGTCAAGGTATATATTGAATCCCCTTGTTAAAAATAAATCTCAAAACAAGTTACATGGAAAAGAAAACTTTCAAAGGAACATGTTTTATAATATTAATTTACCCAGAATGCTGCTTTATTTGTTACAATTTGGGATTTTTATCGCGATGATAAGAACAGCAAGTTATTAAGAAATGCCTGTATAAAAGCTACATATCAATTCCTGCACTCGTGTTCTGGGTAACCTTACTGCCCTCAGCACTCATAGAAAACAAGTAAATCAGTTCAATTGCTATGTATTGTTATTGTATGTTGCTTAATAGTACTATTTCACCCTCCAGGTAGCTGCAGCTGCCTCACAGGGCTCAGTAAAGAGGCATTTATGATGTCAGTGTCAAGCTATGAGTTTGACTTGAACTATGTACATCACCACATAAATGAAGAAGACTGGAGCAATATAATTGTTCTCTCAGTAAAAATTAAATTATGTTCAGTTTCCTGAATTATTATGTTCTTGTAGATGGAGGAGACTTTAGGTAGTGGAACTCGGTAGCAAAGTTGCAATTTGGCCAGGCCATCAGAATTCATTGTTAATACTTGGAGAAGTGGTCACTCATCTTCTCTGACTGATAATACTCTAATCACATCATCTTTTCATCAGATTTTAACTGAAAATTATTCAGGAACTATGCTCCACACTTTGGGAATCACTTATTTGAGGGATCTTGATGTTTGTTGCCTGCAAATAACTATATTTTCAGCTTTGTGAGGCAAAGCCTCATTAAACTTGGGGCTTTTCTGCAGTCTTAGAAGGAAGTAGACTTCTACACCATCACCAGTGGATTTCCCTATCCCATCGTTATTAATAAGGCCATCCATGGATTCTGAAAGGGAAAACTTGGTGTACTGTGACCTAGCTGTGTGGCTACAATGTGATCATCCTATAATACAGAGATAAGCCTCAGCTATAGTGCTGTGTCAAGTCTTGCAGACAGTGAATATAGAAGTTACAGTCTTAGTATATTTCTTGTGAATGACAAGGAGTGTTAATTTATATCAATCAAAGAATGTACAACTCTTCATCTCGTGTGAGTATGCTCCCACATGCTGAAGTCCTCTGTCAAATCTCACTTTAAACTGTGCAGCTGCTGGAAGTGAGGCTGTAAGATCAGGGTTGTTGAAGCTGGCGGATATTAGAGCTTGTGGAAAAGATGTTGTAGGTCAGCCCAAGGGAAACTCATGTCAGGGAATCCTTATCTGAAAATGCTCTCTGGCTTTTTGTTTGCTTTGTAATGTCAAAGCAGGGTCAAGAATGTGATCTGTATAGACAGAGTTTTGAACATTTTGGGTTTTTTAACAAGAAAATATTCTTTTTGATGTTTAAGTCCCGTATGACAGGGTAATGCCTTTTGGTAGGCCAACTGATAGAGCTGGGAAGTGAGGAGGAAGATGCTTTTTGCTCTTTGTCATCTGATCTCAGTGTAATAAAATTATTTGCTGTCTCTATGAACCCTGTCATGCTTGTTTCTTGGAACCACTGTGGCACAAGCAATGTTACCATTACTAACGTAGCTTGAGTGTATAATCTGCATATTATTCTTTCTTCTGGAAAAAAACTCTGTCAGACCAAGGATAGCTCTTCCTGTTTTCACAAACTGAAGATAATAACCATTTATCTGACAGAATCCTGAGAGGAATTTTGCTGGGTGTACACTTGGGCAGGGCAGAATGTAATGTGTATGGGATATTAAGGAGGAAGCAATATGCCATGTCTTTTTGCCATATTGTTCCTTTAAGAGAGGCCATGCTGGAAGTAGGAATTACAGCTCTTGGTGGTGGTTGAGTTGTGTTTTCAAGCTCACTTCTACAACTGCTCAGGTTAGAAATACATTTTTTGCCTCCTTTTCTGTGAAAAAAATAGTTTCATTCAAGCATTCTTCTCATTCAGTTATCCTTCCAAGATGCATTTAGGTACTTTGATACGTTTGCAGAACATGTGACTGAAGGTTAGAAGAGCAAAAATAATAAATTGTCAATAATCAGTGGCTAGTTAAGGTGGAAAAGGCAGATATAATTTATTCTCTGAAGGAAAAGACTCTAGATGGCTGTTGTGGTTGCACTGCTGCACATCGAGTCAGCACAAGTGCCCTGGCTGACACATATGTCAATAGCGTGAGCATCAGCACGTGCCATTTCTTTTCTAAGCTGGCAGACGTGGGGAAGCATAGAAGAAAGAAAAGGACAAAACAGTGGGGGAGTTAGTAGTTGAAGACAGAAATGAGGTAGGGGAGTTTTAAGTTGGCTTGCTGGGTGGATGAAGGATGATTAGAAGTTCTGCAGTTTCATTACATCAGCGTTAACTGTCGACACAACATTTGGGAAAGCCAGTAACTTTTGTTCTGCAGAGACTGAGTGTCATCCTGCTCCATAGGTGACTGAAGTCTATTGTGTGCATATATATATATTAGCATTTTAAAATTTATTCCATAAATTTAAAAGGTAAGGTTTTACTACTTGTTTATGTGAAGTATTTCCTTATAAAGAAAGCATGGGACATCATCAGAAATTCCTTTCAGAAGATACAATACAAACAATTGTTTTCTTCTTTAGCTTCACCAAGGATCAAAGGGGAGCGGGAAATCCCCCAAATGAATGCTGTATTAAGGGAAACATTTCTGATATGACTTGAAACAAGAAAATATTTAGAAAAGAAAATAATGATGTCTCAAAAAAACGAGAGCTAGAATGCACAATGTCTTGTTGTGTTACTTAAGGCAATGAGATTTTAAGGTTTACCCTATGTGCCATGTATATTGATTAAATACCAAATATATGGTGGCCATTTCTAACCATCATTTACTTTATTGATTTGTAGGCAGTGGAACTGTAATAAAAAAAGCTATTGATTTACTGTCCTTATTTGCTTATGGGCTTTTTATTAATTTTACACATTGTTTCCTATTTCTAGATTATAACTTTTATGTGGTTTTTCTCTTTTAGACAAGCCTGGTCCTCTCTGAAGTTGGAAAAGAGGAACAAATTGAGGAACAAAGGAATGAAACCATCAGCTGCTTCTTGCTAGTTCTTACTGAGCGACAAAAGCTGCGTAAAGAATGGACAGCAAGGTAAGAAAATTTTGAAAAATAATAAGATAATAAAATTAGAAAGAAATATATCAAATATACTTCTATAAATCCCCATGGGAGAAAGTCAAATTGACATTAAAAAAAAAAAAGAAAATCTCAATTTTTCCTTGGCTGGAATACTCAATGGTTCTGCCTCTGATTTCAGAGTTACTTTGCAGGGTGGAATGCTCCCTTACTGCGCTTATGTAGTGCGGTCTATTGATAACAGCTTGATGGGCAGCATGCGTGAGGAGTGGTACCACCTCAAGTGCCCAGAGGTTTTCCTTGTGTCGCTGACAGTCTGGGCAGTGCTCCTTGCTGGTGTGCCATGCGAATGGGTACCCATGGTCCTCCCATTTTCTCATCCTATCCTACCGTGTTAACTGGGTTGCGTTGGGTGAGATTGGCGTAAATGTGCATATTGCTGGAGTTCAGATCAGGTGACTTTTTTATTAGATGTGAGTTCTTACATTGAAGTCATTGCCATTGCAATAAGTCATGTGATGTTGACAACAATTTTAAAAACTTGTTTATGCTTTTATTTGAAAAAGTTTATGTGGCTGGAATGTCGTTAGATGAATGCATTTTAGAGACTACAGACACATCATACCTCTAGTTCATTCAGAAACATGTGAATTCAAAAAAGGGGATTTATACCATGTGACAACTTTTCTTCTCTTTAGCTGCTTTTTTCACATCTGTTTCTAAAAGTTGTTGATTTATACTCATTTAATAATCTCTTTTTTTCTTATTTATGATATTTCAATAAAGTATCCAACCGTCTATGAAATTTTTCTACCAAATGTACAGCTTTCCTTTAAAACCAAGAGATATCCTGTGCTTACAGTTACATACAGTTTTCAGTCAAAAGTATTTTTAAAATGAGATTTTGTTAATCAAAATTAGCACTTAATTGGCATGATTTTTTTACCTGCACCAAGTGTTCCAGTTAAGGGTATTCTCCAGTGTTTTGTTGGTGTATAATTTGGGGAAGTTCCTGAAAATTCTATGAGATTGACTTCAAAAAATTAATTGTAGATAATGGATCCGACACTTGCGTGTCTTTGCTGTTCCAAATAATTACAGTGAGTGGGCTTGAAACATTTTAGAAGCTTAAGATAAAAATTAAACTCTGTTACATAGTACCAATTATTGTACAAATCAGAGGCTGTCTTTTACAAGGTCACGTTCTTATGAGCATGGAATGTTTGTATACTAACCAGTTAATATCTCAGAGTGGAAAAGAGCTTGGTAAGGTGAGCCTACAGTATTGTTTGTATTATTTCTGGTTTTATTTCTTCCTATTTGAGGAATTTAAGGGATTTTTGTGATGCCTTCCATCACCATGCTTAGTAAATAATGCCAATGGTTTGACTACATCGGAAACAGAGGAAATCACTTAAGGCTTTTCCTTGGGACACATGCATCTTTGTTGTGAACCAGGATAGAAAGCTTCCTAGAGATAAGAAAAGGCTATACAACTCTAATGAGTGGAATATCTTTTTAGTGTTTGTTTAGTTTAACAATGATTTCCTAATATACAAAGTCATCAGGAATCATGGCAATCGGAACTCATTTCGTATTAATGCAGGTTTTGGTGTTTCTGGGCTCTCCTGGCTGCTCACAAAGTAATGAGAGGCTGGAGCCAGTCTTGCAGTTGTAGACATAGTCTAGTCTCAGACACAGAAATGCCAAAGTTCTTGGGTGGGGGTGGAGAGAGGCACAAGCAGACAAAGTGCAGGCTTCCTTAAAACTAAACACCTGATAGAAAATTTCAAGAGCATTGTGCCTTGAAAGTTCTGAAAGAAAGTGTCCTTTGAGTATTAAATATCCATAATCCTTTTTCTTTCCATTTGATGTTTCCCATCCCAGTGACCTATCTGAGAGTCTCATCCATATGATCTGCATAAACAGACTGTTACCATACACCTCACTTTACTTCATCAAAGCTTCAGCTAGATGTCTGGGATGAAGCACTGACTGTGGTAGCCATCAAGCATACGGTGGTGAAAGTTATAAAACGTCCGCCGTGGTACTAGCAGGGCTGCCCATGTTTTAGAGATCAGTCTATTGTGTACTTTGGAATTACATGAGAAAAATGTGCTTGGACAGGAAATAATTAGCACTTGTCAAAGGGCAGGCAATAGGTTACAGTATTTTACTTTCAACAGGCTATCAGGGGATCAACTAGATTAGATAATAGAATTTTTTTTCCTGTGGAAGTTAAATACAGATGACTCTAATTACCTTACATTGTGCATTAGAGAGCACATTATGAACAGTACAACTTCAAGAAATTTAGGTCAATGAAGGGAGGGCAGCTGGGAAAAACTTTACTCTGCACTTAGTCTTTGTAGAGTTACGTAGGCATTCTGTTCTTTCATGGGTTTTGTTTGTGTCATTGACACTTGGTATGTGCTGGGAACTGTTAATACAAACTGCTTAAACTTTCAGAAATTTAGTCTGGTTTTAGAGTAAGGTATATGACCTGTTTCCATATGTATGTGTATCTACTGCTTAATGCATGTCCTTGCATTATTTGCTTGAAGGTACGACTGTTTCTGCATATTAACCAACTGAAATTACTCTTCAGGTTTTTATTTCAGCTTCGTAGTCCAAAACACGGGGTAGTGCACTTAGTGTTATGGCTCTCCATTTTGTGTACTTTGACTCAAAGATGTCATCAGTGTCTTTAAGTATCTGAGCAGGTCTTGTAGGGATTCAGGTTGTTCTATGTTGAGTGGTAGCGATCCACATTACTTCAGGTAGGACTCAATGAATGTCCTCTAAGTGTTAAGAGAAATGGTCCAGAGTTTCTAAAGCCCCAGATTTGTTTATACTGCATGATAGTGCCTGATGGACAGGTTGTTATAGCTGTTAAAGAGCTGCTCTAGCCCTTTGAACTGACCCCTTCTTGACCTCTGCTTATAGCAGGTCACTGTTCAGCTTATGAAGTTAAGGGAACCTTAGGTTCTACTGTAACAAATAGAGGGTAAAGGGAACAGCTGTGATTTTTGGACTAACCATGCAAACCTGTGTGGACTTTTTAGGGTCACTGTATGATAATGAAAATTGTTACCAAATTATCTGGAAATTTAACAGCAATAGTGGGAAAGAGAGGGTGGAGTCTAATGTATTGGGTTTGATAAATGAAGTGTGAAGTTACCCATCTGGCTCTAGACAGCCCTCTTTTTCTCTACGAAAGGGAAACATTTAAAAATAACCATGGTACATCTAGAATCAATGACCCATACAGAGAGCTGGAATAGATCAAGATTTAATGGTGACTGTGGAAGAAATTATCATTTGAAAAGTGAGACAAAGGATGAAAAAGTACAGTTCAATATCTGCACCTGATTCATTTTCAAAAAAGGCCTTAATATTTTTAGCCCGTTGATGATGCTATTGACATTTTTTATTTTACTTTTTAAGTGGAACCAGAAAAGTTGTGTTATCATAAAGAAACAGTTTGACCAAAGGGAAAAAAGTACTTGCATTTCAAGAGAGAATATTGCATTTTTTCCTGAACAGTAAATGCTCAAGGGAACTGGACAGTATAGTTCAACTAAAATTATATCTCTTATTTCTCCTAGTAGAACTCGTATCATGTTGTAATAATCGTCTTTAATGCTTGCCTGACATACTACGCTTAAATGCTAGTATTTTTTCACTATATTTTTCATATAGATACATTTACTACCAAGCTAATTTGTCATCAAGAAATCAACGGATTAATTTAAAGAATAATGTTTAACTGAATTGAAAATATTAACTGCTGTGAAAAACGTGATTAGTTAAACCATTGCTAAAATAAGTCTTTTTAATGCAAAAAATTTTATTAGTCCAAAAAGGTTTTATTATGACACAGACTCTGCTATTTCCCTGAGTGAAATTGCACTATTTCTCTTAGGGGAGTTGAGCCAGGTAATGGAAAATGTAAAGTTTTGGGAAAGACATAATGAAGTGGGAAGTTTGATAGGAAAAATAAAATCATTTATCATGGTTGTATTTTAATAGTTGTGTTAATTCTGAAATCTTAAGTTCTTTCTAAGTCGTCATGTAATGACAAACCAGCATAGTGAAAACAGAATAAACATTCAATAAATAATTTGGACCAAAGTAAACACAAAATTCTTCTGGTTGATGAAATAAACAGGAGAAAAGTTTTAATTGATTATATCTTCTGAGAATCAATAGCTTAAAACTTTGGTTCATTGAAATAACACAATGAAAAATATCATGTTATGAGGTCACTCTACAACCCATAGTGTTTGGTAGGTCAGATCACTGTGTATTTTTAGAATTGTTACATTCTTCCATCTTTGCACAGCACTTGAAAAAGAACCTCTTACTCCTGGCAAATTGTGTAATTTTCATGTTTCAAATCAAACTTGCGCTCCAATTCTGTGGCATTTTCTGCCTTTGTCAAATCCTTTCTTAGATCTCCAATTTTGACATAACAATGTAAAGGTATGTATTTTTTTCTAGCTACAGTGAATGATTATCATACTACTGAGATAATCTTACCTCTCAGTAGTGAAATCTGGATTATTATGTGGATATTTATATAGGAATTCAAATTATAACTACATAGTCTGACAATTGAGTCCTAATCTGTGCTAATGCTGTTCGGTTCTGTAATAAGAAGAACAATGAAGAATATGAAAGTGGAATCTTAAAATAGTGTGCATGTTAAATGAGACAAAAGCAGGAAGATTTTTATATCTTTTTATTTTGAATAAGTTTTTTTTTTTTCTTATGCCTTACCTCTTTATACCTTGGAACTTTAGATCGTATCCAAGAAGGTAACTGAGGCAGATTTTACTCCTTTTAGCTCCAGTCGGAGAAAGTGATGTTGACGTAAAGAAGGAACATACGTCGTTCTGTAACAGGAGGTTAAGAATTTAGCATGGGCTTTGGGGAAATTGGAGCAGGTTTTTTTTTCCTTCTGTCACAGACTTGGTGTATTTTTCAGGAACTCACTAAATACTAGTTTTTAAATGAAATGTGGTAATACTGGTTGAAAGACTCATTGACAAATACTGAAATTTTTTACATTCTCGCAGGCCTGCCAAGATGATAAATATATGAAATATTGTGAACTCTTCAAAAACTATTGCAATGGAAGCCACACTAGTTCCAAAGATTTAACAGACAAATTGCAGAGGTATTAAAGTCTGACAAAGAGTGGGAGGAAGTATTTGGGTTGTTTAAAACTTCTGTGGTTGTTTTGTGGAACATTAGAATGACAATATTGTTATTTTTCCTGCTGAGGAATCCAGCGTCCATGTTTCTGAAATTAGTGAGGATCTCGGTACCCACAGCTGTGTGATTTCCAGTGGGCTTTTTGTAACAGTTGCCCTCTCTGGACAATATGCCTATCAGCTGGAATAGATACTCAATATGTTAACAACAAGTATAGACAAAAATTTTGATTAATCATTTTGGAAATAGTAGGGAGGTGAAAAAAAGATTATATTTGGATTCTCTGATACTCATATTCAGTGTGTGCATGTGTGTGCTCTTTGAAAGAGGAAAATGAAGCTGTTCAGCACCCAGTATGTAACCTAAAATAGTTCTTCAGAAAGTCAGCATACACTGTGACTTAGATGGTGATGCTGAATACTGTGTGTTAATCAGGAAGATGCTTTCAGACAGCCCAAAAACCAACCTTGCAGCTTTCAGATGAATGGAGAAAACAGAGTGACTTCAATGAAGTTGTCAGGTCTCCTGCTGTAGTTATGCTTAGACATCAGCTGCCTTGACTGACCTTTGACTTTTCTCCAGTTGCTTATTACCAGACTTCTTTTGCTTCTCCTGACCCTCCCTGTTTTCCTCTTCTGTCTTTCACCTGTGTTTCTTGTATTGAGGAGTCTTTGAAGCAGCCAAGCTTGGTGTCAGTAGGTACAAGGACTCTGCGGAACAATGGCCATACTGCTTGATTAAATGCTGCTGGTTAACCACTGCTTTATTTCCTTTGAAACTGGCTTGACCCTTTACCCTTGAGAAGACTTTGTGTTTACAAGCTCTGGCTACTTACAGAAAATGTTGCTTCTTACCTTGTGATGTCACTATACACACGGCAAATATGGTGTAAAAAGTGTTATTAGAGACTTAAATCATATTATAGGGCAGTTCAGTAAAAGTCGCAGAACTTCAGCTCTGTGTGTGGCTTTTGTTTGTTTCAGACTTTTTAATTAGGTACTTTGTAGGGATTATTTATTCTGAGGGTTTACTTTATCATTTTAATTTAGTTTTTATGCTCTACTTCTGAAAAACATAGAGAGATGCATCATGCCATACCCAAATAACTACTGAATCAAAATTCTTTGGCATTTCCCATTTTTTATTTCTTGCTCTTCTTCTTGTTCTGTTAGATGGATTTTTCAAAAGATTATTCAGTGACACTTATAACGAATTTTCCACTTCTATCAGAGTGCATTTGATGAATTTTTTTATTTTCTTTTTTTTTTAGGTAAATTTGTTAGAGGTTTGGTTTTTTTTTTCATCTGGACAGGCTTTTAAAATCTGTATGGGTCACATTTCCTTATTTATGTAAGCTTTCATGATTGCAGTGTGAGAAAGATATTTAGTGTTGTTTTTCCAGTGGTTTGACAGTGATTTGCTCACTACCACTAGGAGATCTGAATGCTGGAAATTGAGATTATTGCATTTCCAGGCTGCAGGATACTGGAGATTGAATAGATCATAGAGGTGACAAATTTATAATCTGTGGGGACAAAGTGTTAGCCACATCATCAGACAGTTGAACCACAAAGTAGCATTAGCATCAGCTGTCATCGTTCCTGTAAGAGAGAACAGTGTCTGCCAGAGGCAAGGGAAAAGGAGGAAAGCCAGGAGAATTCAGTGTGGTGTGCAGTGCTCTGTAGCTGCCCATATTAGCTAAAGACCTGGTGTTATAAACTAGGGATAAAGTGTGACTAGTCTAGAGAATAAGAAATTATCATAGATTTATTTTGCGTTATCCACTGAGGTTTCTTTCTTCTGCAGTATCAATCCACACTTTCCTTTGCGTTCAGCACAATGCACTTAATGTCATAGTATCTAACGTGTCCATAATACTCATCACAAACTTAGTATGAACTAAAACTTTGTCTAAAACTAAACATTTCAAATTAAACAAGTCTAAAGATAGAATTCTCTCTTCTGTAAAGTAATAGAAGCCTTATCCAAACAGGACTTTATTGTTGTTAGTACCATTATTGTCACGGCTTTATCGTCACAGCTTTATCTGTCCTAAAACTGAATTAAATAAATTTAATTTGGAGGATCTGTGTTAAATGATCTGTATATATTACCAATATAGAAAAAGCAGAGGGCAACATAAAGGGTTTACCCAACCAATTGGTGTGCTTATCATGCCACAGCACAAGGAATGAGTGAGCAGATGCTTACCTAAGTTCATGACTTAAGTCTTAGATGCTGTCAGCCTTATGTTATTGACGTTTTTCCACATATACAGAACTTGATGGATCCAGGGATTGATAATGAAATGCAGAGCCTTTTGTTTTCAGGTCAGCGGTTCAAATATGGTTCAGGTAGATAGTGCCAAAGATTATTCCCATTGGGTATCTGTGTTTGATGGCCTATGTAAAATGCATTGGTTCTCCAGTGGTAGTAGGCAGGTGTGTGTATCACATGAAGCAACTGTTACAGCTGACACTAATTGGTACCCTTGCTGGCATTTTTGGAGCAGCCAAAAATTGGATGGATGTAGAAACTGAGCAAGATGCTGTCAGTGCTTTAAGCAATCTCAACCATGGTTGTGAGGGAGTAATAAGCCAGTGAATATCATGGCTGGCTGTGGGCAAAAGGAAGAATGTCAGTCTGTTGCCTTGCTCTACAGTTTGCTTGCACTAGAAGTTATTGTAACTTAACATATATGCTGGTGAGTGAGCCATGGTGCATTACTGGATGATGTCAACAGCATTGGACAAGAGCGAAGTGCAGTCCACTTGGGAGGCCAAAGAATGGGTTGGAGGTGTATCAACTAATGAGAGAAACTAAAATGAACTGGAAAATAGAATTAGATTTACTTGCTTATTTTCACTAGTGATGAGATCTCTTGGACATCTTAGTTTAATTTGACTATATTATTAGTGTTGTTTATTTTATCTGAATTTTCAATTCTTAATATATCACTGCTGTGAAAATGATGAACTGTGATGCTAAAAAAGGAAGCTGACATTTCTTATGCTTAAGATGTTCTGTAAAAGCGGAGAACTTGGGAGCATAGCATGCATTGTTTTCATATTCTTTCTCTTATTTTGGTAAATGACAGCAGTCCCAAATGAGAACAGTGCTTAAGGCATATGTAGTAGTAGCAGAAGAAAGTCCTACTATAACTTACTTGAGTATCTTAGCCAGCTAGGAACATTTCTGGAGGTATGCAACACCCCAACTTATGGGTAATTCACGATACTCATTTATATTTCCATATTGCTGTACTCTAGAGATTATCTAGCCTCGTTTCATGGTGGATCAGATAGGACTTATGGGTGAGAAGTCTGTTAAAATAACATCAGGTCATCAGTGATATAATGGGAAATTGAGATAAATAACTGGAACAAAAAAGCATCTTGAGATGTATCAAAAAGATTAACTGAGAAACAGGCTCTCAAAATGCAGGTTTTGCGGGAGGAGCTAAGGAAAGGATATTGAGTATTAAAGTAAAAGCAGCAATACTAGGTGGAAAGAGTATTCTGCTGGAAAAGGAGAGTTCTGAGAATTTTAAGGGCTACTAATAAGAAGGTGTTCCACACCTTCTACAAGGAGAAGCTGATCTATCAGTTATGCCTGTGGATGTGCTGGAGTTAGACTTAGCTCCAAATTATGCTGGAGGGCATTTTTTGTACAAGTTTAGACAATAGTCTTGAAATTTTTGCCAGTTGTTTTTGAGCAAGTTGACATTTTCTCATTTTTATTTGCTCCTATTTAATAACATCAACATTTGATCTTTCTGATTTCTGAAAAATATTCTTACGGGAATAATTTTTGACCACTTTCAGAAGGTGGATTTGAACAAGTGCTCAGGAGATGTAAGGTAATCAATGTATCCACTCCGGCACAGATGACTGGATAGCTGTACAGCATGTTTATTTTAAGGCACATCAGGTCTAATTATTTTATCATAGGCCATCCTGAAAGCTTTTTAGGTATTTGCCCTTCTTTTAATATTTGAAGATATGGGTAATCCCAAAATCCAGATAGGTGAGTTAGGGAGGAGAGGGAGGTTGGAGGGAGGGGAAAGGAGAGGGAGTAAAAGGATTTGAGAGGGAAGAGGGTGGGTGCAGTGTTGAAGGTTTTTAACTGTTTGGCCTGCCTGTAGGTGACACTGTTGCATCATTTATCTGTACATTTTCACATATCTTGTCCAGGGACAAAAAAAAAAAAAAGTTTCATTAAAATAATTTGAGAGAGATTCAAATAATTACATTACACTAACGATTCCTTAAGCCTTGGCTAGAGAGTAGGGTCACAGATACAGGTAGATGAATTGCATGTTCTTCTTCCCAAAGATGGCAGCAGTTTATAATATTATTTCTGATTATCTAGCTCAGTAGCATTGCATCTTCAGTTCAGTATTCCCATGACAGGCAAGATGCTAAAAGGATTGCTCTGCATGTTTCTAAAGACTAATGTAATAAACCAAGATGATAATACACTGATGAAAAAAAAAAAAAACTTAATTTGCTGCTAAGTTATGGCAATATAAAGTTAAAATGTTTTTCTTTGCTCAAGTCATTTAAATTAATAATGTGTGCCATTAAGTGAAATCTCACAGAGGATTTTTTCTTCTTTGCCATTAAGTATGCTGGCTACAGAGAAAATGAAATATTCTGTGAGGCTTGAGCAATCATCTATCTCTAAGCTACAGTGTGCCTGCTGCCAGATGTTCAGGTGCTGGTGCTGCTGCTTTGACATGTATATCTCTTCCAGGCAAAAAAACAATATATACATCAGACCAGGTGCAAGGTGGCCTTGCCAGCAAACCTGCCTCCTCCTAGCTGTGACACTCATCCACTCCCCGTCAGAATGTGTACGTTAGAAGGGGGATTGTAATTAACCCCTGGAAAGCATAGGTTTCACTAAAGTGATGTGCACAGTAATGATATTGTTAGCTTCCTTAATTTCCAGTTTCACCATCAATTATGCCATGTGTTTCATCCAGTTGGTGCTACCCTCCCAGTGTTAATTATAACCTACAAGACTGTTACAGTTAATTTTATGGCAAGCATATTGTCTCTTCAAGGCTCCATAGCAGCTCATAAATTATCTTGAAGGTAAAATGTAACTTGGGGAACTAGTTATGAAAATTCCATCCATCTCGCTTAGGAGGTGCAGCTGCTACTGTCAGCTGCCTCGCTGCTGCATTGTGAAGGAATTATGGTGGGTCAGGTTTAAGAGGCTAGGCCCAGGCTGTCACAGAGGAGAAAGGCTGTCCTGGCCCTGTCAGAGAAGTACCTTCTGCCAGTCCCTTGTGGTTTCACTTTGCAGGCAGTAAAAGGCAGGCAGTGCAGGTGGATAGTCCCCAAGCTGTCTCTATTCATTACTTTACAGAAACTTGCTTTAGGTAGGCAGGTAGGGAGACCTTTTCACTGTTGTCATAATGTTAGGCATCATCTGCAAAGTGCAAGATAGATAACTCTATAAATAACTGGCTGTTCTGTTGGGCTGGGGTAGTGGAGGAGAGATGATTAGCACCGTAGACGCACATGAAATAGCTCGCTGGTTTGTAAAATGACTGCTGGTTTAATTGTGGCAGTAGCTGGGTTTGGAATGGCACATCTGTTCGCTTTTGTTCTGCCCACACAATACGAGGAGGTGCCATTTCACTGCTAAGTAATCTGTGTTGGAGTTTCACGTTAAATAAATTAGCATGGGTTTATACTGGAATGAATTATGACACCTGTGTGTGTGTGTGTGCTGTTTTTTGCTGAAGGCATTGCAAACACTCATTTTTCTTAAAAAAAAAAAAAGTGGGGGGGATGGAGAGAGAAAAAGAAAGCAACCGACTACTCACAACAATGAGCTCAGCATTCCCTGCTATTTATGTTTTGGTAGTACACATGTATTATTACTATAATGCCTTATTCTACTCTTTATACTAAAAATACAAGGCTACCATAAAAATATAATGCCTTATTCTGCTGTCTCTTCCTTTACTACTTTGTATTTCAATAGTTTTAAATGCTATCAAGCTTTGGGTGTTCCTCTAAGAATGCAACCTGAGTACAAATAAAATTTCCTGCAAGGCTTTTTTTTCCTCCACTGTTTCACCTTTTGAAAGGACTTCTGTGTTTACAGTGTTGTTTCCTAACCTCATTTACAGCTGGGAGGGCATATGAGAAGGAACACTGAAAGCTGATACTTAACGTATTTCCATAGGCAACCGCTGTGCAGATGTGAATGTGCAGACCCATTGTGAATGAGTAAATGTGGTGAATTCAATTGAGGAGAAAATGAACAAACACAATAATGAAAACCAGTAAGGGTAATGCATCTAAATATATATTGTTAATTAGTTTTGACAGTCTTTGTTCAGTTTCAATTAATTTTGATCATTAATTACACAGGGAAGAAACATTTTTCAAAATAATGCTGACTCTGTAAATTGGACCTTTTAAATGTTTGCAAAGTGGAGGAAAAAAAGCTGATTAGAAAGTGTAAATGAGTACATTTCTAATGTGTGTTCATTACTGCTTTTCCCTTGGAATTTACAGTAAATGTGCCTTGTGATACTTTGAGGTCCATTCTTTTCCTAGAGTCAACAATAGACATTTCAGTGTATTCAGAGAAGAAACCACTAAGTTTTAGCTGACCAGAATCCTGTATTTCTGTTTGTTTAGTTGATTCAAGGGGAAGCTGTGCATTAGGCACAGCCTTGGGCAAAATGAGGTGTAAAAACAGCATTGCCTCCAGAGTAAACCCAGAGGCGTTGCTCCTCAGGAGCAGAGTTCCTACTTGGCTTCATCCTTTCCTTGACTCTCACAGAAGAGGTAGGGGGCAAATTGTAACTGTTGCTAGTGTGCACTGTTTAATGGGGGGCTGCTTCACCTGATCATCCACATCATCATCTCCTACACTGTAGAATGTTAATTACTAGACAAAGATTATCCATCAGTATTGCCACTCCCTCCACTGTGGGTTACTTCCCCATTATGATGCAGAATTGTAACTGGGAGGTTTATGTTATGCAGTTGCTGTAGTATAGTTCTCTATATTTTTGATGAATTTGTGTAGATAGAGAAGGTTGGGGACGGTGAAGAAGTCAGAACTTTCATGTCCCATACTGGTTTCTAAAGGGATAAGATGATTGCTGACTATCCAAAAATATAACATTTATTTTGCTTATAATCATGTGAAAGTATCTTGATTATTATTGTCATCATCATCTCTTCTCAGGTTTGTTTTGCACCATTGCATTCTTGTTGAGTTCAGGAGACTTACTCTTGACTTAAGTTAGTGTAACCGAGAGGAGAATTGGGGCACACGTCCTGGTAAATAAACTTCACATTTTCTTATGATGGCATCTCACACTTTTATTGTGACACTGCTGCAGAAAGATGCATCCCATTGGAAAAGTCCTTATGATTTTTGCTGTAAAATAAGTAATTTAAAAGAGCACAAACTCAAATGAAATATGTTTGCTAATTATGTGCACTATCAACCAAATGCATTTCTAAGAATAAAAATAATTTTGTAGCTCAAATATACATAAACATCAAAGAGATTCAAATCAGTGATAGTTGGTGCAGATCAGTGTTGAAGCTTGGTGGTTCAAAATGTATAAAGAAAAGAAATAATTTTTAATATGGTTATAATAAGAAAAATGATTTTTCAAGTTTTCTGCTTGTTAATAGTTAATTGTAAGTTCCAGTAATATGGGGAGACCTCTGTGCGTGTTGGATGTTCTGAAATCAATGGGATGCTACATGCAGTTGGCTGTTTACTCATTGAGTTCCCCCATGAAAACAGATTATCAATACTGCTTATCTCTCTTATTGTACTCTAATATAGTACATTTTGGTGTGAAATAATTTTTCTTTTATTTCACAATATTCCCATACCTTGCTCTTTTGTTACTTGGAGATGAATAATTACTCCCCTTCACTGCCATTTTAGGGCTTTCTGATCTGTTTGCTGTCGATGTGTTAAGATAGCCATTTTATAATTTACCTTGGGTGAGAAGTTTAAAACTTTCCTAGTAAGATTGCCAGACTACCAAAGTACTATGTAAATTTAATTGTTTAATTAAATTTACATGATTAAGAAGGAAAGGCTTGGGATGTTTTTGGTTCCTGGCTCAACGAAAGTGTTAAACAAGATAATTTCAAGAATGTATATAGTCCCTTCGAAGGAATATAGCTTGTAACAAAGTAAACAGAATCACTTATGTGTTTGAATTGTCACGTGTGAAAGGACATCACTTTTATGAAGTACATAACTTTTTCTTTTTACAAGAACCTATAAGCATATGTATTAGTCTGCTAACGTAGTTGCTGATCTTGAAAAGTGCTGACTGACCTTTCTGCACACAATTGCTAACTGGTATGGAAAATACTAATCCTTCAGCTTTTATTAATTTTTATTTTTATCCTGTAAAAGTGACTGTAAGAAAACAGCATACTGTCAGATATCAAAAGGAAAAAGGTTTCATTTTTGTGTTTAACTGTACAACTTTTTATAATGTATCAGTTACTATGAGGTGCAATTGATTATGAATACAGAAAAATAATTTTGTTTGCCTGCTCGTTTTTTTGGTCAAAGCCTGACCTTTATTTAAGCATATTATTTTTCTGTGTCACACCAAAAAAAAAAAAAGCTACAAGATTTATTGGCGTTTGTATGGAAAAAATGAAAGGATTTTCATGTTTTGTAAGAAACTTAATACACTCTCACAGATGGCCCAGCTCAGGTGTGATTTTAATTATGAGATAAAACAAAGCCCAACACAGTAGGAAGTAGTCTTAATAAACGGCCTGAAGCTTTTGTCTTCATGTGTCAAAAAGGGTTTTTTATTGCGTGATGAAATTTTTTTTTTACTAGCTGTTTTTAAAAATGCTTGAAAAAAAATGCAAGGGCTTCCAAAGTTCAAGTGAACTATTTTGGTAAAGTTAAAAATAAGAAACTTTTTTTCTATTTCTTTTTTCTTCCCAATAAGTTAAGGCTTCTACTGACAAATAATAGAAAAAATGCAGTAATAACAATTAAACTGGCAGTGACACAAATGCTTTATTTAAAAATACAACCATTTTCTAGTTAGATGTCCTCGTGTGTTGTTGTGTCACATTGGTTAGGAGTAACAAAAATGGAGAATTTGTTAAGCCTGGCTTAAACTGCACTATCAGAAACTAATAATTTAAACCCTGCTATGGTATTCAACTTGCATTATTAAAACACAAATAGTATGATCCTGTTGTTAAATATTACTAATATATTATAATAATGTTGTACTGTCTTTCCCTTAGTGGGGAATTATGAGGACCTCATGTTAGGACCTCAATGTCCTGACATAGTTAATTATCCATAGATAATGGTTTTCAGCAGTAGCTGTTCTGAACATCACAACCTCACTGTTAAGGGCTTAATAAATATTTGCAGACTCAGGTGCAGAGCACCTATGTACTCCTCTACAGAAGCACACAGCTGTGGTTTCTTTCCTGTGCTATACATCACCTACGATGTCTCATTTATTGTGGCAAACCTAATGGTGCAAATGGCAAGCTTTATGTCCTATGTTATACTGTGGTAATATGTTTGTTGCAGACATGCTAACTTCTCTTTCATGAGTCATCTGTCTTTTCTACCATAAAAATATCTTAGCTGAAACTTCTATATTAATAGAATTATTTAAAGCTTCTCTTTAGAGTGTATAACCACTATCATCACTGATGCTGGAAGGTGGAAAACCAAAACCAGATGGTTCACAATTGAATTCTGTAACCATGAGCTTACTTTTAGGGGACAGTTATTTGTAGTAATTATTTCAATTACAGGACAGTGAAGAGCATGAACATAATGAGCTTTTACAAGTAATATAGGTGAGGGTTTTGGTTCTTTTCTGTGTGGTTGTATACATCTCATGGGAGGAAGTACCCATAAACTTCACGTAGTGGTGCATCACCTTAAATTGTGGCTTGGAATATGGGGTGATTCCTGTGTAACATCCCATCTTTAATTGCTGTTGGATAATGGAGTGAAAGGAGGAAATGCTGGGTTTATGTATTTGGAACTAAGCCACATTCAGAATGAGGCATTCTAGCAGTGGTATAACTTTTATGGTCCTTGATGACTAGTAGTCAGTAAACTTCTTTGTCTAACCAGAGGGGGGTAACAATTTCATATACTTAAGGACAGAGTTTCTAGTAGGAGCTCAGACTTGTGATATTTGAAGGTCATGAACAGTGGTAGGGACAGCAATAGTGTTATTAACAGTTTTATCTCAAGTCTGTTAATATTTCATATTTTCCTCAGAGCATTAGTTCGTAAGAACCTATGTTTATGTGTCTCGGGTTTCATTTATTACAAAGCTGCTAAGAAAGGCTTGATGACCTTCTTTATAAAAGCATATAAATGTGTTTATGTGCTTTATGTCTGTATTTATAAACACACACATATATGCTCATGGCTTCTGGAACCTGACTGACAGCTTTTGTAGGCTTAGGATTGTCATCTGCAGAAACATAATGGAAAAGCTCCAGCAATTAATAATGGTTTTTTATTAATAAGTTTATAAACCAGGCACACTAGTGTTGCAGTACTGTGCTTTCAGTATAGAAGCCTCTTCTTTTTTTTTTCTTTTCTTATGGAAAGTATGTATGCTAATAGTATTTTAAAATGTCAGGAGATGTGGCCTTTTCTCTGCACTGGCTCTTGTAATCTTGTTCAAACTTTTGAACACATTTAGTTTTCAATATGGAGCTCATTGTATGCTGATGTAGTTGCTTATTGTTGTTTATTCTGAATGTTAATATATCCCTAAACATTGCAGGAATGGAAATTCCATCTTAATTGGAAAATAAAAATAACGTTACATCATTAATACATCACAGTGTGTAATAATAGATAAATAGTATACCTTAATTAGAAAATAGACTATATCTTTATTTGTGTTATATTTTAGAAACAAAAAATCTAACTACTCTGTTGTATGAAATAGCTATAGAAACTACATTTTTTCCCCATAGATTTCAATGCTTTCAACAAAGGCTTCAAGGGGAAATTCTCCATTCTCTGCCTTCCCTCTCACCCTGTGTTCCATGCATCTTTGCTCCTAATCCTTTTCCATTTTTTTAATTTTAAGGATTATATTGTGTTGTATCATCTCTCTTCTCATCCTTTTCATCGTGTATTCTAAAAAGGTGTAATAGAAATAGTAATTTGTAACAAATTAGCAATGGTGTATTTTAAGCTTTTCAACATATGTGGACTGTGGGAGGATTTGGAAGAACAGAGTATGGTCCATATTCTGTAGAATTTATAGCCCAGTTTAGGCAGGGAAATGATCCTTGTCTGTCTTGTCCTGTGTGCATCATCCACTGTGTTTCTCGGTTTACGTAATGCCAAATGCTCTATCAGTATTTATCTTTTCTAAAATTTGTAGGAAATCAGGAGTGATGAGTAAGGGCAGCAGTCATAGTTGCCTTGATGGTTGGGTGCCTTGAGTTGCCTGGATTGCCGTGAAGTATGCACCTTCAGCACTGGTGGCCTGGTCTTTGAGATGCTTCTAACCAGTTTCTGGCTGTCAAACACAAATTTTATTGTGCTCACCATCATGCAAACTGGGTAGTGACTGTAGGAAGCTTTGTATATCAGTGTTAATATCACTATGAGCATTATGTTTCAACTACAGTTATGGTTATGATGTTGCTGATTCAGATACCAGTTGTGGCTTTGGTACAGACCTTGAGGGAGGAGGTTTCATTCTGATGAGCATCCTATGCACATCAGATTCTCTTTCTACTTGTTAATCTGGTGCTGCTGATTGACTCAAAGTGAAACAAAAGCTGGCAATACTGGGCTGTTTTACTCCCACAGATGCTGCAGCCTCCTTCTGTGGTGGATGTGAGTAGTGCTGATGGCTAACATGTCACTAACGTGGCCTGGCTGTCTGGCCATTAATGTCAGATAAAAAACCCAAGTAAATGAAGGGTGCTGTTTTTAAGTGGTGATAGACTGTCAGTCCCAAGTGTCATGTCTCCTCATTAGAAGACGCAATGGCAGTGATGGCTTCGCCTTCATTTTTAATGGTACAAACCTAAAAGTTACTTGAAAAACACACACATGACTCTAGGATTAAAATGCAGCATTAGATTAATTTCACTGCAATTATATACCTTTTTAATTGAGTACACTTTAAAATTCTGCTGGTAACCATTCTGTTGGTAACCTATGCCCTGTTGAGTCATTAACAAAATGTAACTGATCTTGATCTGCTTTTCTGGGGGTGGGGGGGTTAATCTTCAATATAATCAAGGCAAGAAGCTTTTGGCTCACAAAAGTAAATGTTTTCGATCCTTTGTTGTCAGATCCCACAATTTTCTCTACAGCAGACTTAGATGAAACAGAAAACTGATACACTGAGCCACTGGAATTGCAGTCTTGTAATTTAAAAATATCCATTTTATCCCTTATAATTTCTTCACTAAGATTCTTCAGTCTGAATCTGATATAGGTAGGAGCCAAGACAAACAGTAACCATTTATAGTCGTTCAGACCAGTTTGGATTTCACTAGAATGTAAAGCCAAAGAGTTCTTGGCTTTGTTTCCCGTGTCTTACAAGGACAGAAAGTGCATTTAAATTGCAGTACTCACCGTGGCTGCATGTTTCTGTAACATCTGCAAGCTTTTATTTTTGCCATTATAAGGATGTGAAAATACTTGTGCAGCAAACTCTCTTAATTTACCAGATGAAGAGCTTGATGAAGGTCCTTTAATTTTCTAGAAACAGCGTATGCAAAAAGCTGTCTCCAGTCCTTCAAGCAGGAGCTAGAATGCGGTGATACAGCGATGCCATGCACGTGCTTATAGAAAGGAAAGGGCGTTGCTCTTGGAGCGCTGACATGTATTAAGAGTTTTGGTGCTTCAAAGCCCTTCTGAATGCACAGCTGACTTGCTGTGGTTTTAAAGAGCAAGGGCTGCAGCAGACAGGATTTGTAGGACTGAGCCATAAAACTGCTTTTGTAATTTGTTTACTTGTTCTAAAGATATTTGCCAGAGAGCTAGACTAGCTTATACTGAGTCTTCCATTTGTATAGCACAAAACCATGGAAAATATATTTATTTTATTTCAGGAGTCTTAGTCATAGAATTATAAAAACTATCAAAATAGGTTCTTCCCCTCACTTTAGTATGTTATTTTCCTACCACCCAACATGCATGTGCACACGTACCTGATTTCCTGGGATGTATACTGAATTGATGCATAATGACTCCTAGTAAGCAGAGTTTGCCAGAATTTGTCTTGTCTTGCCCTGTCCTCCTGCATTATAAGTAAGTTGAGATGCAGAGCAATTGCTCTGTACCTCCAGAAAGGTCTTTTTAGTATAGCTTAGACTATTTATTCTACCTTATGTAGCACTTTGAAATTCCTGGGTGAAATTGTTCTGTAATATATATAACAATGAAAAAAAAAAAAGAGAGAAGCCTCGTGTTTGCAAAAATCTGTGCTGAAAAAGCAGTATGGAAAAAAAGTTGTAGTACCAAGTTCTTTACAGTTCAAAGCTGTGAAAGAGTTTTAAACATTGTTGTTTGTTGCTGAATAGCTTTGAAATGTATGTAATCTACCAAAAAATGCTGTGACAAACTGTGTGTAGGGAATGTGACCCCCACCAGAGTGTACATATGAGGATGGGACTCTTCTCATGCGTAATTAGTTTTGAATCAAAATAGATGAAATAACAATCAGTAGCATCTAGTTTGAATGCATGTCACAAAAATACACATTGCATATTTTTCTCTCTGCCAAAGACTGTAGTACTTATTTCTTTGTGCAGTAGATTATTATCTAGTTTTCTCTCTTCTGCTTCTCATAAAGAAAATGTTTGCTGTGAATTTCAACTCCCAGTCACTGAATGGAGTTTAAAGACCAAAATACTACTGACTTTTGGTACTTTAAAATTCCACAGCAATCATTTATCCATAAAGATGACATAGGGGATGGAAGTATCTGCCTCCGGAGAAAGATACCTTGTGTGGAGAAAATTGCAAACCAGATATCCAATGAAATAGCTTAAAAACACATAATTTTTGGGGGAGGCCATTAATAGCAGTTATCAAAGCAGCCAGCCTAAAATGCACATTTCTAGAGTCAGGATGAAGATGGCATTTGAATTTGTAGTCCATCACAATCTGAAGTTTTGACAATGTCACTGCCTAGTGACTCAGCGTTTTAGAATGTTCATTGGCATACTTTTATTAATCTTTTGAGTTAGAATTTAGTTTTGTTCTCTGTTTAAGGTTACCTCTGAGGAAGACAGCTAAGCAACAAATGAACGGTTTAATGGAGCAAAGCAAATGACTGCATTCTGGATAACTAAATTTGGAAAGAGTTTCACAAAAATCTCTCCAAATGCAAAAAAAGCCAAAAAAAAAAAAAGTGTTTTGAGAGAATGCAGATATTCTGTTGTGTTGTCTTGTTAGCTTAGAGCACTCTAATTCTATATAGAAATAATTAAATTGATTATAAACTGAAAAATTAATAAAAAACCTTTTAGTTACTGTACACGTTTCACTCTGGGGATAGATAACCTTAAGGTGACCTTTCCACATCTGGGGTCAAGTGCCAGCCAAAGTTGTCTTATTCTTAGCCTTCAGCTGGGCTGGCGTTTCTGACAGACGTGTAAACAGATGCAAGCATCGTTGCTAATGACAGGTGATTATAAGTGGTATGGGTGCCAAGGTAATTAAACCATGCCTTGACAGGAACATTTGGTGAAATGGTATTTCAGCATTAGAAAAATTGTTGCAACACATTTTTCCCTGCTAGGCTATAGACCTGAATATCATTCATTTTGATTCTATGGCCATAGTGCTCCAAAATCTGCTCACTGCTTTAAGTGTAAGAAATACTCAGTGTAGGGCAGGGGGTGAAGGTAGCTGGTTGAATAGAGCAGACCCATATGAGTAGACGTTTGGAGCTTTGAATCGAAGCATCTGGTTCTAAGAAGGCTTTTAGCATATAAGTACAGTATAAAAATCTAGCATGGAGGGATTGGAGATGTATTATCTTTGTGACAAGATAACGGTTATTGAGCCAGATTTATTAATGGCTGAATTATTGTGCTGTTCTTTGTCATATATTTCTTATTGGACATCTTAACTGCTTTTACTGCTGCAAATTGTAGTTTTTAAATCTATTTAAGGGGGTTTTTTTGAGTGTGAATACTTCACAATGAAATACAGTTTATTCTCAAAGTGAAAATAATGGTTGCTTTAGAAATAATGTACTTTACTTAATATTACAACTTCCATGAACTTCAGGCAGTATATTCTCAGATCTTCGTGGAGCAGTTTCGTAGTTTAAAGATGTCTTTGTCATTCAGATTTCTCTTGCTGATAGTGAATAATGCTAAAGTTCCTTATTGATCTCAGAATTCCTAGCAACTTATTTAAGATTAATCACTCACATATTGCATGAAAGCTGTGGAAAAATTTGATTTAGTCCTCGAAGTTAATCAAAATTTATTTAATAAAATGTGAGATATCTAGTGTAAGGATACTTTTCTGTTATTCTGTATGAAATTCATTATAATCCTAGGATGGAAGCTAACTGTTCACACTGTTGATATTCCTTTCGTATTTGCCTCAGCCTGGCAGCTATGAGTGTTTAATATAATAATCTCAGCTAAAGCTCTGGACTTCCCCCAAATTTGGGAGAAGAACTTAATCCTGTTTATTTTTCATTCAGGACACTCTGAATCCCTGCTCATTGGTCTGGACGTCACTAAAGCAGTATAAGAAACTGCTACAAACAGTAGATTGTAGCTAATAGAATCTTAATATTTGGACTGGGTACCTAGCAAAGAGTCTCAGGAATCTAGTGACTCTTTTAGTTCAAAACTAGTTCTCAGAAATTAGATTTTAAACATGTGAAATCAATTTTCACAACAGTTACTTGAAGAGATTCAGTTAAACGATTTGTTAGTTACCTTGCTTCCACATTCTTGTCAAAAGAAGGTAAAATTGAGTTAAACCCCTCAAGATCACAATGAAATTTTCATTGTCCTTTGTTGGTCCCCCCCACACACACATCTCCCAGTCCAAGTCTCTCTGCTTTCCATCCATTGTTTCTTCTAATGAATGTGCTAATAGAATCGTAGTGTGCAATTAGTACATTTGTAGAATTTTAAGCCCCTGGACAGATGCTGGCAAAAATGTGTATGGTCCAAGGAAGCTGGCTTGAATATTTCTGATGAAGTCAAGTGTGGTGGTGGTAAGCAGTGTGCCTGTCAGACACAGCACAGGTGACCTAACAAAGTGCAGTGACACCTCTATGGAAAAAATAAACTAGGAGGTCACTTGTAAGGATTATAAAGTGGAAAAGTGGGAGGATATCATTGGCATTTTTGCATTTAGGTTTTCTACACAGAGGAGCATTTCAGAGGTTTTTAAAGCTAGGGTGTTTTCCCTTGTCTTCAGCATATCAGAGGGTATGCGAATTGTGCTTCCTGTTGTTGTTTGCAGCTTATAAGTGAAGAAACTGTAGAAGAAAGAACAGGATTTGGATGCCTGTAGTTAAAGGAGGTGTAGTATTTGTAAAGCCTATCAGAAATAAAATCAGTATCATATTGAGGTCCAGTATTAAGTGTGTGTCTTTAAATATAACTTTTTCTAAGGGTTTTAATGTTATGTGCAAGTAACCTTGGAGCTGCCAGTTTGTTTTATATCTGATGTTGCCTGCTGGTCCCTGAAGCAGATAAACTATGGATTTTTTTTTGATCTTCCATTTGCTAGACTTTCGTTATATTGTGGTTACAGTCACAATGTCAGCACATAAAATGTTAAACATCACTGGTCTGAAAGAAGCTTCCATTGTCTTCTACTTCTGGTGCCTGGGGATTCTTTCTAGTCTTGCAGTGGTGGTTCTGTCAGTGTAATATGTCATGAAGCATTTCTCAGTAATGACAGACATTGAATATGAGTGACAGGAACTCTGACCGAGTGAAATGGGTTCAATTACCAGAGATGTAGGGTTACCTGAGATAAAACCAAATGGTCCGATTGTGCTCGTTTTTGACCCTTTGACTCCCAACTACCCAGCAGCAAAGACAAATGGCTGATTAACCATCCCCTAACCCTCCTTTTCTGTGATAAACTTGTTTGGATTTCCTTGTCTGAATAAAAATCTAAGTGTGGCATGTTTCTAAAAGGAAATATGATAGGAAAACAATGGGTACTGGTGCTAGGCATTTTCTTCTCTTACCAACACAAAACAGAAAGCTGTCGTTCTATCTTGGAATGTATCTAGGACATAGTGTCCAGAAATCAATACAAGATAAATGATTGCTCTCTTAACCTCACCTTTCTTCTGCTGCAGCGGTTATGTTGCTCCTGTTCACCTGTAGCCAACCTGACGCCAGAATAAATGAGAGAACCTGCCATGAAAAGTATCTTCTTGGAGGTTTTTTTGTGTTGGAAGGTTTTTGTTGGTTGGGGGGCAGGGGTTGCTAGTCAGTATTGAGTGCTGGTTTACACTTGTTCTAGTCCAGTGCCTACAGCTCCCAGATAGAGTTATAGCAAGCTCCCTAATTAAACTGTCGCTGTCTGCCCTCACTTGACTGCCTTTACAAAGTCATTTAACTAACAGACATTCCTGACTATTAAGGCTAGGAGCAGCATGTCTCCAGTACTGGAGATAAAATGAATGAAATTTGTTAATCTCCACTGACACTTGATCCTAGATGTTGGACTAATGCTGTTGCACCTGAACTTTTTCTTTATTGTAATTACTTCTCATGTTATTATTTCACATAATAAATTGGAAGAAAATTTCAACAGGTATTAAATTATTTAAGTTGATTTATGGATGCTGAGTGAATATGACATTCATCCTGTGCATTCTTCAAAAGCAAATTTCAGTGGATGTTCAGAGCTGGATTCAAGGATTGTGCTAATAAAACCCTGTAGTAAGAGGATGTATTTCCTTCATCTGAAAGGAATGCCATTTTTAAGCCTATACCATTTAGTAATGAAGATAAATTTTGCCTTTGTGATTTTATCCACTCTTTAATTTAAACAAATACTTTGAATGAAAATTTAATACATTTTCAAATAGCACATCAAAAGAATTGTATGCCATTGGTAAAATTAAGGCAGCTCAAATTACAGAGTACAATTCAGGTTTTTTGAAGGAACAGACATTTTAAAAAAATATTTATAGTTTATTTTCTATCTCCTATATTTGTTCTGTGTTCTTTTTCTGTGATTCATAGATTCCTAGAGTTTAAGGCCAGAAGGGACCATTAGATCATCTCGTTTGACCTCCTGTGTATCATAAGGCATTACATTTCATTTGGCTGTCCCTATATTGAGTCCAATGATTTGTCTTTGGGTTTAAAATGCATCTTTCAGAATGATGTCCATTGCTCTGAGGACAACGGGAAATGGAGAATCTACCACTTCTCTGGAATTTAATTCAACTGTTAATCAGCCTCACAATTTAAAAGTTCTGTTTTCTGTTTGAATGCTTGGCTTCAGCAATCTTTCAGTCTCGTACTTACTGTAATTTTTTCTGCTAAATGGGAAAAACCCTATTAGTGCCCAGTACTTTCTGTCAGTAGAAGTACATATAAGCAGCAGTCATCTGTTTCTGAACAGCTTGGCAGACTGAGGTCTGTAAGGGTGTTTGCCTCACATGGTAAGGTTACATGCAGAGCTGCTCTCTTGGGTTCACAAAGCTATATAGACTGACCATGATGTTAGCCCAAGGCTCTGCACCACCTTCTCTTGTCTACCTTTAGGCCTGTACTTCCAGCATTGTGAAGTTTCTGTGGAATGCCAGAGTTTATCATCTAAAAGTGATCAGCAAGCCAAAAATAAAAATCTTCTCACTCTTTAGGAATTCATGGATACCTAGTTATAGAGTTCATTTTAAAAGCTTATACGTCAGCTTTTTATAATGTTTTTGATTCCTAGTGAACTTTTTACAAGTTCATCACCATCTTCATCACTAGGTTGTGCTCCTTATTTCCAGGTCTGAGAGGTGTTTTTCTGACTTTTCTGTATGGTGTACTAGTAAAGGTATAAATACTAGGAAGCCCAATTGATGCTAGGAGCTATATTACAGCATAATTATTGTTGCAGGGTTGGAAGGAAGATATTTTCTTAAAACACCTGAATACTCTCTTCCACCCTGTGTGAAGACAGGCCAAAGTTAACAGTGTAGGTGATGAGTCAATGGGTAATACAGTTCCATGCTTCAGCTGCAATAAGTGTATGCAGGAATTGTATATATATTATTATATATATTGTATGTATGTTTTATGAACTCTTGTAATATTTGCACGTAAGCTTTGACAGCCATTCTATGATTTTATGGTTCTACAAAGCACCAGATGCTAACCTGTGTCTTAGTAGGCACATTGCATCCTATTTAATAGCTTTCGGGGCTGAATATTAAACAGTAAGAATTACAGACTCTTTTCCTGTGCTCATACAGGATTGTTACCTTCTATCAAGCACAGTCTTCTAAATTCAAATAAATTTTTCTGCTTTTGAGGTATTGATGAAGATTGTCCTGTTTTAAAGAATTTTTCTTAATAGGTTTACATTGAAAGCTAGTAACTGTAATCTTTGGTTTAAATGTGATGTGCTCTGACTGTAGTAATTGACTTTTATAATTCATCTTTCATATAAAGTGCTGGAAAGGGCCAGTGTTTCTAACTAAACTCTGTGCAAGTTGTTACATTTAGGTTCTGTCCTATAAACTAATATCAATAAGGTTGACTAATCTGGAACTCTTTTCAAGAGGTACCTGTACCCTCATTCATAGAGCATTAGGGTTTCTCGTTTGTGGCGTATCCTTCTTGGTTTAAATGTTATGCAGCCGGATTTTGCAGGCTTAGTTTGTTCCAAATAGTCAGTGGCAAAAATTCTTTGACTCTTGTGGAAGCAGGTGGTCCATCACATATGAGTTTAAACATGGAGATAAGATTGAAGGAGTATTAAACTGATGGAGCAGATATCTTTTAATGTAAATATCATATTATACTAGTTCATCAAATGTGTATTTGAGAAGGATGCAAATTTAAAAATGAACTGTACCTATTAGGTAGAACTACCTAGCTTTGTCACTGGAATAGTTACCTTGGTCCTTGGAGTAACCCAAAATATTTTTTTAGCTATTGTAAGCTATTTTGGAAATACATTAATCAGAATTTACTGTATGTCAATGCACACATCATATTTCTAGAATGTAATTATATATTGGCATGAAGTCAGCTTTTGTGAAAAATAGTATGAAGTCCATCTTTTGGAAGCTAATTACATAATTTTGATATGAATATTCTTTGAATGAATAGAAAATAATCTCTACATTTCCTTAGTAATGGTGAAGTTTCACTTCACAGATTCTAAAAAAGTCATGTAGTCTCGGTAAAAGTATGTGCTTTATTAGAACTTCTGTAAAGTTGAATTCACTTCATTAGGAGAAAACAACTTTTTCTGTCACGCAGGTATTTTCTGTATAACCAGCAGGCTGGGGTAGGACAGGGGAGCATTTTTCCTCACAGGGACTTTGATCTTCGTAGGTCTGCAAACTAAAACAGATCTCGGTGTAGCTTCGTTCTGTGGTACCCACAAGCACACGTAATTCTGTTAATTTTAACATTCTGTTGCTTTAAATCCACAGCTCTCCTGTTTGGTCTGGGTGAAGAAAGCTCCTCCTGCCAGCTAGCAGGAAAACATATGATACCATTTGCGACTGCAGAATGCGGCATGCTGTTCTTCTGTAATTATAATGGCCTGAGCAGCGAGGGGTTGGTTAGCCTTCCTTAACAATCATTAATCTATCGAGTCTTAGTTACAGTGGCCCATCTTGGAGAACAGCAGTCCTTGGCATGAGGCACCTTGGGCTGTGAGTTTGTTTTGAGCGAGGGATAGCCTTGTTTGTTACATGCTGCTGCTCGCTGGTCCCTCAGGAGTCTGGGAAGAGGCTTTTTCCGTGTCTTGATTGCGGCTTGCCCTCTCCCTCACTCTCTAGCTTGTCCCTTTATTTCTCCTTGTTGTGAAAGTTTCTTTCTGTGTGACTGGGAGTCTGTTTAGCAGACCATATTGCAAGTGAAGGTGCATCGTTTGTTGCCTGATTTTGGCAACGCTGGGCAGTCAGCTGGGATGTAATTAAGACTCTGAGAACAGGCTGTCTTCTCCACAGGAAGGGCATGTTAGATGTTGCTGGGATTTGGGGCTGTCAGTTTGGCCAAGGCTGGAAACTGAGAGCTAGGGACAGTGATCTTTTCTTTCATTTATAATCCCTTTATGTACAGTGTATGCACTTGGCAAAGTTTACATATAACCTAGTGGCTGGAGCTTACAAGCCAGAGTGGCTAAATTAGCATATGTTACATGTATATTTTAGTAATATTTTAAAGCAAGTGCAAATTTCCAAAGTGAATTATGCATGTATGACAGAAATAGGGTTGTGTTGCATTGGGTGTCAAATCCCACAACTTTTTGTCAAGACCGTGGATTTTACATTAAAAAGGCAGAGAGACTAAACGAGGTAAAACAGTTTTAATTTTTAACAGTTTGGTCCAGCCCAAGGAACTGCTCTCTGACAGTTATAACTGACATTTGAATAATTGGATTAATTCAGAGAGGGGCAAATCCTGTATTGATGGCTGTGCTCGTTCTATATATTTTTTAACTTGGGGATGGAGCTGAATGGTTTAATTATTTAAAGGGAACTTCGTGCAAAATAAAATACTGCTGGTTTGAAACTTTGGTTTAAATTGAAGGAGGAAAAATATTTGCATTATTTCATTCTTTACATTTAAAGGCTGAAAGAGAAAGATATGAAACTTATTGTTTTGTGCTTTTGAAGCCAACGTAAAGAAAACTGGGAGTGGTGGAAATTAGCATTTGCGGCCCAAAGCACAAGAAATGGAGATGAGCATGATTTAGTCAACTAGATTCCAGTCTTTTTTACAGGAGTGTAAACCCTCAGTAATAATCACATTACACTGCAGTTACAGAATATTTAATCAATACTGTTGCAAGAAGGATCTCTTCCAGTTTTCTTAAACCATTATTAAACTCTTCTTTTATTCAGACTCTTTTTTTGCTTCCCATGAGGAATTTAATATTCACAAAAGTAAGTGGTTTTACTGTGTTGTAAACCAAGGATAGGAAGGCGAACTATTGTCAGAGAGTGGTTTGGTTCTGGCTGTTTACCCAGCAGGACATAGATAGTATTAACACTCGAGGAGAAAGTGTTGATTCGCAGCTTATGATATTAACACCCCATAAGTGAAGTATGAAGCATGCCTGTGAAATGCCACGTGCATCTGTGGATGCATGTATGATTCTAGACAAGTAGAAGTGCTTTTTTTTTTTTAAAAAAAAAAAAGGATAATGAAGTCTGCTTTGGTTTTATTAGTTTATTGAAATGTTTTTATGTTGCAAAACAAGCAAATAACATCTTTCCTAAGCATTCCTACCTGCCATACTGCATTTACGTACTACTTCATTATAAATTTTGCTAACATAATTTTGTTTCCAAAAAGGTTTGTTTCAACAGGTTTATATGTAAAGAACTAAGTTAAATTTGAAAGTGTGTGAATGAATTCTAAATTTGTAGTTAGATGGCGAAGAAACAGTCTTTAATTTTGTACATTGTCATCCTAAGGAGTATCTGTACATTCCTGAAATATTTTATCCTTTGCTTTGCAAACAAGGCCATCCAGCTTTCCTGTATCCAGACCTGCATTCCCTTGGGAATTCTCAAAGCCTTTTAAAATTATGGGGGTTTTGGTGTTGGTTTTGTTTTGTTTTGGGTTGTTAGGTTTTTTTCTGGGGCAGTCTAAGGAAGTCCCAGGAGTGATGTTGCCATCTGTCCTCTATATTAAAAGAATCTTCTATATAATATACCTGATGTTCTTGTCCCAGAGATAAATGTTGATAATTAAAAGGACAGCATTTGTCCTTTATTCTGAATAAAAAAAATGTTTCTTATAAACAGTTACAAAACTTAGGAACAATTTTTAAGTTCATATTTTCTAGTCTGTGTTCCTTCTTTTTTTTTTTCATCCCAGAGTTTTGATAAGCATTGGCAAGTAAATTGAATAGTTAATTAACCTGTTTATTAATGTTAATGTTTTCCTTCCTAATGTTTTAAGGAAGGCTTCAGCAAGGCTGAATATGGTAGAGTTGTAGATAAATTATTGTTATAGAGAACTCTGTCTTGTGGTAGAGAGTATGGAAGGTGGCGGGTTGAGAATGAGATTTATTTGAGCCAGACACCTATTTTGGGGTTGTTTCCTCCATAAAAATAGCAAGTTAGAGACTCTACCTCCCCCCTTCAGGAAAGCCACCTTCATTGTATGAACTTCCTTCTGCAACACACATTTGCCCAGGAACCATTCAGCATCTTTACACTTCAGCTGTAGCTCATTAGTGACCATAGTTGCTCCCAGTGGTCCCTCTGTTCAGTGCCTATCATAGTGCATGCATGTTCTGAATAACAAGTACCTATATTCTGAAGATTGTATTTATGCAACTCAAGATGAATATTTTGTAAGTAGTGTCCTTGTTTGTTGCTTTAATACCATCTCTATTTGTGGTTTTAATACAATAATGTAAAGAAGAATGTGCCTATTTATAAGAAGAGTGGAAAAAAGAGTGCTGAGGTGTTACTATAATAATCTGTTGTGCTGCTCTCTTTCCCTCATGGTAAGCAGCACCATAACAGGTCAGACCAAAGATCTTTCTGCCTCAGTGTCATGTAATGCTGGACATTAGCAGATAGTGAAAGAAAGAAAAAAAAATAGAATAAGGAGAGCACATAGTGATTCTTTCTCTCAGGATATTGATCTAGCTCCAGTAATTTGTGGCTAACAGAATTTCTGATGCAAAGGTGATGATATCTTTGCATTTAATGGTCTTACATAGATACTTCTTTTCATTTAGTTTATGCAATCATTTTTTATTTAAGTAGACTTTTCATAGCCTCAATATTCTGTTCTGAGCAGCTGCACTACATACTAAAGATTATGACCACACCCCACACCACCCCCCAAAAACAACCCAAACCAAAATCCCACCAAGACAAAAATCCTATCTGCTTTTGCTCATTCTTTCTTTTATTAACAAATAGTGATAAGTAATCCCCTAGGTAAGTTTGGGTTGTGGTTTTTTAATCATTCATTCATTATCAAGTTCCATTGCATCTCCCTTTTGTGATCACTTTTCTAGGCTGAATAGTCTTACTCTATGTAATCATTCTTCATACAGACTCCTTTCCATATCACTCTTCTTTATGACTTTCTTAGTTATAGTGTATCTGCTTTGAGGAGGGGAACTAAAACTGTTTAGTTGTTCTTGGCATTTCATCCCATATTCATATACATGAGTTCATTTTTCTTCTTAGTTTGAATGTTTTTTGTTTCTAGCTTGTCTAAAGGACCTATGTATTTTTTGTGAAGTGAAATTGACATAAACATGGTTAATAATTATTATTTTCATAGCACAGTAGATATATAGCATCTAATATTCAGATATAAAATTGTATATTTATTTAATTGTGTGTATCACTAAACATAAAACATGGAACTGAAGTCAGATCAGAGTTTATTTACCTACCTTGTGTAAAAGAATGAAGACGTTTATGATATCTTTGCCAGGCAGAATCCTGGTGTTGAGAGATCAGTGTACATGTAAAGGCACTTCACAAGTATCTGCTCTAAACTGAGGTTGTAGTCTGTCTGGAATACCTTGGATATAGAAAACTTATGCAGAAGTTAATTTCAGGAGCTGTGCTAGCAAGACTTCTCTTTATAAATAGGCTATTGAAGAGGTATATAGATTTTTATATTAATATTTAATTCAGAAGGCTTCTTTGCATACAGCGGCGATCATTTCATTTTAGTGCCAAACCATCAGTAATCAGTAGCTTCATAATGACTCAAAAACCTTTCTCCTGTGCAGCAGTTCTGTGTATTGCTGTCACAGCAAAGCCTTTTGTTAAGACAGCAACTATTAAGTTTTAGCAATTAAAGATTTCCTTTTAGTAAATGTCTTTTAATTATGTACTAAAAATGTTAGTAATTTTTAAGGCATGGAAAAGTATTGACACTCATTGGTGCTTTCTTATTTGCTCTGGTTGCCATATGCAGTCAGTTACTAAATTTTCAGTTAATCACTTTACATTTTAAATGAAGACAAAATATTTTGCATGGTCCTTAATGGCATAATAGTAGTCAAGTGTATGCTGTATATAGATCCAGTATTCAAAAGGAAAGTGATTGACAGACACTGTGTTTAAAATCCTGTAGTCCTGTGCCACCTGACAAAGAATGCAGCATATCACCTGCCAGCCTGCACCTTCTTCATACAGGTAGGACAAGAAATAAAACTAACGTGCTCACGTTGCAAGGGAAGCTGCACGCGCTGCAGAGCATAATTCAAGCTGGATGTTGGGCAGCACGTGGGGTTTGTAAAGTATAAAAACATGATGAATTCAAATACAGAACACAACTGTAGGATACAGCATAACACACCTGATAATTGTTTCATTTCCAGAAATTATTGCTGCTGAGCAATTTAGGGTGCAGCAAGTGTGCTACTGGCGTTATACATGCAAGAGGCATGTATTTTGGTGGTGGTAAGTGGATTATTTAAAATGTCATTCTTCAGCTTCTGAAGAGTTGCTTGTTCAACTTCTGCTGTCAGGTTGTTGGTTACTGTATGTTAGGTAACAATCCCTAATGATGAATGACCTTGCAGAGCATATACAGAATTGTTAGTCTCTTTCTTCTTAAAATCATGCTTTGCAGATTTTCTTCTATACAGTATGCATCTATCTGATGCTATAATCTGTCTGATTATAGAAAACTTGATAAAGAAAAATTCTGTTCCCCAATAGCTACTAATGCAGTAGGTTTTGTTACCTTAACATTTTTCTTTCATTAATATTGATTAAACTGTAGAAGGTTTCATGGCTGTTAATAGGGGGCACATTTTAAATTTTAGATCATTAACATTTAAATAGGTTTTAATTGTTAAATGTAACAAATTTATGCAGGTAAAGATTCAATTTCTTCAATTAATTTACATTTACATGTTCAGAGTTCTTTCACTAAGGCTATTCTCATAAAACTTTAAGGGTCCCAGAAGGATCTCTCTGTACTTTATTCTTTTCATTTTATCCCTACTACCCTCTCCATATTAAGTCTTTGAAATCGCTAGGTTTTTTTCCGTGTGCTAGTTAATAAAATAACATTTCTTTTAGCTGTTTAGGTAGAGGTTTGTTTCAGCAGATTTATCTATAAAGAACCAAGTGAAATTTAAGTGTGTGACTGAATTCTAAATTTGTTTTACAAGTTTGGGAATTGATCATCTTCTCCATTATGTACACATGGGGGAAAATAAGGATCTGTTTCCGTGATGTAACATGCAAATCAGTCAAAGAAAATTCCTCGGAGTACTTTTCCATCCCCACAGGTTACAGAAGCCCAAATGTAAATAGATAAAGTTAGTTTGGTATCTCTCATTCTCTAGATGAAAATTGTATTCTTCTGTATTCCTTGATCTGGGTCTGGCATTTCTCTGGAAGTGTGTTATCTTGGCTGTAGCCACTTTATCTCTACAAAGCATATGAATACATAGGATCAGTTTACAACAGCTCACTAAAAAGTTACATGGTTTACTTTATGAAACTAAGTTAATATTGACTTACATGATGTCAAGGTAAAACACAGTATAGAGCAAGGACAAGACGGAGGTGATGATGACGTATGTCTTGCAGTATTAAATTTCTGAGAGACAAATTTCTTCATTTCCTTTGAAACAGCCTGATCAGCTCCTAACTGCATATGTGTGCTCCCAAGTAAACTGCTAGCGAAGGCTGAACGTAACATATTGTATGTTACTATATGTTCGGTGTGTGCCATGAAGTAATTTCTGAATTCCTTAAACCAACATGCAAAAATAGGGACTCCAGGGATTGTAGAAGATGGATCAGTCATTTAAAGTTTTTAAGTTGATAAAAAATTCACAAAGAGATGACAGGGACATGATGCGAGTTTGACAGTGGGGTCAAATCAATAGACAGCAAAGGGTTTAGTATGTTGGAAAGGAAAAAATAATAAACTTCCTAGGAAGGAACTGGTTATTTGAAGAGATGAGTGAAACAAGAATGGCTCATGGGAGGAGAAGGACCTGCTAGATGACATGTAGTAGAGAATATCGAATCAATCTTGGATGCTCAGACAGAAACAGATGTCAAGGATTGTGGACACAGCAAGATTAAGGGCAATAAAGATGTAAAGGAGAATGAAAATGGGAAAGGCTCTAAAAATTTTAAAGGAAAATATTCCAACATTTATTGGAAGCAATTTCTATGAACAAAATGTGGACCAAGCTGAGGTGATCAGAAAAGAAGCTGAGAGGAACTTGAAACAGTGGTAGTAAACTGACATTCAGTGCATATAGCAGGAATAAAAATTGAAGTAAAGATTGAAGAGGAAGCCGAGATCTAAAATACCAAGGGATTTTTTTTCTCATTCTAATAAACATGGGTGTTTTGGGAGGGCTTTGCCCCGAGGAGTGAAAAGATAAGCGAGAGAAAAGAGAAGGAAAGATGGGGAAAGAAAGGGCTTGAACATGAAGGGGTGAGTTAGTAGCTGGTTGACACGAAATACGATCAAAACGACACACTACTGGAGTTCACTGACCATTGAGAAACAGAAGTGTGTACATATCTTGAGGGTAACTTGACTTGTTCCTGTGTTATGAAAAGCATCTTGTGTCAGGAGGTGGAGTGTTTTTCTTGGCAGTGATTTATCCTGTCAGACAATATAGATTTTAATTGTGTAGAAGATATTACAGGAAAAAATGGCAGCTTCACTATGCTGGTGCTTACCGATTCATGGTTAACAGATTTCTGTGCAGAGCTGTTGGCTTCGGTGCTGGCAGCATTCAGAGGGAGAGAAACTCACTTGAAAGTGTGATGCCTTGGTAATTGGGAAGAAAAAAAAATTGTTCACTGCATCAGGTTCTTGATTTTCTGATAATCATAGTCTTCTGTATGTACCCCTCTGAAAAAAAAAGGAGAAAAGATACAAAGCTATATATTAATAGAGGAAATAGAGCTAAGTTGGAAAGTGATGTAAATTATCTCAAAAAAAAATATTACCCCCACAGAGACAAGAATATAAAAAAGTACTCAGCATTTCATTGAGGGATTTGTGTTTCCATGTTCATAATTCTACATCTGCCCATCACCAAATGCACAGATGATTTTATGCATTTGATTCTGAGTTTAAGACAACTTGATTTCCAAGAGGGAAAGTCTTTCATTTTAGAGCATCATGTTAGTCTTGGGCTCTGCTAATCTGAAAATAAGAATATTTACTACTGAGGGACTGAAATCTGCACATAAAATATCTGTGAAGGAAATAAATATTTTAAAATGCAAGCACTAAAGTTGTATGGCACTTCCAAATAGGGTCAGAGGTTGGTTCCTCCTTCAGAAGTGTTGGATGTTCTAATGTGTATTACTGCATACACTGAACCTTTCATGATAAAGTAACTACCATTGCCTTTTTCCAATGGAAAAAACACAGAGTTCTTTTTTATTTCAAAAGATAACAATATTTCTATAAATAATAATATAGGGCTTCAGTATTATGCGAAAATTGGAGTTTTCAGAAAGATGATTCATTCTATCCAGACCGCACAGAGGAGACCACCAGAACATCTGCCTGGCAAGTTAGTTCATGTTTCTTTTAATGAAGAGAACTTCTTTAAAATGGACAAAGAAAAAGTCATACTTCTGCAAGATAAATGTATCTTTTCCAGTTGATCCATGTCTAATACCAAACATGTAAAAATGTACTTCAGCCTGTATGTACTTAGCTGTAGTGCACAAAAGGAGTACAGTAAAAGTGAAAATATTGTGAATTTAAACATTTCAATAGGTTCCTTGGTGCTGAAGAGCTGCTACCTTAATCACTTCGTTGTGCAAAAGAGTCACATGTGAGTGTCATTGTCTTTTTTTAACAAAGCAGCAAGTGCACATTGTTCTTGCCCCACTGTGTTTCTAAAGAGGACAAAGTTGAATTCAAGTCAACCAGTAATAAGTGACCTACAGGTACTGAAGGCATCAGTTTAATGTTTACATTGTCATTATTCTAAAAAAAAAAAAAAAATCGGTGATGTCCTTAACTATTTATTTAATATAAAATAATTTGTTAGAGAAAATTGCTGTGCTTTTGCATGTTCCTACAAAGCTCTGCTTATCAGCTTGTTGAACCTTCATGAGTCATATGCAACCTAACAAGTAAATAGAAATGTAATAGGATACAAAGAACAGTCTCTAGCAAAGTGTAGATGTACACACAAAACCTACATAATAGCTGCTAAATTTCATTGTCTTATATCCACCTTTAAAAGTCTGTACAATTGGCTTGGAAAGACGATCATGCAGAGGGCAAACTCTACAAAATACAAAGTGTGAACAAATAAGGTAATTAAAAGGTAGGATTTATTGCAGATAAAAATGTACGATTGCTTTTTCCCTCAAGTGGTACTCTACTAGAAGTCACAGCTGTCTGCCTGTGATGGAAATGTTACCGCTCTCTTAAGTCCCTGAGAGGGAATATGGAACCCTGCGTTTGTATTTCCTTTTCCTGACCATCTCACATGTGCCTGACGAGTGCAAGTCATCCTTTTGAATTTGTGTTCAGGCTTTGAAACTGTAGTGCTTTCTGGTAAATATGTTTGAATGAAAAATAGATCTATTTTCCCTTCTTTAAAGACACAGGAGGGTTGATTCTAATCTTTCCACTGTACTCACCCTATTTTGATTAGTCCCCCAACTTTAGCTCTAGTGAACATAGGTTTGCATGGAGAGAAGTAGAAATAAATATGGCATCTCTTCAGAAGACTGCAGTTCTCTGCTCAAAATAAAAAAGCACGCTCTGATTGCACTGTTAGGACGTGATTCCTGAGTCCAGCCAGTTCAGACAGGTCTGCCTAAAACTATAATCAAGTTGATTGTATTGCATTGGTATTCTAATTTCCAATTTGGGATTTTGCTACATAATCTCTAGTAAGAGTACGCCTAATCTTTATGAGACCCAAAGTCTTTGTATAAACTCTCTGAGTTTTCCTCCATGTGTCTCTGCTAAACTGAGATGTGTCTTTTGGCTGAGTTGTAGAGACATTAAATTACTGAGTAAATCAATACAGTGCTGTTATGTCACTGTATCTTTTTCAAAGACCAGCTCAAATTTTGTATGCTGTATCTTTGATCCCTTTCATTTAATTCTAAGTACACTTGTTATTATAGTAACTGTTGTTTGTATGTTATTTTAGCTTTTTACTTAAGTAGCTATTTAGCAATTTAAATGAAAATGTAATTAGGTTACATCTGTTTTACATGCATGTAATACCACGCAGATGTAAACTTATATTAAAACCATATTTTCTTTTTGGCAAAAAGACATAAGAATAAAATTGTAGGAATCATGCAATACATCTTTTTTTTTCTTTTTTTTTAATAGGGTACACAAGATGTATTCCAGTGTTTATGTTGTGATGGTAACAGCCCTTTCTATTTTTATGAGAGACAGCACAGGGAGCTAACTGGTATCTCCTTTTATTTCAGTTGTACAGAGATAATTACACTGTTATGCTGCTGTCAACCCAAAGGAACTCTGTTGAAGTTAGTTACAATTCCTTAACCAAGCTCATCAGTTTCAGTAACTGACTCTTTCTGGAGCCAAATTCCACTCTAAGGATCTCCACTGAAATAAAGAATCTTTGTGGGTTTACACCATTATGAATGACAGGGATATTTGGCTTTCGATAGCTTTATTTTAAAGAACAATGAACTTCTTGCTGGTCTGATTTTACAAAGTGCTGAGTGCCCTCAGCTATTGTTGACTTTGATAGGGGTTTTTTTCTGTGCTCTGGAAAGAGAGATAAGAGGTATGGATTCAATTCCAGCTTTCCCTTAGTCTTTGTGTAGGTACTTAAGGAAGATACTTGATGTCTCTGTACTACTTGTAATCATCACACAGAATTTCTCCTGCCCTATTTGTCCTTCTCTGTTTTTGACTGTAGGCTCTTCATGGCTGATTGCTACTCTTTGTTTATATGGTTTCTAGCACAAGATCAGGATTGTGAGTAGTGTCCATTGATACAGGTATAAGTCACAAGTCCTAAGCTAAATATTTACATGAATTAGGGTACCTGGCAGTTCCCTAAGGATGACCAGTGTCTTTTAAGACTTTGGAATGTCTGAAATAGCTGATTTTTCAATTAGTAGGCTAAAAATATTAAACATTAATATGTTTATTCTGTAGTGTAGCACACAACTTTTTGATAATGTAATGCCTTGAAACCTGCACTAATAGAGAAGACTTCTTACTTGTTTAGTTTTACTTACATAAGCATAGGTTCAAAATAAACTATGTATATTTTACTTGGAGCAAGGGTGTATTTTAGTCGACTTTTATTGTTTCAATATATGTTTCTGTTCAATAACTCTGCCTTTTTAGAGAATAATTGTGAAGGACGTAAGAAAACAGTTGCATGTTTTTATTCTTACTTTTTTCCTATGAACATTTGAGGTCCTGATTCTACAACTGTGAACATAAACATACGAAGACAGAATCAGAATTTAAATTTATTCCAGTTCCTCATTATTAAATATTTTAGGGCTAAATCTTGCTGCTGTTAAGTGTGAATTTGGCCCAAATAAGGACTTCAACTCTCTGAAGAGTATTTAAATGGGTTATTTAATGCAAAGCTGATAGGAAGCCGCAGAGAGTCAGTGTTATGATATTGTTTCTCAGTTGTGCCCAATAGCTCTGCTACAGTTTGTGGTTGTTACAAGGTCTGTATTTCAGGAGTGTGTAACTTAATTATTCTGATTAATCCATAATGACCTACTCAAAACAATTTTCTCCAAATCCATAATTTATTTGTTTTCCCTCATTTGATTAAATTAACTAAAAGTGGGACTTATCCATGAAAAATCCACAACCCAAGTCTTGGTTAAAAATTATCACTAAGTACTTTTGTAAATATTGGCAAATCCTCAGGTTTTTGTAAGCATATGGTATATTGTAAATGTTTAGTTGTAAAGTACTCTTTCCACATATGCTGTGCAACTCCAAGCTCTGACATTTCATAGAACTTACCTTTTGCTTTTGTGTTAACCAAGATGGTACAAGGTACTCCAAATTTTCTGCATTACTTTGCCAGAGAAATTGATGGATGCAGAAATCTTTCCTCCCCACACATAGAATTCAGTTGATTTGTTGGCTGTTGTGTAGGGTTATACGTACATGTGTGCAGAATGGTAATATTAACAGCAATGGAAAGAAGAAATACAAAGGGTTTTTTCTAAATATCATCAGGCAAAGACTGAAAGATGGGAAGCTGAACATATTTCCCCCTTCTCTTCCTTTTGAGTAGAAATAATTTTTTAAAACATTATATATATATATATATTTTTAAAAAATCGGTGCCATTCCCCTTTCCTGTGGACTGTGCTGTGAAGAACTTGCCTTCAAGTTGGGATAATGATTTAGAGAGAGAGAGAGACATATAGATGTATAAATAGAGAGAGAGAGAGAAGTATATATATAAGTATTAAAAACCTCGTGAGTTTTAAGAATGTTTGTGTTGCTCAAAGCCATGCACTCAGTACTTTAAGAACTGTCTGTTTCCAGGCTGCTGGTGCCAAGCAGACCTAAGCTGCTGCTGCTGAGTATAACTCAGCTTTCTGCACCTCTCTCGGTATTCACAGATTGCGCGGGTAAACTTTGCAGAGAATGGTTCAGTGTTAACTTATGTGACGACTGGCTGTATGATTTGTGGTGACTTTAGGTAGGAACATACTATATACCATGGATTTTTTCTATTTCTGGCTCCTTCTGGACAGATGTATCTCCTTTTATTGCATGTAAAATGTAACTGCCTGTGGTTGGCAAGGAAAGCCATCTCGGAGATGTGGTGAGGCTTAAGTGCTCTTAAGTACGTTGTCCTGAATCCACGGCTGGTCCAGCTCTGCTACTCAAGTGGTCCTTCCTCTCCTGGCAGTGCAATGGAACATGCTGTTCTTTGTCCATAACCTACCCTTTTATGCCAGTATGATGTAACGCTTGTGGTGAATAAATTCATTGTAGTTGAGTTATGATTCAACATTAACTTTGATTATTGACACCTCTAATTGACTAAGACGGATCTCTGACTTTTAGCATTTTAATAGTTTAAAAATAGTCTTACAAGCTAAAGATACTGAATATACTTTAAATTCAAAGTATTGTATGGAGGGAGAGAACATAGCTACAAGATTAATAACAATTATTAAAGCACTTGATGTCGTGTATAACGTCTTTCCCTTTAAGTTATGGCAGCTTTCTTTGCTGAAGAGGTAAATGAGTGTCTGTTACGACTGCCAGAGTGAGGAAAGAGCATTGAAACCTGGACTCACTATCAGATCATGTTTCACTAACAGAACAAGACTGATTTATTGTGCTACATCAGGGTTAGATGGACCTAGGACTGCTTCACCACATGCTATTTCATTCCCTTGTCTCCTAAGTATGCAAGTACAAACAGCTTTAACACAATTCTTTACCTAGAAACAAGCCTGAGGCTTCATCCAAATACTTTTAACATATGAAAATTGAGCTGCTTTGAACTTGTATGTTTTTGATAACTGCTTGGTATGCTTCCTGGAGGATCACCTGTAGGCTTTTCTTTCCAAATCCTAATCCCTTTGATTAAGTGCCAGGACAGATAACTCTCATTGAATAACTGCAGTCTCATAATTCTTCCTTCATTCAGAGTTGAAAGGGAGCTGCTCAAGCTTCAATAGGTAAATCCTCAGATTTAGTTAAAGTAATTCAGACACTTAGAAACTGAAATTGTTTTGTTCTGAAGCAGGGTTCAGATGAGCTACTGAACATTTATATACCGCTTGCTGCCAGAAGCTGTAGGATGAAAAAACAAAACAAAATTTTAGCAAGAAGGATTAAAAGTAGGAAAACTTTGAGAACCAGACATTAAAAGACAACTTGGCATGGAAATTTAGACCCAGAAATAGGAACATAGTTACTTTCTTTCACTGCTCTTGTTTTCTTTTTCTGCAAGATCAGTCTGTGGTGCTGGGCTAAATATTCCATTCCTTCCTTAGCCCTTCTTCTGGTTAATAACTACCAAAACAGGGAGTAAGCAGAGTGGGGGGAAAATCTTATTCTTTTTATCTTTACAAGTATGCCTGCTGGGAACAAACCTGAGCCAGTTCAAGATTCCTCTATTTAAAAGTGTATGTGGCAGGAAAGTGTGATGGGGAATTAGAAATAAACCTGTTAGCTGGTGATATCTTGGGGTAATAGAGATATCTAATGCATATACATTTTTGCACACGTCATTTTGCGTGTGTGCATAATGAAGCTGTTTTCTCTGTGGAGGACTTGCTGTTCACCTAGGAAATAAGAATATTTCCACATGAATAATTTGCCTTGATTAATTCTAGTAAAAGCAGAAATGGAGCAGAACATTTAAAGAAACTACACTCAGTTCATGTGACACAGATTTTCATAGCTCCTTCAGCCTGAAAATTTGTTAATTTTAGCAGAATTCAACCTGCCAAAATAGTACATAAGCACAGTACTAACAGAGAACTAAAGAACTAGCCCATTCTGTGAACAAGAGATGGTGCTTCCGTGGCTATAACCAGTTTCTAGTTATGCATGAGCAAAAACCATTGGGTGACTGTGCTTCTTGCCAGCAGTGGACTTTCACTCAAGTCCTTTTTGCTACCAGATTGTTCCAGAATATTCATGTGCACTTAATCTTGTATAAAAACTTAAAAAAATAAATATTTTTTTTAAAAAATTCCTGTCTCCCTTATTTGTTGCCATGGTAGGCAATACTGTTACTTCTGCAGCTCTTTTAGCAGGTAAACCATGCTAGCCATTTGGGGACGTGGCTTTGCCATTAAAATAAACCACGTTTTGAATTAATTATAGACCTCAAAAACTGCAAGGATAGATTAAAAATTGGGAAATATATAAAGAAAGCCAGCCCCCACAAATCTGCAGTAGTTCTGACTGTTCAGATCCATTTCCACTGTGACAATAAAGTTTAACTTGATTTTTTTTCTTTCAAGACAACTGTTTTTTCAAGTCATATCCTCAGTATCAAGAAACTTGTAATTGAGTTGCAGCTCAGCTACAATATACAATTCCATTTGGAAATGAAATGGTATCCAGCTGCAACTAATAAGCAAAAGCAAGTAGGCAAGATGGCATAAATGAGTTAGAATTTTTAAGGACAGAAGTGCTAATTTCTTTGATCTAGAAAATATTTACATACATTAGATGATGCGGATTTCAGTCCTTCCTGACAGATCTTGCTGCAAACAGCATAGCAACACCTATTGTCTTGCACCAGCAATCACTCGGTGTTACATACGGACGAGGTCGTCTGTCTGATATCATGAGGTTTTATAAGTTCTTAGCTCTAACTTATTATTTGATTCCTTCACTAATTCGATAAATAAATCCAGTAGGTCTTCAAATTATGATTAGGGCAATGACAATTTGAGGGTTCTGGTTAATAAGATAATAACAAAAGTAGTTTAGTTAAATAAACAGAAGCAGAAAGCCTGAAGGCTTCTTTTTATTACCTCATTAACAAGAAGTGCCATTAAGTTATTATTATTATCCTATAACAGTTCTCCTTCATATCACTCTTGCATTTTGATCAGTAAGGATGTTTGATGAAATAGCAATAAATCTAAAGAAATTACATGTACCCAAGGAAGACTATAAACTAAAAATGAAAACAGAAAGGTTTAACATTTTAACATACACTTTTGAAATGGAGAAAGATTCTGCATGTTCTTACGACAAAGCTTTGGAATGAAAGCAAAAGTTTATGACACATTTTATTACACCTGTAAATCTGAAAGCTTAGCTATAGTTTTTAATTTTTATTTTGCCTCTATAACTATTTTTATACCCTTTTTATAGTTGACTGGTCCAAGGTTTAAAATAAGTTCTGCTGGGAGTCTATGCCCCATTAGTCTTCTATAATAAAACGTGAACCTGGCTAAAATAAAACATGATGCCTTAAGAGCAATTAAGAATGGTCTTTTGTAGATAACTGTAACATGAAATACAATCACTGTTTTTATTAATGGATTTGGGAAAAGGAGCTCAATGATTTATAGCAGAAGAGTGGGTTATTTTACATTTTTATTTCTTTTATTTTATGTCTCACTCTTCAAAAAAACCTTTTAAGACTCCTGAAATAATCAAATTCTGTGTTTTCGAATGTTTATCATGTTAATGTGAACCTCAGTATCTGTTTTATTTAGGTAGTGCTATGATGGCAGCTGAGAAGGTGTCCTTTTCTTTGCTGTTACTCCAATCCAAAAAAAGTGTTATTTTTGAAAGAAAATCTTGTTGAATGTTTTATAAGAGTGTTAAAATGTAAAAGCTGTGCTTTGTACATTATAATGGCAGAATTTGTAGGACATAGACATAATCTACTGGGCATTCTCTGAACACAAAGCATAGCATCTCATTAACTCATAGTTTCTTAAAAGCTATAAACACAGTTGACAGATGTTTCTCTAATAGTATAATAATAATTTCTTTGTGATTATTATATTAAGCTTCTAATAACTTGGAGTCTTGAAGTTCGGTGTTTAATACGGTTGGAAATGTGCTGTTGAAATTGAAGAGGTTGTAGTTCTTATGTTTGAAACACTTAGAAAGACTTCAAGGACAAGTCTCTGCTATTTGGGTTCCAGTTGTACTTAACATGCTGCTTGGAAGCAAAAAGGGTAAATTTGGTGCTGTTGAGAATGAGGGGAGAAGGACTGGGAAGTGAAAGGAGAGGCTGAAATGACCAATATCTTTTCTCATCTCTTTGAGACCGTAAAGGCTGTCGGTATTATGTGGGGTCTGTACTCCTTTGGAGACCCTGTTTTCCAAAACGCCTGAAACCACCTCCTGGGTTTCTGCTGGCAAACCAGTTACCTAGAGGGGTGTTGTGCACGTGCCGTTTACATCTCAATGTCTGTCTGCAGGGACCCCAAATCTTCAGGCAGCACAATCTTGGTGACGCAAATTTAGTAGCACGTTTTCTAGACTTTGTGCTAGTATATTTATATCTCAAATAAGAAATTGACTAGTATGTTCTAGTAAGTAGGAGGAAATGTTTGAATAAAGGTAGCTCGCTGTGTCTTTCAAACCCATTTTTCCAAAGCAGAGCTGGGTGTACCTTGAAAAGCCATGAGCGTATCCAGAGAAGGGCCACAGCAATATTCCACGCGAGGTGACTGCTGGCACTTAGCACGTGCAGGATCAAGGGAGACAGAATGTGTGCCTGGTAAATGACAGAGTTTGCACTCCTCTGGGCTAGGGAGGTTGGGGTGCCTGACAAGACTGAACCAAAATTCATGTCGTATATTGACATATGGAAAATCAATCAAAATCACATTAGCTAGGCTTGTCTTAAACTGTATATATAGTGTTTATGTACACGTGTGCATGTGTCTATATATTTATGTATTTTGTATATGTGTATGTATTTTTATATATGTAGGGGGAGGGGGTATTTTAGTGTCGAAAAGGCTCTTTATGCTTCTGAAGGGTGAGTATTGTCACTGGCCTCATTTTGCTATTTGTTTCACCTGCCACGAGAAATAGCAAGTTTTAAATGATACTTCTTCTACAGGAAATAATGCTTCCTCAGCTATCTGGAAATATACAACAAAAATCAGTAACCTAACGCTTCTGCACTTACAGTAAAGTGTTGCTGCAAATGAAACAATTTATTTGGTTTGTAAGCACATTTGCAAATGTTGTTTTGACAGCTTTTAGTTTACACCACACATTTTGTGGTAGCGGTGAATTCTGGGGTTAAACCTTCTGGCTCCAAACCAACGGGTGGTCTTAACTGTTTTTGAATGCTTGGCCCACAGTATTATTTGGTAGAGACAAATAGTAGCTGACATACACTGTGCTAGTAATAGCCTCTGTCTGCTGTAACCAAATCCTTCCCCTGCCAGTGCAGCGCCCTATTTTTGGCATGTGCTGGCTGGCAGTACAAAGCGGGCAGTTAGTCACCTTGCATTCCACCCGCTTGGCTTTCAGTCCCCCAGGACTCGGCTCCACGCTCAGTGCTAGCTCCTGTTGGCATCGGCCCTTGAGTCACTCAGAATTCTGGTCATTCTTCAAGATAAGATCTGAAATAAATCTTCCTTTTGAAAACTTGTATTGTTGCCACAGGCATAGGAATTCAGCCTTCATTTAAAATCAGCGGCGTATCAGAGTCACTACCTGCGTCCTTCAGAAAACGTTCTGGGGATTTATCTAGAGATTCATAGTCTGGAGAATGAGGAGCTAGGATGTGGATTTCCTTAGCCTGCTTCAGAAAGGTAGCAAAGAAATGTTAAAGACTAAGTCAAGAAGTTTCTAAGGTGTAGGGGAGAATCTAGAGAGTAGATTCTCTTTATAAATGGTAGGATTTGTGCTCTGAGCTCTGCAGTGTACTATGGAAAGTCTAACAGGGCTGAAGGGTGAAGTAGCCTGAGGATAAGTGTTGAGAGACTGAGCAATTCACTTGTGTAAATCCACAAACCCCAAATCCACCTCTAGAAAAGACAAATGAAAATGCGAATGGCTAAAAGGTATTCTGTAAACGTCCAGAAATATCTTCCTGCTGTCTGGAATAGTGCTGTAGGAACAAAGGGGTTGTCATACAGTGCTGCATGGTCTGGGGTATTTGGCAACGAGAACTCTGTCTCTAGCAAATCTAGATATAATGGTATTAATCTAGATGATATACACAGAATGATCCCTATGATAGAAAAATTTGAAGAAAAATACTAATTTTAGCATCACACTGCAGGAGTATGAATTTACTCTGTTACTGGTTTACAAAAGTTATATGTTAGATATTTTTCTTCTCTCTGTGTGGTTCTGAAAATAATCATTAAAATGAATGATAATTGTCACTTTGCTATAGCATTTTATCTTGTATTAAGTTAATATTTTTACTCAGCTTTCACTGCTAGTATCAACATGGCCAATTTCCAAGGGTTTGTTCCTGGTTTAGTGTTTGCTGTGAAAGTGTACTTTAATGTGGTTTCTCTTACTGAAGCTGTCAACACGGTTGGGAGATCGGTACGATAATTTAATTATCACTGTTTTTTTCACATTAAAGCAGTTAAAAGCAACTTGCAGAACAAGTCAGTTAACTATGCTCATACAGGCTAAAAAGAATTCTCAGAGACAAATAGTTCATATGTTGGAGACAGGAGTAGCTGTGGTTGCAGGAAGTCTATTACTGGTCATCACAGAAAATTTTTTCTTTTTGTGGTTTTTCCTCTTTGCTAGTGTAGTTATTAAATACTTTTTATAAATACCCTAATTAGTCTTTTTTTCAACTTTTAGAATTTTAAAACAATTCAGACTTTCTTGAAGGACAGTATGCAGTGGAAATATGGTAGACTGTATTAAGCAAAACAGTTGCTCTGGTGTCATCTTAATAGCATTTACTTGAGAGAGAATAATAATGAGATTTAAGATGCACAAATGCATTCAGGGCCTTTACTTGAGAATTTGTGATGCTGCACTTCCCATGTAGTTCATTCACTCTCCCGAGCTGCTGCTCAGCCTTTTATCTTCAGCACAGGCCTTATGATCCAGACAGTAGCCCTGTATTTTAGTCTTCATTAAAGCTTGCCATTTTTATTCGTATTTTGCATCATTTAAGTTTCCTAATGTAAGGGAATAGAGGGCCACACTGGTGTCTGTGAGAGCTTTGCTATTACCTATGGCAGATCCAGGAATCTGGTAGAGATTTTGCTTGTTTCAGGTGCAGAGCCACAAATAGTGTCTAAGATTGTAGAGAGCACATATATCACATTTCTGAGGAGGTGACCTAATAATCTTATGGAAAATTAGATGCAGGCTAGGGATTAATTCTGTAGAATAGATGTTGGTAGAGTTCTGGTTCAGGATTAGAATTCCAGATGCTTAGTTTAATTGACAAATTGTCAACAAAAGCTGTTATCACTACTGTGCAATCTTGGAATTTCTGTTGGCATTTGTATTCTTTGGATGTATTCTGTTTGTGATGTGTAAGTATTTATTGCAGTATGCCAGAATTCTTTTTAAGGTAACAAAACAAAATGGAGGAGCATAGGAAGAAATAGTGCTACTATTTGGAATCAATAAATACATTTGTATACTCATTGGTTTTAGTTATTATATTTTACTTCTGTTGTTATGAGTTGCTAGTAGGCATTTCTGTACTGAAAAGACTTTTTACTCTCCTTATAAAGAGACAATAGGTAAGTAAAGCTTAGTTTAACTATGATTTATAGGGCTCATCTTTGATACTCATTACTCATGCACAGTAACTCATGCCTTCATCTCCCTTTATATGTACAATAGATGTTCAATTAATACTGTGCTAATTTGCACATCTGCAGCAGCTTTATCTTCAGCCTACTGTATTTCAACTCTTAACTCTATGTACAGCTGTTGATGGGATGCATACTGTTTTAAATATTTACAAATATAGAGTATTAGGGGTAATCCTGAATTATTAGAATTGTTACACTAAAATGGTTCATAAGGAACCTATACTTTCATAGAGAAAACTGAAATTTTCCTGTCCACTTAGTTGTTGAGTATAAGTAGCACAAAAATAATTTTTAATCAACTTTTTTCAGGTGTTTGTGTTCTCTATGAGGAAATTCTTTAGCTACTTTGTAGTTCATAGAAGTTACCTTGGTGCTTGCATATGCCGGTGTTTGACATTCAGTTCTGCGCTGGTTATACTGAGACACCTAATGTGCTTGGTATTTTGCTCTAAGTACCATAAGTGATATGAAATATGCACAAAGGACTTCCATAGAGAGATAAATACTTTTTAAAAATTTAGTTTACACAGTTCTGGGACAAAGCAACCCACTGAGTTGTTGCCGAGATTGCACAGACACAGTTGTGCTTTCCGTAATTGTTAATTACTTCTTTTTAAATTTATTTTAAATTGTGGACTAGAAGCTGTTTGATGCATTGAAGAAGGCTGAGTCTTTATGAGGTTCATGCTCTGCTTTGGGGGCTCTGGCTGAAATTTCGTAGTCCTTTCAGGAATTCCCTCGGTGGGTTTGGATGAGTCTCTGAAATGTGCGAAAGCGTTAGGTAGCTAACTGCAAAGAGCAGCTCGTGCAGGCAGGGCAATAGGTATCTGCAGCCTCCAGGCATAAGGTATATTTAAAATCACATTTACTCACAAGCTAAGTTGTATGTTTGCACTACACTAACATATTATGTCTAAAGGATGCTGGGAACAACACTAATAATCAAAAGATTTTTAGTGAAATGTATTAGTGCACTGAGGCTGGGTTCAGATACTCTGTAAGAATGGCCTTTCAGCAGGAGGAATGTATTTACACTGCCTAACTAAATCCTCATATTTCCCTTGCAAAATTTATTTGAAAGTCTGTAAAATCATTTTGTGTATCACTTGTAGACTATGAGGAAAAAACGTACCATATTTGCACATAAGAGGGAGAAAAAAGAGCGTTTCAATTATGTAGTAAATAAAAAGGCTTATGTCCTTTTTGTCAAAAAAAAAATCAGCTCTGTGTGTTTTAGAGCATAACAAGTGTGGCACATTTGACTACTGTTTTCTGAGCTTTTCTGCACCAGGATTAATTTAGTCTTTGTGGTTTTGTTGGACACTGCACTGGTTTTTGAAAACTTTTTTGAGAATATAGTTGCTTGAAGTCAGATGAGAAGGGTACTGAGAATGCAGTAATGTTGGTAAAATGCAGTTCTTGGGAACACTGCATTATCCCTGCTTGGGAACTTTTAGTACTTTGATTTTCTATCAGAATAAACAAGGGCTGAAAGATGACTGGTTCCTACTGATTATGTGCAAACTTTATCACTCAGCTATGACCATCTGAAGTCTTGTGTAAACAATTGTACCGCAGGGGACGGCCTCTAAATCGCGAGGCCGTCCTGGTTTGCTACCACAGAAGACAGACTGCCAGGCAATCTTCGTCAGCTCGTGTTAAAACAGCCCCAGTCCCTGTGTTAGGTCATGGATTGGAGATACATCTCTCTCCTAAATCAAATTAAGCTTTTTCTGGGCATCTGCTTTTTATCACCAAGATTTCTAAACTGTTAACACTCGTTACCATGAGCAGAGAATGTCGTCTTACTGGAGCACTAAGTAACTGCATATGGGTTTTGTAGGCTATGGACATGTTACTTCCATCCCGCATCTACGCGGCTTTGAGGAAGGGTGTGTTCTGCTGTTGATCTGCTTGGGCTCATGTTTCTATAATTACTGCAGATGCTTTTAAGAATTAAAATTTGCTTCTGATTTTCCCTTAAATTTTCATGTTAAGGAAACTTCTTTGCCCCAGTTGTAAAACTTGCTGTGAGAACGAGCTGGTGAAAGTGCCGAGCAGGACTGGCAGAGGAAGCTACAAGAAAGCACGCTGTCTGTCTGTTTTCCTCAGACCCCCTGGAAAAGCTGTTGGAGGAGAATTATATAGTAAAGTGAAGGTTCATGTTGTTCCTATGACACATAAGGCACATTTAAATATGTTCTATAGAAGTTAGAGTAGGTAAAATAAATGTAAGGAAGTGTATAAAAACTGGGGTTTATATTTGAATCATTCTGGTTTAAAAGAAATATGTAAAAATAAACATGACTGTTAACACACAGACTTCTTAAGATCGATGAAACCCCTTTGTATTACAACAATAATCAGGCAGCACGCTTGTTTACAGCTGAAGTTTTAAAGAAAGTTAAATGACTGAAAGAGTTAAGCACCTGGAGCAAGTCTGCTAAACTGCTAAGCTGGCTTTTGGCAGCAGTAGCAGCATGCAGAGTTTTTCCTCCATTGTGGTTCAGTTCAGTGACTAATTCACTCAAAGCTGAGAAACCAATTGAGAGTTGAAAATGCAGGAAAGCTTATTTTCCTATTCTAACCCTTAAATAAATTGATATGGAAGAGGACTTGAGCTACAAGTTTTAAATGCTTGCTGGACATGAAAAACAAAGAAAAGAATTTTTTTTTTGTAGTATCTCCAATGCACTAACTTTGTTTTTATTTTAATTAAAAACAGCTATTAAAAAAATTATAATCTTGTACATTTTCAGTTCTTTTCCAAATGTAGACCTAAATCATACTTGTCATCTTTGCTAAAAATGTAGATACTTAGTAATTATTTCCAAAGTACTGGAAGGTATAGAATTGGCTAAATAGGTAAGTTTAATACAGAAGTGACAAAAATGTCTATCAAGTGTTGTAGTTATTATACTGAGTTGTAAAACAACTTTTTTTCAATAGTTATTTGTCAATTAGCAATATTTTTTAAAGAAAAAAACAGAAAGTTGTGATGAGTATTTCTGAGCTTCTTACAAAGAATCTCTTCCTTTGGTGGTTCCACTTCTGTTTACTTAGTTGATGTTGCTCCTCTGAGCTAAAACTATTCTTCCGTGACAAAATACAAGGTTCACGTGTCAGATCTCGGGCATTTGCAGATAGCAATAACTGATCTGGGAAGGTATCTCAAGTTTGCCTATATGAAAATAAATAGTTCTTTGAAAAGGCTAGAGGTCATACATGTTTTGATAAGTTATATTCTTATACCAGATCTTTTGTATTTTTTCTCTACTTGTAAAGGCAAGTTTAGACAAGGAAGAAGTCCCATGTATATTCTCAAAATAAACATAATATAAGCCCACTTCCTAATTTGTTGAATATATTTGGGAAGTTTGGAACAGAGGTTTAGATAAACAGATGGACTTACAGAGCATTGAATTACAGGAAATACTTGGTTCGAAGTTTTAATTTTAGTTTTTCCTCACCTTTTAATTCTGGAAGTCAGACATAAGTTAGCATATTTTTAATCTATTATCTATTGTTGGCCATGATCTTATAGTTACCTAAACAAAGTCTTAAAGCAATGTTCACAAGAATATATCAACTACTGGTTGAATAAGATTTCAAAGGATTTTTTTTTAAGAGAATTGCAATTATAGAGAAATCGGTTTTTTCCTAGTTTGTTAAGCTCTATTTCATCCCTCTATAATTTCAAGTTTCATAACCTTTTATGTCTTATTTCAAGAGCTATTTTGAATATGAAAATATCATGTCAAAACTTAGCTGAACCCTTCATCAGGCTTTTTAAAACCTAAGTTAGAATTCTGTTTCTAAGATAAACAGATTTGGATCAGAAAGATTTTCAACTAGCTAGTACTCATTTTGGCTGAGAGTTCAAGCAATGTCTTTAATCATATTTTTGTTGATTATTTATTAGTTTCTGAGGGAAATCAAAGGACAGACAACCTAAAATATGTCTTCCATGAGATATATCATGAAGCAGAAGCTGTAGCAAAGAATTTCTAGGAAGTGTCTTTCATGTACTGATATGAACTGATTGAGAGATAAAATATACATCTTTAGTGTGTGTATAATATGCAGATGAAGGCTGACCCAAAAATGGAAGACTCCACTATCTGGCTGGAGAGGCATTCGTATTGCATTGCTAGAGTAAGAAAAGCTGCTGGGAGAGAAGAGAGGATTTCTGTTCTGTTCCATGTTGTCTGAAGGATGATGGTTAAAACTATATGCAAAACATGAAAGAAAATAGCATAAAAGGGCACATGAAGAATACATTGGCTGCCTTTGGAAACTTTGCAAAGTATGTGTTTCCGTAATTGGCATGCACTTGAATGAGGTAGTCATAAAATTTGCTGTCATCCAGATATAGCTATGAAACCCCAGTCAACTTTCAGCATTCACTGTAGGTATTTCTGATGGTGATAGCCAGAGCCTGGCTTTAGTACTGGCATGAACTGGGAGGAAATAGTATCTTATTGCGGGAATGTAAAATATGCTCTGTGTTTTATTGCAAACATCAGCAGTAGAAAAGAAACATTAATTATTTAAAAATGTGATTATGTAAAGCTACTTCTAGATTTTTAATCTTCTGTTGGAGAAATGCCAGTCTAAGATTTGTACAATTTTAGTAACCCCCCGTTTCATTCAGGAGCCTCTGTAGCCAATGAGAAGCACCATTACCTGGCACTGTGAGTAAGAAGCGTTGAGCTGGTTTTAGCTGCCAATTCAGGTTTCTGAATGAGCTTTTCTAGCTTCTTCAGCTTGCAGGGGATTTCCATCTCCTTCTCCCTTACTTCCCTTCCCCAGTCTCTCTGCATGCACATTATCTAGGTTCCCAGCTCTTTAGGAACAGGGTGCCTGTCATCAGCAATGTAAATTTTTACTGCAATAATTTGCTGATAACGAACTGAGCCGATAGAATGTCCATAATCAAATGCCATGGCAGGACACTGCTGGCTGCCTACAGAAGGACAAAAATACTGAGAAAGTGACACGTGCGCCCCAGCAAGAACACTAGAGGAAAAAAATAAAATGGTAAGCAGGTTTATGGCAAATTTATAGTGGAATTTGGATTTTCTCCTAAAATGCACTGACAAAGTAATAAAAATAATTGAAGTATTGAACTTAATTATTAAAAACAGTTCTTTTTATCTGCTTTGTTGCCAATCTGAGTAGCAGATATTTTCCTTTATGTGTATTGGTGTGGCAGTAGAAATCATACTATTCTTTTTTTTCCCTCCACCACAGAATAACAGAAACCAAAAGACAAATGTATTTTTTTAATAAATTAAATAAAATAACATTTTCTTCATTTTGGTTTGAAAGCAATCAAATATCTTGTAAGAAGAATATAGTTCTTTTGAAAAATAGATTGAGGGGTTTTTTTAAAAAAAAGACTGGTTTTAGGGGGAAAAGTAATGAATTAATTTAATTCTTTATCATTTCTTTTTGAAGATTTCTGAAGGGCAGGGTCTGCTGGAGTGTTAAAGCAGAAGTTTAGTCCCATATTTGGAATTGGGTGGTATTTGGCAGTCTAAATATCAGTGCTGCCAAACATAATATGGTTCACACACCACTAATAGTTTGTACTTAGCCACATGTGAGATTTTGTAAATGTCTATGGAAATTGTGCAATACTTATTTTCTGGGGGATGGTCTAAATATGCAAACACAAACCATGTCCTCATTCTGTATCCTAAGGCAGGATCTCTGAAGAAGAGAAAGTACAAGCCACTAGCCAGAATACAACACAGTTTTTATTTTGAGACCAGTATCACCTTTACTGTAGAAGTTCTGTCTATCCAAACAATGAATTCCATTAACTTGTGCTCCATTTTCATCCACCAAGCCAAATGCTTGAGGAAAGCATCAAATATTTATTATTGTCTTTACTAGAAATAAATTAGATGCAAACTTCCAAATTAATTTGTCCATGCAGCCCCAGGTTTGCATGCCTTTGCCAAGAAGGCAGGAGATGTTACTGCAATTTATTTCACTTGTATCTCAAAGTTAGAGCAAAACCTGTTGTGTTTTCCCCTAGCCTTTTCAGAAGTATTTCTTTTTTTCTTTATTGAAGTTAAGTGATTTAAGGACACATGGGAGCAAGGATTTTTTTTTTTTTAATAGTCATTATTTAGTTTCTAGATGTATTGGTGAGGAAACAAAGATTACCTTGTTCATAAGGGAATTGGTGCCCCAGGTTAATGTCCAGGTGTTCTTTCCACTGATGTCTGAGACTAATTTCTTCCTGGCCCTCTGGTAACCAGCTGAAGCAGGAGACCAGCTGGTATATCTTCACTCTTGCATACCAACATCTTTCACTGATTCACAGATTTCCTTACATCCTCAGTACTTCCTCTACTGTGTAACAATCTTTGAACAGTAGTTTGAAGATAACTGCTGTTGTGCTTTGCGATGGCTGTGTCTGAACCAAGGAATGAAATATGAAAAAAAAAAATCCTCCTAAGTTCCATTTGTCAAAAGGTTGTAAATTTGAGAACTCGTCAAAGGTTTGCTAAAGAAATGCTTAACACTGAATATTACCTGGTTTGAACCTTATGAGCTTGGATGGAATTTGAGCAGGTAATGCTACAAAGAAGAGTTCCTAATGTATTTAATTCAAAGGTTCAGTTTCTCGAACACAAGAACACACACACTCCCCATTTTAGTTACTTTGTGCCTGCTACATACAGACATCAACTGTGTCAGTCTGCAAATACACTGAGCAGTAGAGGCACCTGATGTTTCTCTACCGCATTCTGAACTTTTATGATGCATATACTGTGTATTTATTTTTTAAAGCTCCGTGCAAAGTTTACAGACCTCTTACATCTGCTGTTTGGTTTAAGACCCATTTGAATAAGGGAGGTAGTAAACATTAGATGGAAGCAGGTGAGGAGACAGCAAAGGGGCAGCCATCAATTTCAGCTGCATCTTAGGAAAGAATTTACTTACCCTGAGGGTACATTGAAAGTGGAAGCTCGAGAGTTAGAGTTTCTTGTGGGAAAAGATAACAAACAAAGTGAGGTTTGCAGGTGCTGTTGACTTGTGAAGTAGGAAAAAAGCAGGTTCACTATATATATGTGGTGGAAGATGTTAGGTGGGAGTACGCAGCATAGAGAAGAATAAGGTTGACCTCATGTAGTAAACACCAGTCTGAGGAAATAAACCCTGAAGAGTGTTATCAGGAAAACAGTGGAGTTGTGAGGGATTCATTGAAATGCTGAAGTCTGAGTTAAAATAGCTTCAGACTTTTCATATAAGCCAGGGTAAAACTTGACAGTTCAAAGTGCTTCTCATTAGTACTGTAGGTGCATTGGTGGGTATGTAACTGAGTCATACTGTGAGAAAACAGGTTATGTATGTTTGGACATTTAGACCAAATAATTGAATTCAGAGCAAATAGCATGTAACTGCTTCAGCTGTGAAGGACTGGTAATTAAGAGGTGGAAAGAGAAGGAAGTCCTTACTCACCAGAATGTCCATATAACCCCATCTCTGCTTGCACTGTAGTCATGTAGACTTTTCTGTCTCTGTAGCACTACAAATCACTATTAGCAACTATGGAAGAGAGAAGGTGGAACCTACTTAAAATGGTTTGTGTAAAGGATTGCCATTTGAACAGCTCTTTTAAGAAAACTTCTGAAAAGATTCCATTGGTATTGACTGTAAAATCTAAAGTGGTGGTTGCTGAGTTATGTTAGTTATCTCATGTATGTGCTCAGTATCTTCTGAGGTTTCTTCAGTTCCACAAGAACTTTCACAGCATAACTGTATGTTGTAATTATATAATTACACATTTACACCACTTATGTCATTAAGTATAATTGCACTTTCTATGTGAACATGCCATGAGAGAGTAAAAATTACTTTGAGAAAAATGATACAACAGAATCTTAATTAAAAGACCATTAAGTATGTAGGACATGCTTACCAAAATATAGTGTATACTAAAGGCTAAAGTCTTCCCTGATGCAGAGGTGTTTGCAAAGTCTCCGCGTTTCTTTGTGCATACATGTGAGACCTTTGCTTTAATTTCCATCAGGCACAATTTTTGTTGTGCCCATTAAACTCATCTAATGTCTGTGCTGCATAGAAATAATAGGAGTAGTTGAGAACTGTAAGTCTGGATGTAGTCAGAGAACCTTTTGTGTATGAATTCCACCATGATATTTAGCTAAGGAGAGATGAACAAGCTGCTTTGATAGTTTTACAAGAATACACTGCAGGAAACCTTGGTGCCGAGTTAGTGTGTGGCCTGAGTCTGCAGGTGGCACCCTCCCTTCTGTTCCCCAGGGGGTGTTATCCGTGCAGAGCTATTGGTGTGAATCCTAGGATGTTGACGAAACAACCGTATTTTGGGTGGGGCAAAGTTCTGCCTTCTGGGTAGAATCCAAGCATGGATTCTACAAGCGCTCTGGTGAAGAGCAAATGGCCATGTTCTGACTTGGTTCCCCACGCTGTTTCATTGGGGCTGTGATTTAGCTTTCCTAAAACTCTTGATCTGTGTTAAACAGCTGCTGCCTTTTATTCAGACCTGGCTGGAGTTCAGTGATTTATCTTAAGTTGTGAAGATAGTCTGAGACAACTCATTAAAGGCACAACAAAAACAGTTTCTTAATGGGAAGTAATTTTCCAATCAACATATAACAGAACTGTAGCAATATATCGGAGTATCCTTTGATGTAGTTTAAGGCATATGGTTGCCTGATAAGAATGCCTAAGTGCATGGGTTTTATTGTATCTAGCTGAGGAACAATTTTGACTAGCTTCTAAGGTGTTGTGAGATACTTTTGACTGAAATTTAAATTTGAGATTATATCATATGATGAAAATGGAGACATGCTGCATTAGCATAATTATATCTCTGTAGTTGTAAATATTTATCTAACAATACTGCGAAGACCAAACATAGTTATATGCTTTTATTTCAGTTGATCCAAACATTCAAGAAAAACTAGTTCTTTAGCAGTTCTAGGAATAGTTTATTTGTCAAGTTATAAATAAGCTTTTAGGGGATTTAAGCTCACCTTTGTAACGTAGATTTTTTTTTTCTTATTTATTCATTTCAAATATTTCACTCTTGGGTTTTTTTTTATTATGGTATCTCATGAAATTTCCTCTGCTTTTAAAAAGGAAAAAAGGAGAAGCTCCTTTTATGTGAAAGTTTCTGTTGGAAAACATGCTTTTAAAACTCACCTGTACCTTTCTTTTAAATTAAAGGCCTGGGGAAGGGACATTGTTTGCTAGGTATCTCTCTTAACATATGGGCTGAATTACTCAGCAAAGAATTGAACCACGCTGTTTCAGATTGGTTACGGTGGTAAAAACTGCCTTGTGCTGCTCTGCAGAAGAGGGATGGATAAAATGTTCTTTGAACAGTCAAGATTTTTTAAAAATGTCAGTGCAGAGGGCTTGCATTTGTATTTGGCTTTCTAGACCTGCCTCTTGACCTTCTAATTACTTTATTTGAAACAGCACTGAGGGTATAATAAAACTGGAGGTTGTCTCTCGTTTGCTTTATCATAAATTAAAGCTGTTAGTTTGGTGAGGTGAAAGTAGAGGCAGAGTGTTCATTACTGCTCAAGTGACGGCTTGTCAATAGCACTGCCTTTTAGTTTGTTCTAGTCAGCACTTGCTGTGCATTTTGTTGGACCACTGGGAAATAAATACAACAAGATTATACATTTGGAATACCACAAGAGTTCATGAAGGGGAAAAAAAAAAAACCAAATGATAAATTATACACTTGGTAGAAAGTGACATGCTATCTTGTGCTATTAACAACCAGAGATAATTGCAGCGAATTGTAATTGCAGTTTGCAACTTACAGTACAGTGTGTCCAACATCAATCTTAATAGTGAACAAAGCAATTTATATTAAAAGTTAATTCACTTGGTAAGTTTCGGCTGTGTACAAGGGAGCTAACAGATGTAGCTTTTCAGAAAGTTCAAAGGCATTTGGAACATGGAGAGAAATGCTAATATAGTAAGCCTTAGAGAAATATTGCATTACTACTTGTAATGAAAACAAATGTATGCCATTATATCCCAGTTTGTGTTTATTTAATAAACTAAACAGTTTTGTACATTGAAGAAATTGTGTTTCTGAATGTAACAAGGCCAGATTTTTGCTCATAGGTTACGCAAGAATAGCAATTATATATGTATAGAGTAAATGGGGTCTAGATTTCCATGGACTTGGGTCTATATTCAATTTTAACTTAATCCTTTTATGAGGCAGTACTCAAATGAGTGTGTGTGTGTGTATGTGTTTATATTTATACATACATATTATTGGAATGTTTAAATCTAGAGCTTTATTCTGGAATTGTTTACTAGTACCCAGGGTATTTTGCAGACTTGCCTGGTTATAATTACTCGAGATTTTGAGCGATATCTTTAATCTGGTTTAATTAAAATGAAACTTTATTTTGTGAAAGCCTAACATCCCTTCTAATGAAGATGATAATCTCACTTTCACTGACCACTGACTGGTGCCCTAAAGTCTGGAAGAGATTCTGCACACCACTGACTTTTGTTATGTGGGCTACATCACTTCACATTGACTCGGGCAGGTGTTGCCATTTCTCAGTGTTGTGGTCAGTCCTCGGTGTTTGTTCATCAAGTGATGGAGAATCCCCTGAACTGCGGAGTCACGATCTAAACACTTCCTGTTCTGCTGTGGGATTGACTGCCTGCTGGTAGGCCACCATCAGTATGGTTTGAAAAAAGTGCTGCCCTTTTGGACAGTTATTTGTCAAAGTATGAAAATCTCCAAATCAAAACATCCTAAGATTTGCCTAATGGAATAATTGCTGCCTTGGCGGGGGGTGGGGGGAAGGGGATTGAGGGGGAGGTGTTACTTGCTCTATCACCTTCAATATCTATCCTCATTCAGAGGATTCATCCAACACAAAGGAGTATCAGTTTCTCTTTTAGTACCATCGTGCCTTTTCATAAACATCCTTAGGAGAAAGCAGAGTTAGTTGTTCTTACATAAATCTCGGCCAGACTCTTACAACTACTATAGTTCTGCTGAATTCAGTGGAAGAAAGGCATTTAACATTAGCTAGTGACTGATTCTTATGGGAGTTTTGGGAGTAGCTGAAAAGCTGGACCAAGGCTACTGTTCTTTATGACATTATTTTCATTGAGAAGGTGAAAAGGTTTGTTTCAGAACCAACAAACTTAGATGTATGACATGGATCTTTCCTTATCTCTGCTGAAGGAGATCCAGAGTTGTACTAAACTTCATCTCTCTTATACAACATCTCCATATGCTTCAGCCAGGGTTTTGGTCCAGGCTTCAGTAAAGACTTATCCTATTAAAAAATACAATCTGAAGTTATTTGATCATTAGTGTTATAATGTGGAGGTAAACTAGCAATATTTAGTAGCAGGCTTTTAAATTTGGTGGTAAATGCTTGGCTGCAATTTTTACAATGGGATATAGAATATTTAAAAAACTTCACTTTTTGCTGGTAATTAATATTCTCCTGTAAAACAATGTCCTATATCTGCCATAAGTTGGCAGGAAAGGTAATTTGAGAACCTAATTTTAGAAACATTATGTAGAGTTTTCCATTTGTTTTAGCAAAAGCTGTCTATAAATCTAGGGAGTGTTTTAACAGCCAGTCATTCTGAATGTACAGTATTCAATTAAAATTATATTTATTTTGTTTACTTTTCCATAGGCAAAATCAGAACTATTAAAATATATGAAGTTATATTATATTTTACTTGTTTTTACCAGGAGCAATCCTTTCTGCATGTGAATATACTAACTAGTGTAACTAATTTTAGAGAGAAGGGCATGTGCTGCTTCCTGTATACATTTATTTTATGTCTTAATAGGAATTTAGTCCTTTCCCTGTTTTCTTCTTAGCTTTGGGACTATTAGTGCATGTTCTATGCGTTGCTTTGTTAACAAAACACCTATCCAAAAAACCCCAACCAACTTGATCCAATTGAAATGTTTTACTACTATGTCACCGCGTTACAGTGCTGTAGAGGGCAGTTGGACACGGCGATGCGTAGCATCACTGCTCCTGGCAGTGGGCAGCACCTCTCCTGCAGAGGTAGTAGGTGGGGTGACATGGAGATAACACAGGACTGGTGGTATTCATCCAGGCTGAGGATCCGTCAGACTCTGCCTGTTCCATCTCCAGGGCTGGCTGTGTGCAGATACCCAGGGAGTAAGGAAGGGGCAGGTACAAATGGTACTTTACCCAGCCTCTAAATATGAATGAAGGGGATTCTTATCTGTTGTGACAAGTGCCTCAGTGTATGCAGGGCTGTGTCTGTGCTGGTGTGGCGGGTGGGTGTGCTGCAGTAGCCTTGTAGGGGTCAACCCTTGCACTGGGGCAGCGTGGAGACAAGACTGGAAAGTGGTTTGCTTGTGCTCTCTCGCAGATAACGCCAGCGATATCGTAGCAGTGCAGGAGGCTGGGTAGCAATGTCACAGTCTGGTGTAGAGTAAGATTGCCTTGCAGCAGAGAGGATGGGAAAATACTAAGATGTGAATGTTTGAAAAGCTCAGCAATTACCACCTTCCATTTAACAATCTCATTAAAGAAGACAGGTTTTCACAGGAGTTCAAGTAGCACATATATATTTACTTTGCTTATATATACATTCCATGAAAAGGTGTGCCTATCTTTTTTTTTTTCCAGGCACTCTTTGAGAAATGTCAGAAGTGCAACTATACAACTAGACTACTTGGGACCTTCCATTCACCCAGTAATTAACATAAATCATAATCTGGCAACAAACCTTATTTCTGGTCTTTATTATCTCCCTCCAGAACAGTTAAATGCTAAATATCCAAATTATTGAGCTGTTAGTAACTCTCCACCTGGAACAGATTTTTTTTTTTTTCTACACAAGCATATCTATGCAAGGAAAATTTCTGAATATTAGTCTCATGAATCAGCTGTAGCATGGTATTACCCTTTCTTTACATAATGATGTTACTTTGTCAGTGAATTAGTATGTTTAGCATTAATCTGTAGTATGTTTAGCACCTACTACAGAGAAAAAATTGCAAAGAATTAACAAAAGAAACAAAGTGTCAGGAATTTATTAATGATGAAAATGAGCAATATGATAAAAACTTGAAGAATTCTACCAGTTACTGTAATGGACAATGCCATTACCTTTTAATGCAATTGAAAATAAAATAATTGACAGTATTCCTGAAATAAAAAAATGTAAGTAACAGAAGGAGCCAGTATGATATCCTGAGGACTTCTTCAAAACTGAAATATATTAGGGATAAGGAGAGGAACAGAAAGCAGAGGACGTAACAAAAGTTAAATGGAAGACTTGTAGCAAAAGGACAAAGGTCGTAAAACACACATGCAGGATAATATACTTCTAGGAAAGGGGGCTAGAGAAAGAAAGGCTTTAAAAAGTTCTTTGTAAAAAAATAAGTTAATAAAATTGTAAGGCCATTGATGTATAAAATTGGAAAAAAGAGTAATAATCCGAGGAACTTTGCATTATCAACACATTCTGAAAGATCACTCCATTCTTTACAATTTCTCCTTATATCTTAACAAAGCCACAGTAAAGGCTGTATGTTAAATAACTACGAGACAATACTTGAATCACTCCAACATGTGAAAATAATCCTATCTGGATGACGTGCACTTTGTAATCAGGAGGGATCTGGCTAGCAACTCCTTTTTAAGCATTATGGTACTGGAACTAGATAAACTAATTTACAAGTGTAGTTTGGAAGTAAAAGCAATAAGTTTAGATAGTTGTAAACTCTTAAATTCATATTATTTATTTGCAAAATTCAAAGAATTTGTGTGCGTTCAGGGAAGTGCTTCTACATTTTGGTACAAATTCAGTGCCTTTTAAAATATAGTTTCATATTTGTATCTTCTGTTCACTAATGCAAACATTATAACGTTAGTCCTTCCATAGTACTCTTTGTCAGTAGAACTCTGGAAAATTTACAAAGAGGTAAATAATCTCATTCTTCAGGAAGCTGATGAACAGAGAAATGCAATAACTATCCAAAGTGACTTTGAAGTATCATGTTGTATTATTTTATTTAACATTTTTAAGTTATTCTTTCAAACAGTCAAACCAACAGTCCAATACCTTGATAGCGTGGCATGTAATGTAAATAAAAAATAGGTGATAACAAGAAATAAGAAGTTTACAGAAACCATTGTCTGAAAACAATGTGCTGAAAGCATTTAGACCGTTGGTGCAAAATAAGGATGCATTAAAGAAAAAATTGAGATTCCTGAAAAGAATTTTAATTAGATCCTCCTCAAACTTGAACCTAAGTCTTGGTGGCAGGGGAGAAGAGAGTAAGAATCTGTTCCAGTTGAAGAATTTATTTTACTTTGATGAAATAATTGTTGACACTGTATTTCCAGTTCTTAGGACTCTGGGGGGAGAACAAGCCTAGCTCTGGTTACATCAAGACAAATGAAACTGGGCCAGGAAACCCAGTTCCTTCCCCACTACATGTGAAAACAAGGTCCAGCCTGAATACTTGGTGTGGTGTCTGTGCTGGGAAGAAGCATAGCAGTTCTGGTAAAGTAGTGAAAATAAGAACTTTGGTTTGTTTTTCTGTTTTTGTGAAATAGGTACAACTAGTGAAGGTGTGGAGAGCTAGATATTTACTGCAGTGCGTTTGGTTTTCAGGATCACGAGCAGTTCTCTGATTTCAGGCTTATAAAAGAGATGTCTATGGGGATTTATTTTTTTTTCAAAGTAAACATACAAGTAGCAGGTTTAAACTAAGAAAAGTTTAGGTTATTAAATAAAGTTCCAACACTTCTTACTTGCTCAAAATATTTGCAGCAAGTTCTATGAAGTAGAAAATGAAGGGAATGTGCTGGGCAATTTTTCTTTAGCCTTTTTGCAATGCAACAGGGCAATCGATACAAATCTTTGCAGTAATCATATATTGATTTTCCTAGAATATAACTCCATTTAAAGCATTTTTATCCCCAGGAGTGAAAGCATTGGAGGCTATCAAAGGAGGAAGTAGCTTTCCTTGACCCCATCTGCAGTTCACATTGATTAACAGAGGCTAGGTAAAATAAATAAATATGTGTGAGAGAGAAGAAAGAAAAAAGAGTCACAGAAAGGTTAATACTGGCTGGGGAGAAACATAATTGTAGTGCATTAGGGTTTTTGTAAAATTATTAGGTCAGGATAAGCTAACAAGTGACTTGGAGGAGGTGGATTCTTCATTAAGTCAGAGCTGAATATTACAGTACCTATTTTTCACCGACTGTGCTGCAAATTCAAGTAATGGGGAGCTTTCTAATCATCTGCCCATGTACACATGCAAGTATAGGGATAGCAAAATTGAGTTGAAACCAGTATGTTTTCACTTTACCCTATAAAGGGAGGTCTGTTATGATATACTGAGTCTGGGACAAATTCACAGTGAGTGTGCAGCGGTGGCATTGTAATATTGTAAAAATACCATTGTTGTAGGCAGTTTTGAAAGCTGCTGAAACACAATAATTCGATGTATTTATTATTGGATATTATGACAAATTATAAATAATGCAAGATGTTCTTGTAATATCATTTTAGTAACATTTTAGTATCATTTTAGTAACACTGAAGCAGTTCCCTTCTCCTAATGTAAGGTATTGCAGACGATTTTCAGGTTTTAACCCCTTGTTTCATTCACTGGAAGCACGAAGTGGCTGACATCGGAGCTCACAAGTGTTGTGTTCTGGAGTGTATTACTCCTACACGAGACAGTAAAACCAACGTGATGCAGTAAGTGGAGGCCATATGCCATAGCTTTTGGAATCAGATTTTTCCTCAAATCCAGGGATATTTGGATTTCCTGATTAGTCTTAGATGCCCTGAAGTTCCCTACAGCCCATCCTATGCAGCTTTCAGCTCTGTACTTTCAATCTGGCAGTTTTACAGTCTCTCCTGCCATTTACTGCTGCGATTTCCCAGCCCTGCCCCTCCATTTCCTGTGTTTTTGTGGCTGAAGCTGGGATCTCATAGAGCAGCCTTTATTAAATTAAAAGGTGCGTGTCGCCTCATTATCCTTCTTGGTGCGTTGTAGTTGATACTGTTTATTTTACCAGCAACTTCAGAGCTTTTTTGCTTCAGGCAAAGCAACTACTACATATTGTCAGATAAAGTACCTTATCTGTCAGCAGCACTCTTGTGAATTAATCATAATTCAATAGGTTTACTAATCAAGATTTGAGATGAATGTTTTGATAGAGCAATCAGGTTTGTCTAATCTACCATTACTTGACAGTTGCTTTAGGCAGAGTGCTAACTTGGCATTAGTACCTGGTTTTGATCAGTTTGGCATGACCCCACTAGTCAGTAGCATCAGTTATTACAGCAATGGACTTCTGCATAGATACTAATTATGGTTCTTTTTCTGTTTCAAGAGAGGCTGGAGTGAAGCTGAGATCAGGCAACTCCCACATATCCTGTAACATATTACCAAAAATTTTTGAACCAGGAGTTCATTTTATAGTTTTCCCAAGTAACAAAACTACTCAGTTTGTTGACAAATCTGAGACGTGATTTATGGTAGCATATGCAAACGTTGCTCAGAACTGAAAGGGTCACTGGAATAGAAAAGAGATAAACTTAATATATTGTTAAGTGTTGCTAATTATGAATCCAGTCACGTCTGATGTCACTAAAATTTGTTCTCTATTTTGCCCAGTTAAACATTCTTGGGGGTAATTTACAACATAGCTTGCAGCAGTTTGCTCAATTTGAAAGCATAAATGAAAGCTTTCATTGTGTATTGACATATTTTTCTTGTTAAGCAATGTTTAAAGTACTGATACAAGGTGCTGTAATAGTGGGTTAGACTGCAAGTGCAAGTTTGGTACATTGTAGTCAATAATGCATTAGTGTGGGAAAATGAAGGAGAGAATTGATGTATCTTTCTTTTTTAACACGGGTGGAGTCTCATCTCCATGCAGAAGAAAAAAAAAAACCTTCAAGCATCAATGGCTAAATATAGACCTTTATTCCCATTTAATTTAATTTTAGGGTATGTGTTCATAATATGAACACAATATATGGGTGTACCTCCAATTTCATCATCAACTCAATATACGTTCTTTCTGTCATGCTACTCTTATGGTACTTGTGATAGCAATGACATGTTAATGTGCTGAGGAGTCTGCTGTGGCCTGTGCTCTGTACAGACAGTGGTTAGAGGCGATGCTTGTTCTTGTGCAGCAGGCTACCGCGAGAATGATGTGCCATTTCAATTCTGTTGAAGCCCTTAACACAGAGGTAAAACCAGTCCCCTACCAGTGGGATGTAAACACTTCTGCCTATGTACAGTTTCTCTCTTAATCATTTGAAAATATGAAATACATTAGGTAAAAGAAGCAGCCAAAAAGCACCAGTTCTCATATAGATACTCAACCCTAAGCCCAGAAAGCAAAAATGTGCAGGTGTAACATTTTATATAGCAGAAATTAGTGTCCAAATGTCTTTACTGTTCTGGTTCTGAAGGGGGTTAGTAGAGTGTAGTGGCAACTTGCAACACTAATATTTTAGTAACAACAAGATGGGATGGGAAATAGACCATCATTTAGTGATGAGTGCTTCAGTTGCTTTTCTGCAGTTATCTGTGAGCTCAGAAGCTCGCTGCACAGTGTGCCTGCACAGATGCTTTCTGAAGTCCACTGCAAAAACTCCTTGAACACTGCTCTGGAGTAAGGATCAGTAGCACTAACCACACAGGAGTGTCAGCAGGCAAACTGAGTCAGGCTCATGCTCATCTGATCTGTACTGAATCTACTGCAGACAGTGAGGACAGCAACTCCTCAGTAATGATCAGTGAGATACTTTCTCGGTTAACTTCATCACAAGTGAAACGCCTTCAGTAGCTGCTGCATGTCAAGGAGAACTCTTATGTGCCATCCTGTAATGCAACACTGACTAGTTTTAAAAAAAAAAAAAAGTGATACTCAAGTGCAAAAACAAAATGTACTTCTAATTTTACCTTTTTGGGTTTTTAGCATAGTCTGGCAAATTAAAAAATAAATTAAACACCACCTTTTTATTACGTTTGTTTTAAAAAGAATTTTTGTATTTTTGCCAGTCACTACTCTGCTAAAAGCCAAAGTGAATATTATTTGTACTCACTGCTCATAAAATACCATAGGCCTGTTTCTCTGGAGTGATGAGAATTGCATTGACTTTGCCACCACAGGATTCCTTCTAATATGCTGTCAACAGTCTCATGCCCTGCATTTACTGCTGTGCTCAAATCCCATCTCTCCATAGCATTTAAAAGTAATAATGAAAGGGCATCCTTTCCAATATCAAACTACTCTTGTTTCATTTGTGCACTGAACTGCTGTTCATGACTATGCAAGTTCCCTCTGCCTGGTAACTGGGCAAGATTTTTCTATACAAATTTAGGTGAGGAAAGCTTTTTGATGATCAATTAAGTACCGTGTATGTAAAGTAGTTGATTAAATTTCCTTGATTCCGCCATCAAATTCTACAAGTTAAAAATCTAATTCTGAGGTTCTCCACTCACTCAAAATGCTGTGGCATTGACACCCACCTTTGACTTCATTTTCTTCTTGATAAAATCTAGCATGACACTCAGGAGTGCCTTGCTCATATGTGAGATGAATGTTGGTCCTGCATGCTTACTACAATAACATGAGATTAACATAGATCAAAGATTTGCTAGAGAAGTTAAGAGCAGGCAGCCTCCACATACTTAATTCATCTGGATTTTTCCCCTTTTGCTAGTTAACATATCAAACTAATAAATAGCAATGAGTCATTTTGGTTTTTTTCTTTAGAGTCCTAATAAACATATTTGAGTTGACAGTTTTATAATGGTGAGGAGATAAAAAATGTTCTTAGTAAAAAGATGCTCCGTGTGAATACTTGTATGTGTTTCTGTTCACATGGTCATATATATAACACCTGTGTGATCCCTCAGGCAATTCAGTCACTCATTTTTCTTGCCAGTTTGCTTGCTTCATTTTGATCTATGTTTGCTATCATTTGTCAGCTGACACCTTTAGCATGTTTTCACATCAGTTGTTTTGAGAACATGAACGCTTATAATTACATCAGTACTGCCCCATTGCAGGAGGATAGACTAGAAGGTCACCTGGGACTGGTTTGAATGGTTATTTAACAGTTATTAATTTCTGATTTTCATGTATTGCAGAATTGCTGGTTGCTTATCCATTTTTCTCCTTGCAGATTTGTAGGCAGTAACTAGAACTGCTTCATTAAATGCATATCCTCATGGCTTCACAGTTGGAGCTTGGTGGTTGGGTGTTTTCCCGAGTTGTGCGTGTCTTGCCCTCCCTCATATACATGTCAAAGACCTAAGGACTAGCTGAGGTTTCCTGTGCCTCGGTTAATCTCAACTTCCTTAGCTTGGAACAGAATTCACCAGAGTTTTTGCATGAAGATGACCACCATCTCTGCATTACCAAACTTTCATGAAATACCAGTCTACCTTTATCACAACTTACTGAGATTCCTTAAGAGCTTCATGCAAATACTCTTTATAGTGTGATGAGGCATTCCTTATCATTCCTGCCTCTTTCTCATTGCCATGGCAGTTCTGTCATCAGCTGGATCTAGCTGTTGGTTGTTCTTTCTGTGAGAGCAGTCTTCTCTCTAGCACTCACTTTTACAAAGGAGCATAGGTGAGATCTAGACGGTAATTGTGGTTCCCGTTCATATATGCTTTGCACAAACAAGGTATGCCAGAGGACTCTTCACCAAAGTTAATTTTCATTTTAGTCAATTGATTCCTTAGTTTTCTTTCCCAAACCTCATACTTTGAGAATGGAAGCATTTGATGCAAGGAGTACTTGTCTTTCTGTGTACATGGGACTAAACATTTCACCCAACTCTTGTATTTTTATTTAGACAAAGATCTAAAGACATCACAAAATAAGACAAACTCACTGAAACAGAATCTTGCCATCTTAACAGAAACACATTTCCTATCTGTAACCAGTAGGTGAAGCACCATAACCCAAGTCTTAAATAAAACAAGAACTGTTCCAGTAGCGTTAAACAGTGCTATTACTTTAAAAGAGATTTACCCCAAAGGGCTTATTACCACAATTTTCCAAGTCTTTAATTTATTACGTGCTCTGTGTTTTACTGCCTTTCCCAGATATTAGTTATCTCAGCCCCACTTTTGAGTGCTGAAAGGTGAAAAGGTGCACTGCAAAGGCTGTGAGCATAAAGGCATATCAAATGCTAAAATGTTTAGATTATTTGAAATCAAGGAATAAAATATAAAGCTGTTTATTTGTGAAGTGCTTGCATATATTTTTAGAATCCAGCAAAAACCTCTTTAAATATTACAGTGCATAATTAACATTTACCTTTTCAGCTATGTGTTTTTTCATAGATATCTAGAACAGGATTTACTGGGAGTTCAGTATGGGTGTTACAGTAAAAGGTCTGTCACGTTTTCAGCCTGAAATCTAAATGTATGATGTGGGGGCGTTTTTTGTTTGTTTGGTTTGGTTTTTGTACTAAGATTTCTTTTTTAATATGTCTCCCACAAGGAAACAAAGTGATAAGGTATTCACAAGAACAAAAATGCAGCTTTTTGTGCAGTCTGCAAACATCTAAATGTATGTGTGTTCTAAGGGTGACACAGTTTTATTATTTAAAAATATACGTTACATTTATGTAGCACCTTTTATCCCCAAGGATCCCAAAGTACTTTAGAAAACTTAACATATGTTAGATCATCTAGCATACCACTAGAGTATTGGCACCTGTGGTACAGAACACAGTGGCCTTTGAAAGAAGTAAAATTCTCTTTAAAAATATAGATACAAAAGACAGCAAGCACCCAGGTCAACTGCCACTGAAGTCTTTCCATTGATTTTGATGAAGGTACACAAGAAAAAATAAGGAAATGTCACTGTTTTATTTGACAGGTTAAAAAAGAAAAGCATTTTCCATCTTTTTCCCCAAAAACCCTGTAGTTTTACATGAATCACTTGTATGCTGCTTACGATTTCAGATCCTAAAGAGACTTTTTAAGCCATTTTAGTTTAACTTCAGCTTCACATGCCTAAACTCAAGAATACTTTTCTGCTGTAAATGAGTAGGATTTTAGTTAGTGAAGAAACTGGAGTTTGACTGGGGACAGAATAGATGCTGTTATTTTGAAGAAAAATACGACTATCGTATGAAGACCCAATCTTGCTTGCATTGGCACAGAATAGAAATTATGGTGGTGAGTTAATGAATAAATAAAAAATAAAATGACATGTTAAAATACATGTGTATATATATATAGATATATACATTTCTATATGTAGATGTAGTTCATGGTGATATGCATAAGAAATGCTTCCAAAGCTTATAGGAGGAAAGAAAATGGAAATCGTTTTCCTCTTCCATATTAACCTACATAGTTTCCTTATTTCACTGCTGTGTGCTGAGGGGCTTAGTTAGACTTTTTGGTTTGTTGTTTTTTTTTCCTGTTGCTATTTTTGGATTGATCTAACTTTCAAAGAGACAGATGCCCAAGGCTATACCCCTGAATGCACATGAAAACAACTGTAGGAAGGTGTATGAATCTAAAATTCACCTGTACGACTTAACAGCTGCTGGTTTTCATCTGAAAGCAGAGATGCCTGGTGGTGTTAGTGCAGCCAGGGAAAACGGACAGTCCCAGTTGCCAGCCGTGCCATTTCACATGTGAATTGCTCTGAAACCAAAAGCTTGTTAAAAGATCTGTCCCTCAGAGGTGTTGTTTGCAGTGCCCAGCTCCTGGATGCAGGTGAGCACCAGGCACGCCAGGGCTCGCGGTAGAGGTGCTGCTGGCGCAGAGGCGTCCGTGGAGCTGCTGCTGTAGCTGGTCACGGCTGCCATCGCGGTGGGGCTGTCACTGGCGTGGCAGCACTAAGCCTGTCCACACACAGAAGTGTTGGCTCTGGCTTAGAGCCACTGGTACCGATGTTTTTATGCCAGGACTGGCTGTGCTTCCGTTAGGAGCCCCGGTCAGACCCATGTGCTTTTGTCTTCCCTACAGGTATTCTGTGCCACCGGAGCAGCTGGTGGAGTCTGACAGGCCTGGCTAAACTGGGAATGGTACCAACACCAGTGGATGGGGGGTGGCTTTTTGTTTGTTTGTTTAGCATATGAATGTTTGCAATCACTGTTGCTGTGTGTAAAATTTCATAATTCTGAGTCATAATAAGTACTGGAATATGTTGTGGTAGATCAGAAAATCATCCTTAGCATTATCACACAATGGTAATACAGGCAGTGTCAACTCTTTTCTAGAAAAAATGTGCTTATATCCTTTATAAAGAACATACGATCTCAATGAAGAACATGGATAATATACAGTGCATTATCACATTTCACTTTAATTATTTGCCATAATAACTATTTTTTGGAAGAGACCTCTAAAATATTCTTCTCAAGGTCCAGTGGATTTACCTTAGCTTTGAGAAATGTGGTCCAGGCAGCAACAGTAGCCAGCCCATGCACAACTTTAGCTCCAGTGAAAGTGTGAAAGAGCTTTTTAAGTTCTGATGTAAAGTTTTTGGTTGAGAAGCTTCACCTTTTTGACAGTTGCATGAATGAGTTTAATTTTTATAATTAAAAACTAAAATATTTTTATTAATTTGTTTCATTTGACTAAAAATGTCAACAACATTTATTAATGTAGACCTTTTTCAGTTTAAAGTAAGCAGTAAATCTTTTTGTAAATGAATTCATCTCTTGTTAAATGAACATACAAGTGTAAAAGGAAGGAGAGTTCACTTGTTTCTTACCCCACTGATGGTCTCACTGATACTGTCGCTTTGTAGCATGAGTCACAGAGTAGCTAGGGCCTTTAAGTCTGGCAAACCCTGTTGGCATTCTGATATGATTTTATTAAATAAGTGTTTGGCTTGGGAATGTTTCTCGGCTTCCACACCCAATATCCCTTCCTCAAAATCCCCTCCAAAGAAAAGAAATTTTAAATCATGGTTAGTCTTTAAGGTTTAATGTGGTTTAGTTGCCTTTGCAGCCCCTGGGCGTGTTAACAGGGTGGACTGGAAGTGGAATAGTGCAGAATGTAAAGAACCAGGCTAGGAAAGGTTGTGATTGTTTTTTACTGTATCCTACTCCTTACAAAAGAAAATGGGGGAGAAAATAAGGCAGCCATTGCTATGGTAAATAGTTTGAGAACTATCCATAATTATGCTTTATTTCATTGATTTCATGCAAACTAATGGTTTCTGTGTCTATGTTTTTATTAAGGCTGGATGGGTCTTGTAAGAAATTAATATGCTTTGGAAAATGTCTAAAACTTAGACAATGCTTTATATATATATATATATATATATATATCAGTTAATAAATATTCTATAGTTAAAATAGGTACCTGCTAAGTGTTGATTAGGGTAGGATAAATCAGAACAAATATTCATAACTTGCTTGCGTTCTGCATGGGCAAAATTTCAAGTCGATAATAAAATATTGTTAATCAGCGAATTGATTTGACCATAAAGCAGTTGTATATTGATGCAACTGAAGCATTAAATTTGAACATTGTCGTCTCTGGGTGTGTCAAGTCTGAAGGCTACATTGCAAACTATGAATTCTCCAATATTGATAGTAATCAGAGAAGGGGATTTTTAAAGGAGATATCCACCCTCTACAAAATGGAAAGGGTAAAAATTCTCTAATTAATATGATGCCAGATGATCAAAGCAGATCATCAAAGAATACAGTCACCCCTGTACCGGCCGTATCGCTACTAAAGGCTCTTGCTGTCTGCCTACAACTGAAGTGTAGAGAGAGGGAGGGGAAAGTAGTTCAGAGGACAGAGTAACATGGTGGGGAGATTATTTTCCCGGACACATTCCTGATATTTGAGTCCCCGGGTCGTATCTGGCACCATAGGTTGGAATATCATGCCGTAATTTTAGATGTATGGCTCTTCCTGAGCTCGAAGTTGTAGTTCAGGAGATACACAGAGGTCCAGGTTTAATTCTCCAGGAGGTACTACTTGGCATAATGTTTGGTGTTGATATTAGCCATACACTGATCAGAACCAGAAGCTTTGTCAGTTATTGTGGACGACTGATCTTTTCCTCTTAGCAGTGAGTTTTCATCAAGTGATCTTTTATGATGAAGAAACTGAACTGAGTTTAGAGAACTAATTCTTGATTTCAAAATGAAAGAATCTTTTGAGTTTGGGCACAAGGGAAAATATCTTCTTTTTACCTCTTTAGCATCTCTCAGATTCATTGGAATATGTTTATTAGTTCTCTGAAGACTGAAAAGGCTTTGAATTGTCAGTGGCACACGTACTCACAGAAATCTGAGAGAAGCTAAAACTTTTTTTTGTTTTGACTGGCACTTGCAAGACATCAGCTAAGTAAAATGCAGTATGTAGCCGTGAACAATTTCCTCCTCCTTTTTTTGTGTTCATATTTTATTTACTGTATCTTGCTCTCAGTGCTCCAAATACTCTTAAAATAAATCAGATCCTATTTGATAAGAAGACCATCAGTTTCTTCCCTTCTTCTCTCTTCTAATCAAGTCAAACACCTTATCAACCTAAAAATAATCAGAGCAAGTCTCTTGAGAATTCCCCACAACCATTACCTGACTTTGCCCAGAATGCTTCCTCAGCTCTTAGGGGGACAGGAATGCCAGGGAAGAAAAGAAATGCCAATAATCTGGCTTCAAAGAGAGAGAGCTCGCTCACTCACCAGTGCCGCTTCTCTTAGGTGTTTCTTCTGTGTACAGATGCAGCAGTTGCTGCTGTGGGCAGATGAAAAAGAGAGAAAGGGCATTTAGATAGGTAATTTCGCCCAAGCATTAGAAATTTACAGGACAAACCAAATGTTAGAATGTGCTTAGAAGACAGCAGTAAATATAAATTTCCATTGCAAAGCTTTGCAGCGTTTAGAGAACCATCACTTAGCAAACAAATTACGCACTGGCTACCATTTCCAAGTAGACTTATTATAGATATGAAACATTATGGAACTGTCATTGCCATGTTTTCTATGGTAAATGAAGTAATCATTCAGCAGAAAACAAAACCAAACAGAAGCAGGTGGTGTGGAGTGCGTTGCTAGCTAGGAAACAATTATGAAGCATGCCAGAGCAGCTTCAATAAGCAGAGAAGTTCTGTGGTATCTTAACCCAGTAATGGTGTATTGCATGGTTACACATCTCAAATGAAGTCAGAACAGCTAAAGACTGAAAGGCTGGGTTTATTTTTTTTTTTTTTTAAATCTAGGCACATTATAATAACATATAGAACTCCATCTCTAATTGGGGTAACATTGTGTATGGTGATGAACAGATGCCTAAGTGCCTGAAATTAAATGAAATGAATGGTCCCTTCTGTAGTCACAAGCCGTAAAGAACAGAGATAGAGTCTTACTCAGAGCCATATAGCGAGTTCCTGGCAATGCCAAGGTGAAGCATTACCATCTTCTGAATCCCAGCCCAGAGCTCTGTCTGCTGGAGCTCATTGCCTGCCTTGTAGGGAGAGATGCTCCGGCTTCCTACAGGCCAGCACTTTGATTTATCAACTCTGAACATTTTTGAATGGTACTGTAGATGCAGGATGTAAATTCATACATTTCTACTTTTATGAAATGTAACTCACTGAAAGAGATGAACTGAATGTGAGAGCTAGCCACTTTATTCATGAGAGCTTATTTCCTGTTTTGGGCTCAGTAAAAACAGTGAGGGCCAAGTGATTTGGTCACCATTAAGTGTAGTAATTTGTCAGAAATTATTTTCTCATTGTGATTCTGAAAACATGGCAGAATAGGAAGAGGGGACAATTTCCACCTGCTCTTAATAATTTGTTTTAACATTGACACGTGAACGAAAATCTCCATTTGAGCTCAGAGGTTGAAAGCTATCATAGCAAAAGGAAGTTACTTGTTTACACTGGTTTCTTACTACAGAATGTTTAAAGCAGCAGAAACTAAATTAATAAAAATGCATGAAGTGAATATAAATGTATTGAAGAGATTTGGAAGATGCAGTTTGTGAATGAGTCTATATGAGGACAGAAATGAGACCTGTAGTATTGGGGTGAAGTTGTTCCTTAGGCTGCAAGCTGCTTTTAGGTGTATATGCTTCGCTCATCCACATACATAAAGAAGTCTGCAGAGAGGAGAACAGAAATGTCTCCCTTTATGATTAGTGAATTGAGAGCTTGAGTACATGTAAAGACTATACTGCTAGCACAGCCCAAGAGCAAAGGTATTGCAAATTAATTGAGCAAAAGCATTTGTGTATAGTTGGCATGTCTGTTTTTACATGAATCAGAAGGAAGAGTTGGGCAGAGATGCTTTTAGGAAGAAAAGAAAAACATATGTTAGTTATTGTATTGAGAGGATGTTTTTGTGAGAAAAGGGGATGCTGCTTCATTAATAACTCTGACATGTCACACCAGTTCTGGTAGGTCTGATAGATTAAACATGAACCTCTCATTATTCAAGCAGCTGAAATGTATTGGCTGCTTTACCCACCTAATATTTATTCCTTGCACAGTATAACTACAAAATTGACATCTTCTTTTAAAATTGTTTGGCTGTAATAAATATAAAACTTTCACCACTGATGTAAAGCATTGCTAGCTGGCATCATTTCCTATCCCTTTTTAATTATTCTTGACACTGTGGAGAAACATCTAATATAAATCTGTAATGTGCTCTGATGACAAACTACACGGTTGGAAGACCATGTAATCTCTCCACAATTAATTAAAGTGCACAGAGCTCTCTTTTTTTTTTTTTCCCTTCCCCTCTTTTTTTTCCCCCCCGCTTTTTTTTTTCATTTTTTCACCCCCCCCTCCAGCAACCAGATGCCACTGACTGGCTCAAATAACATTGCTGTCAACTGTAAAAAATTAAGATCCAAACCCTAAGAAAGGTACTTAAATAAAGAAACCAGATGCCAGGTTATTTTGTGATATTATGGCATGCATCTTGGTGGAAGGCCCTATTGTTCAACATCTGTAGCTTTACATACTTAATTACTGACATAACTTAGCAAATCTGTCGGCAGTTTATTTCCACAAGTATCTGTCACTCCAGCAAATCCTTTATTAGAAATTGAGCGGTGCCAATCAGTGTGAACAGTTCACCAGCGCTCCTAGAGCAACTGAATTCCGGGGGATTTGCCTACTGTTTGTTCAAGGAGCATATCCCTTTGGTTTTGAATAGGTGTGAATCTGCTTCAGAAGAGCTTCAGCTCCGTGCTAGAAACAGTTAGCAGTGCTGTTAGGCTCACAGAGCACATGGAGTTGATCAAATGCAAATTAATAACAATTTTTAGGCAATATAAGAATGTTACTGTAACATTTACTGACTGTAATAATACTGCGGATGGAAGACAGGTTAATAAAAGGTGTTTATTAAATGTTACTGTACCACCATATGACTTTTGGTGGTGAAGTCTATAGCCACAGGAAATGGCAGGTGCAGGTTAATTTGCAAGATAGCAGCAAAAGTTCAGATAATACTAATTAAAGTTAACAAGAAAAAATAGCATAAGCACACTCTAATTTTTCATGGACATTACAGTATGAAAAAAATCACCTCCCTATTATTATTTAACATGGATATTTTTATAGAAATTTTGGAAATATTTTAATATATTTTCTGCTGTGTCTGTAAAAGTAGAATAAAATGAATGGTATGATAGTGTCAGGGGTTTTCCTATCAGCCTAGCAAGTATATTTAGATCCAAAAGTAAAAAGTTTTGGGGTTACAGATATTTGGAAAAACACTATGCTTCATTATTTATTAGTTCAGATAATTTTATTACTTAAAAAGAGTTTTTCAAGAATCATAAGGTAAGTTATTGTTATTGTTAATGGAGCCTTTTGCAGGTGGGATGTGCAACTGTTGTGACAAGCAGAGAGTGAGTTTCCACCCCCAGCACATCTGTTGTGTGCAGTGCAGCCTTGCTCCTTGGGCTGCTCTATGGACGGGACCAGCTGTAGGGCAGAAGTCATGACAGTTGACCTCTTCAGGATGAGGAGCATTGTACAATCAGTATTTAGTCAGGAGATAACAATGAAGGTGTGATGTAACTGTCTCAGCTGATTGTGTCGTGCTGATGGTTAAGGATGCTGTGGAAGGTCTGTGATTCTGTCGTGTTTTGGAGAGGTTTCTTTTTGAAATAGCACTGGCGTTTGTAAACTTGTAAACTGTTATCCAATTTCCATGTCACTGTATCCTACTATTCACTCACTCCTCACCAATAATATGAATCAATGGGTTTCCAGTACCTTTCCTTGATGTATGGCATATTTCTTAGCAGAATTTTATTACTATTGCTAGAGACAGCGGATTATTTTTCTCTTGCTACGAGACAGTTGGCACAACTAGAACCTGAACTGTGCTGTACTTGTTAATGCCCTTGGAAGGAAACCTGCTCTGTTTTACCAGAAGCACTGACTCATCAGCTTTGTGTGTTCTGATTGAGAGCACGGTGCTTCCACTGAAACATTTAAAAAATGTAACAGTCAAAACTACAGAGCGGTTCATAAACGGGGAATGTGGATGCAATGTGGTGGTTTAAATCCACATAAAACTGATATAAACAATGATAAGCTTTTCTGTGCTGATTATTTTTGCTGTGTTTTTGAACATACTTTGTGTTCTATCAAAAGGTTTCGTGTGCTCTCAATGATTACATATTTTGAGTAATTTTATTTGGGGTTATTTACAACATAATCATGTTATTTATACTTGCATTATGATTGAGGGATTTGAAACTGTGTTACAAACTGTGGATCGAGTTTCACTATCAAGTACCTCCAAGAAATCCCATTAGTTTCACCCATTTCACCGGGCTGTAACTGGGAGAGCGTGTGGAGGTCCGTAGGAATGCGTTTACATGCGAGACAGTTCTTGAGGCCGTTTGAACGGCCGCCGCTCCTTTGGCAGAACACAGCAAGGCTGCCCTGCGCTGGCTCAGCGCTCAGCGGGCGGGCAGTCCTCTCTAAAGAAAGTGTGTAAGGAGTAAAGCTAGGTGGCATAAAACTTGTGTATTAAAAACATTCCTGTTTGGGCAGAATCGACCTTCTCTGGGTACAGTGTGTGCCAGGGGATTTTAGTGGCCACAAGTGGTTAGGAGCTTGGTTTTACATCTCATCTGACCAACAGTTTATGACGCGCTGTGGTTTTTGCTTTTCTGTAACAACATGTTTCTTGGATCGTTAAAAGTATTTGGCTTGCAACACCTCTGAGGCATGGGTTAGCTCGCAGTAATGCCTGCTTTGATGTGTCTGATTGTTAAATTATATAGTGCATACAATATTTCATTTTATTTAATACAAATCATTTTTATTTACTTAAAAGGAGCAAGCTGTCTTATTATATGTGTTTGGCTTAGAAACAAAGGAATTATATTCTTTTAAGAGGTGTTTTATGTTTTATGGTTACTGAGAGAATACATGGCCTTTTAATAGGCATTTATATAAGTGGGATCCATGTCTCCACTCTATTATATATTTTCAAATAATTAAAAGTGCTATACAAATGCCATATGATAGCCTTACAGAAAAGAGGGAAAAGCCATGCGGTTTAAGGAAAAAAAATCCCATGTCAGGAAAAAAAATCCCAGTTCTTGAGGAGAGGAGGAGGCAGAAAGGTTTATTAGGGTAATTTAATTTCTACTGATGCTACAAGCATGCATGGGATGAGGATGTGGGAGTTCAAATGTAGACGCTGCTTGTACTGTTCCCTATAGTGACCTTCTTCATTGAGTCAGTCAATTGATGCAGACGCCAGTGCATTTATTACTGAGTCTACTGTAAATGAGACTTTCAGTCTTGCCAGGGATAGATATTTTTCCTGTGTTCACCACTATCACACATCACGTTTGAGGGAGGGGGAAAAGGAACTTTTAAAACAATAATATCAAACAACTTGGAAAAAAATGTTAAATATTACCATATGAAGAACTGATTAAATTTGTATGGCTTTCTGTCAGTAAAAATTGATATGTGATGAAACACAGTGCAGCTGAATAACTTGTTTTGGCTAACGTTCCAGTGTTCTCTGATCTCTTTACCCAGCTATATATATATAAAAAAAAAAAAAAGAAACCGTATCAGCCTCCTTGTTGCTATTGTACAAGCTCTGACAGAAATGCCCCCTTTTCATTTGCCCCTTAACATCTGGACTGTAAAAACCTTAACCTGAGTTTGACAGTAAGGTAGTTAATCTACATATCTTCATATTCAGACCTACTCTCAGATATAATTTTTGTAAGTCACTCATCATAGTTTTCATGCATTTAATTTGAAAAACTACTGTACACGGGTATTTCCAGTTCAGCAGTGCCAGGGAACCAGTGAGCAGATGCTGCTTGTGTTTCCTTTTTGGTGTAGCCCAGAGGCAAGTATGTTCAGATAGCTGGGAACCAAAGACTAGGTCTCATGTTTAGAAGTTGTCTTGTTCTGTCCTTCAGACTCTATGCAGTCTTATACACAGTCATTAATTAGTTAAAATGCCACAATGCTTAGCTACTTCTTCCTGGTTTATTGCAATACTTCTTTATTATTTGTGTATATACTGGGTTTATGAACATGCTATTTTTAGTGTGTTGAAGAAACTCAGGGGCAGTTCTTCCCCGAGGATAACATTGTCAAACAATCAGCACAATTTTAAAAAGCATAAAAGCTTTGTCAAAGTCATAAACTCAGGCTTCTCAGTATCAGAGGTGATTTTAAAATTTGTGTTCCTTATGAATATTCCACAGTACCTGAAATGCAGGAGTGTGAGTTTATGATAGTTTGCTTATTTTAAATTCCTTTCTTCAGCCAAATGTCCTTATATAGCAGGCTTTTTGGCTGGCACAGGAAGATCAGACTTCCTGCTCATTGATGTAGATAGAATTTTTCTTTTATTTTGGGAGTGGCAGGGGGTTGCTACAAAGTTTAATTTTCCATTTTGTTAACTAAGAACATATGCCAAGGGTCTTGGACTCTCTGAAGTACTGACTGACATAAAATATAATGGCAATCCAGCGTGGGGGGGGCTGCAGAATCTTGGATATTGTCCCACTCGATACTGGAAGACTGCAGATTTCTTTAACCGGGGTAGATAGCATGGGTAATTTGCTCTTCATTTTGGCACACTCTGTTTAATTGCAGCTACAGCAGAGCAAAACCATCTGCTAAAGTGATCAAGGTCGGAGTTTTTGAGTTATGAACGTTGGAGAAAGTCATAGATACGGTTCTTTTTGTCATTTCTTGTGGTGGAACCCCACAGAGAGATACCCCATCCTTGGTATATGGTGGTTGTCTCTGTTGTCTGGTAAGTGCCAACCATGTGTTCCATCCCACTGCCAGTCCTGTGCTGCTGCAGCTGCTGGCGCACGGGCTGGTCCTGCTTCCCCTCTTTGTCAGTGTCACTCCAGCCTCTTCCAGGTTTTTCAAGGGTGTTTGATGCAACACTGTGTTGGAAAATAGAAAGAAACAAAGAAAAATGTCATGGCCATTGTAGGCTCTAGTTAGGGACTGCATACACTGGAACATCCAGACCTTTAAGGTTTTCCATACTTTGTTCTGTTTTGGCTCTTTTAGTCAGATTTTCTGCTTTTGCTGTTATCAGATAGAACTTCTGTTCTTATGAGAAGTTTGTGCGTGTGGAATCTTTGGACCATCAGTGAGGACTGCAGAAGGAATGATTCCTCTGTTCTTGTGTTTCCAACTGTGCATCACTCTGTGATGACATCCAGATCATTTTTCATTCTAAGCTTGCTCTGCAAACATCTCCACAGATTTTATTTTTTTTCCCTATTTAGATCAGTACACTTCTATGGAAAACAACACAACTTTCCTAAAAAAAATTAAAAAATCTGTAAGTCTCCAATAGAGAATTAAATAAGAATAGGATTTTATATCCCTGCAAGAATTATCTAAATTAAAAAGGAAATACCTGAAGTTAATATGCTATTAATACTCTAATTCTACAGCAGCCTTTCCATTCCTATTAACTTGACTCTCAGTAAATTCTAATGAACTTTTATATTAAAATAGATTATTTTTCTGCTTCAAGTGAAGAGAGGTTATTATTGTTTATTGAATGACAGGACAGAAAAGATTGCAGTGTGCCTTTTATCCCCAAAATGCTAACAGCAGAATTCTGACGTTCTGATGACAGTTATGCACGGATGGATTTTTTACGCTCAGAGTGCAAACTGTAACTCAGAAGTGTGACAGAACCTACCCTTCTTGTCCAAACCCTTAACCATGGAAATGAAGGTTGATATTCTAAAAGGAGCAGTCAGTAACTTCTACACTTTGAACAAAATTCTGATGCAATTGTAGGCTTTTTCTGTACACATAAAGAAAGATCATGGCCTTTTATGCCCTTTAAAACTTGCTTGTTTCATTTTTCTATCTTATCATTGCTGCCGTAGCTCGCTCTCTGTTCATATCAGTTCATGTCACATTTGTGTTGCCAACTTAACTTTCTAGGGTAAAGAGTATCTTAGTCACAAGAATACAAAAACTGCTATGAAAGTTCACGTGAAAGGTCCTCCTCGTTCAGTCAGAGCTGTGCCCAGTTTTGAAAGCTTAGAGAAAGAGTGAAGAGAGGCAGTGCTGGAAGACAAAAACTGGTTTTCCACATCTCAACCTTAGTGGACATTTGTGTGAAGAAGATCTAGTATAACTAAGTGGAAATTAAATCTGTTGAAATGTAGGAGAATATTGTAAAAATAACTTAAAAATTCAGACACGATTCTATGCCCATAATTTAATTCACATGTGCCTGTATTAATTTCAGCACAATGTGATGTATGTGCTAAGTTCTGGCCTATGCTTAGATTTCAGTTTGTACAAATAAAAACAAATTATTTAATAGATGTACTGAACTGAGTAAGCAATTATATATGTTCTGTGATGCAAGAGGAATGCTATATTGTGTTCTCTGTACTGAGGTTCACTCTTTGTATTTATAGGATAAATAATGGACTTCATAAAGTCAATAATTTTAGCAAGTCTTGATAGTTTTTCTGTATATGAGATGATATGTTTTCATTGGAAAAGAAAAAGCATTCAATTGTTAGACTATTTCAGAATATCTTTTACCTTTTTTTTCCTTTAAATAACATCAGTCCATAGCTATGACTCATTGGAAGGAACATGAATATGGTGCATATGTGGTGCTTAACTTCTGAGAAGTGGCTACTGCCTAAGCTTTGTGGCTGCTACCTTTTTTTTTTTCCCTAAAATACTGATTCTGACATGATACAGAAACAGCAGCAGAAATGACCCAGAGAAGGCATGAACCAGCTAAAACAAAGGAAAGCAAGTGCAAGGAAACAGTAAAAGAAGTATTCTTCTATCAGTTCAAAGTTGTGTCCATCTGCTCTCAATTTATCGTCCTGCAGCGGCTGGGTCCTTCAGTGCTGTTAGGCCACGCAATGAATCAAATCCTGTTTCCTAATTTCCACCAGTCTAAATTATGGACCTAGGAAATGGAATTCTGCAGTTTCTTGCCTCTCTTCATGACAGCTGGAGGAAAGGAATGAGGTGAAGAGAGGAAGATGGCAGTGTAGACCTTTCACTTGGAACCTACCTAGGTCCCTGACTTTGGCTTGCAAAAGCATTGACTCTTTGTATGTCTTTGACAGGCGTTAGGGTAAGGACTTTCTGTGGCCATTGTGTGCTGCCTTTATTTCTAGTTTTGAAGCTGATAACTGTGAAGTATGTGTCTTACTTTTACTGAGTCCTGTCCAATGTTTTAATGGTATTTCATAGAAATTAAGAAGAAATTAAGAAATTAAATTATTCTATGGCTGAATAAAAAAGAAAACCCAGACAGCTTGCTCCATGCATTATTTACCTGCCCTCTTCCAACCAAGTGCAAGTTATAGGAAAACCTCAGAGTACTCCTTCTCAGATCTTGTTTGATGATTTCAATATGCCCAATTTCTTTATTTAGATATTGTTTAATTAAAAATATATACAATTGGGTAGGAATTTAAAATAAAATTTGGGTTCAGAAAGTCTCCAAAACAAGTTCACGGATCTGCTTGGACACGAACTGCTTCTCACAAGATGTGAGAGGAGTTTGGTGTGAAGTGACACAGTCTGAGTAATATACCTGTTCTAAAGGTAAGGAGCCCAATTCACTGCTCCATTGTGTTCTCCAGGTGTCTGTATATCAGAATAACAATTGCTGCAAAATTAAGTGTGCTCACACTTCACACGTGCTGAGTAGGCAGTGTGCAAACAGAAAGAATGCAGACTTCAGGTATTCCTAGGATGGCAAAGCAAGGGAAGTTTTGGCAGGTGGGGTTCAGGTCTGGTTGGAGTGCCTGTGTGTGGCACGTGGGTATCTGGTGCTTATGTTTGGTTTCAGCCTGTAATTACTTGATGAGGTCAGTGCCTGATAGCTTTGTTTTAAGCATCGATAGCTTGATGGGCCAAGTTGTGGACCATGTGTTACCCCACAAGCCAATCTCATTTGAAGGAAAATAAAAGCTGCACAAGGAAAGACTTTGAATCCCTGTGCTAAGTATTGCAGTAAAGTGTTGGCTGTTGTGAAATTACCTTTATTTATTGCATCGAATGTCTGTAGGAGACTTCCTTTCCCAAGAAAGCATGTTGAGAAGATGAGGTTGTTTCAACTCTCAGAAGAGCTTTCCAAATTAATTTTTAAAAATTAAGTAATTAATTTACTTATTACATTAAATTGATGTAGGCTGTTAAATGTAAATGCTTCACTTTCAATGGGAACCTAAATCATTTGTACGTTGTGGTCTAATCCTTTTCTATTAGAATCAGAGCAGTTCACCACGAGGCATGGCTTTCTCCCACACAGAGTTCGTATGCAGCCCCTTTTCTTACACGTCCTGGTGTGGGTTTTTCCATGAACACTTTTTGCTCTTTAGTTATTTGTTGTAATTATCAAGTTCATTTTTCTCTAATAGATGTGATTAAGTATATTTAGCACTGTGTAATGAGTTTTCTGCCTGGTTGCATTCTGGCTAATAAGGAATTCCTCAGAGTCTCTTCTGACAGCTGCTGTGGATCCCAGGTTTGTGCTGCCACAAGAGACCTCTTCCATGAATTGCTAACATTAGAGAAATTAACTCGGTTAGACTAACCATAAAATCTGGGCTGAAATTTGATTACTAATAGACCTCGTGTTAGCTTTCAGCAGCACTGATATTGTGGTGTTCTGTGGCACAGAAAGACCCACAAAAAAATTATCAGAATTCAAAAATACTTTTGCATTCACTCATAGTGGATATGTAAAGTTCTTTGTGGAGGCTGTTCTGATAAAAAAGACCAATTGAAAATAGTACTAGCAGTAATTGTTCAGTGTTATTGTTGGAGTAGTCTATTTTTTAGTTCTTACGGTCCATCTGCTAACTTACTAGCCTATGGATAATACTTTTGTTATCCACACCACTTCCTATTATTACACCAGCTCCCAAATTTGTGAGGCTGAAAATGATGGGAAAAACCTGTAATTGGTGATGCAGTGCTGTGGTGTAGTTGCTTAGCAACAGGCGCTGCAGCATCTTCGCCGAGTCTCCGGAAGGGGGATACAGAGACAGGAGATGAAATAAATACAGTTCTGGCGTGGCTGACTTTGTAAGAGAATGATAAAGGTTGTAAGTTATTTTTCTGCTAAGTGTCAGTGACTGTGGGAAAAGTCTTCTGTAAACAGATCCTGCAAAAAAAGGAAAAAAATGGAAACCGGTGTTTTGACTTTCTGAATTACTAGAAGGGAATGAAAATATAGCAGTAAGTGTGTTTGCTTGCGAACTGTGAGCCTGCATTGTATTATGAGGTATTTTCTGCTGCGGTGCATAATTGTTACAGAAAATGCATAATCGTAACCATGTGTCTTCTATTTATCACTACAATTGAGTACCAAATTCATGGAGAATAGGGATTGAAAATTAATGCCAAGTACCTCTTAAATTCCCTGCTGGTATGTTAATTACATAAAGACTGTTCATAATGGGGTTAGTGGTAATGTAATAATTATGGATGGGTCTACAATTTTAAATTCTTTTGAGATCTGACCAACTCTACGTTTAGGATCACACAGTATTAATTGCTGGGAAGTGCGTTTCAATCCTGTTCTGCTTTATCCAGAGAAACGTTTTACAGAGACTTGTGTGATGACTGGAGTATCACAGTGTTATTTTTGGTACTGTATATCCCACACCCCGAAGCCTTTGGAAATCTGCTGCGCTTGAAGCTTCTCTGTGGAGCAAGGTGTCACCCTTTGCTACGGTATTTAATACAAAACCTCACCCCTTGGAAAGCACAGAATGTAAAAAGGAGTAGGAAGTAAGTTGATGCAGATACATCCAACTTTGTTAAGGGGCTCTTATCTGCAGTGACCAGCACCGTGCGGGGTTTTTCCAAGGGCTGGTTATTACTGCCAGTCAGTGCTGCTTTGCAATTAGTGTTGCAGCACCTAGATAAGGTGGATATATAGGAACTAAGAACAGATAACGGAAATGCAAGCAAAGAAATTTAAACCTTTTGACCTTCTTTGTACTTGTTTATTTCTGAATAATTCTTAAGACAAAGAGGAAAAAGAGGTTGCATTTCAGTGTGGTTCCTTTTGGAAAAAAAATATGTTCAGAAATTTAGAAAGAAACACCTAATTATGTAAGAGTTTGTATTGCTTCACTTTTACATTGATGTATTTTGCAAATGATGCTGCAGTCATCATAAGCCTGGTCCTAAAATTCATCATAAGTAAGACTGCATATCATAAAAGCAAAGAGATTTTGATCTAAGTGGGAGTCTGATGGTTCATTTTTAGAAGGTCAGATTGATAGACAATATCTCACAGTCTAGATAGTGACTCTATCAAACTAATTCTTAAACACATAGTAGTACAATGAATTATTCCTGTCTTGGAAGTATGGTTTATGACCTTTCTGCCCCAGGTATTATTGCTGATTATTATCTGAGAATGGGTAATAGCATGCTTTTTGTTTCATTGGGGTTTGTGTGATTTTTTTTTTTTTAATTTTAACTCAAGATCTATTTTAAGCAAATATGTTTTATGCACCATTTAATATAGCAGATTTCTGATAAAATAAATTTATCTTATGGTAATAAAGAAGCACTCTTCACCTTTTTTTTTTTTTCCCTCCTGGAGGTTATTGTTTAAATTAGTATCTCAGGTTGTGCAGATAAATATTTGTGTGACCTTTTGTTTTCTGCTTTTTTTCACTCTGATTTGTAGAAAAATGTGAGCGTCTTGAAATATTTTAATTTATTTTGCAAGATCAGCAATTGCTAATTGCCAGCTTTTCAAAATCAAAATGGTAGAATTCTTCATACAAGGCTGCATAAAAGATGGACCTATTTTGTATATAGAATATTGCCTGTCCTTTAGATCTATGTGTTTTGCTTATGGAATAAACCAAAGTAGGAGAGATAAACTAATATTTTGTATAAGCTCAGCCAGACAATACACATGATAAAGATGTTTCATCTTCTTATGTATGCAGAAAATATGAAAAATTGTAGTTTACACATATTTTCTCAATTCAAGTGTAAAATTGGGCCCCCAGATTGCCCTGGGCCACGGTGGTTGTGTTAAAGAAGCACTATTTACCTAGCAGCTGAGTGAAAAATGATCAGAATATTAGACTCATCTAGGCCACATTAAGGAGCCATTGCATTTCCCGACAATTTTATGCTATCTCAATATGAAAACAGAGCAATTTCAGCTCATATCAGGTTATGATCGGCAATTACAGTTGCATAATTCACCTAGTCGTCTCTTTTCAGGGCCTTTATTTTCCCTCTTGGTGACATTCCTGAGAAAGTGCCTGATAAAAATGTCATATATCATCCTGGCTTTAAAACTCGTAAGGGGGTAATCTGCTATGCCTTGCTGAGCCTATATTCATCACTAGATTTTTGACTTGGAGGGGTCATGACACTCATAATTTCCTTTTTGATATTGTCCTCACTAGATATGACAAGGGGCTGTAAAAGCTGCGTTGTAGGCTGTGGTTAAGAGCCGTTCCAGTGGGGCTCATCACTAGCAATAACAGTGCATTACTGTGGATTGTGCAGTAGTTGGCCGTTTCGAAGATAATTAGATTTGATGTCAACATTTCTTTATCACCTGCATCCTTTTGTGCATCTGCGTGTCAAGTTGTTATTTCCGGATTTATTAGCACCCTCAGAGCTACTATCTATCTGTCAGCCTGTGTGGTGTTTGTGTTGACAGTTGTAAAGTTAATTACTAGTACTAATGAGCATCGGGCTTTTGGTGGACATGGCATTTTGGGCATTTAAAACTGTAATTAGATTTTTTTTTTTCCTTTGTGTACAGCCACAGGAAAAATGTGGAAAAAGAAAAAGAAACCCAAACCAAGCACCCTGACCTCAAATCTCTATCTCCAATTTGACATTGTTTACAGCATCTCTAATTCAAAAAACTGAAAAAGGCAGCTTTGTTTGCTTTCTACTATTTTTTCTTCTCATCATTAAATCCATGGATATTTGTTTTTTCATTTCATCCAAACGAAGATCTTTAAAAAAAAAGTTTTATTTTCGGATGACTTTATAAAAAGCATGTCCAGATAGTGTATATTTCAGTTGTTCCCTTTTCTGTAAGTGTTTGTATTTTAGCACACAGTCGAGTATTGTGTTTAAAAATAAATTTGTAAGGATAACAAAATAGCTGATCTTTCCTGATCCCTCTTATTTTAATATAATAACATATTAAACCCAGTGAACACAGAGACACTTTTTGTTGATTATACAATTGTAAATCCAGAGTAATTTCAGTGAAGTGGGATTAACACAGGTGTAACAGAAAGAAGAATTTTGATACTTATTTGCCTTGCATGCATGCTAAATTCCTTATCCTGTAAATCGTATTACCAGATCTTTTATGTGATGTTCCAAGTAACATATAACTCATAGGATTTAGAATAATGGCACTTATATGTGACATATACTTTATGTAAGTATATTGTTTATTCTACTGCTGCAACTAAGAACCACTCCCTCGCTGCTGTTTCTATTTACTTTCTATTTATCATTATCTGCCATTTTGTTAAACAACTACCCTTCCCAGACATCAATCATCTGTAAAAATACTCTGGCTCAGAGAAAATTTCACCCTGGCACTGAAATGATGAGATAACCATTTTCATCTCTTGTTGAAGCATTGAGATTTATTGGGCTTTGATGGGCTACAGACCAGACATCACTCTCTGCTAAACAGACTCCCACTTGCATTTATTCTTATTGCATTTAGCAATTCAAAATGGAGCTGCCGAAGTCCCTGCAGAGCCCCGGCCCAGCTTAGGTGGGGCACGGGACGTCAGTGTTATTACTTTATATTAGATAAGGAAGGGACACACGCTGAAGCGTGTGGTGATTCAGATGATTTTTTATTTCCGTTTAGCGGTGATGACAGAATGTCATAGTGAAATGACTTCAAAAGTCATTTTTCCCTCTGCCCTGGTTCTGCAGCCTTGTCCCTCGAGGGCACTTCCATTGTACAGTTATATTAATTCTGCTAACTTTCAGACTTCATTGCTGACAATAGGCCTTTTGGCTTTCTCAGACTATTACATTAAATTTCCCATCAAACCATGTCAGCCTCTGAGGTCAGAGATTCCAGGAGAAGCTTTAGATATTTTGCCTTTTGACTTCATGGGCAGGTATTTCTAAATTGCTTTTAGGTTTGTTTTTCCAGTGTCAGAAATCGTGCTGAACCTATCTGAAAACTCAGACAATGAGTGTTCATCAGGCGAAGGACAAACGGGCTGAGGGGCGGGGAGGGTGTGTGTGGACACCCCAGCACATGGTTGTCCTCAGCCGTGGCAGTGTAACGAGGATCAGCCACCCGTCATCCAGCTGCACGTCTCAAGGCAGCAGAGTTTGACCCTGCATTCCACACACACCCCCCTGCTCATTCTTTAAAGGGTCATCTTCCAAACAAAAGGCTTTTATTTTATCCCAAGGTACATTCAGTGCTAACTCACTTTACTGCTCTGCAGTTTGTTTGGCATCTTTGTGAAAAACAGATCTCATATTCTTCAGTTCACAGCTGGGGAAACTGAGGCACAGAGAGGTGAGCTGTTGCAGCAGGGTGGTGGGAGCACCCAGAACGCAGGGGACTCTCCTCCTGCAGTCCTGTCAGCTGGCATAGTCTGGAGCAGTTACCTTGAAGGCATTTTGAAGAACTGAAGTGTATTGGCCTTAAACAAAGCAAAACTTATTTACATAAGATGTGGCTCATGTAAGAATCATCGAAATCCTAGATTGTACTGTGTGACCATGAAATAGATTTTAGATTATTGAGCAAGCTTTGCTGCTGAAGCATTCTTTTTTTATATATTCATCAAGATTCTCAGCCTTCTCCAAATAACATATAAATTCTTTTAACTTGATGGATTCTTTTCTCCTTGGAATGATTTTACATTATGGGAGGTGGGGAAAAAAAGTATTTAAACCAGCACTTGTCAAATAAGATTTTTAATTTATCACAGATTCACATCCAGTGTTGGACTGGAGAAAATGTTATTTTTAAAAGGGTGTTACTGTATGCAGAACACAATTAAGTAAAGAACACAACAAAATTGTAGGAATGAAAAAAACAACCTTTCTGAGATAGAAACACATCAAGAAACGAAGAGCTTGGGTGGCATATAGAATTCAACAATATTCAGTACGTGCAGCTACCTCAGCTACTGTTTTGAATTTGTAATCATGGTCTCTGTATTTAGGAAACAGGAATTCTGCTGTGGTTTCTTCCCCCCAAAACTCCTTTATTTAAAAATAAGGCAGAGGAACAACTTTTCAGAGGAAAAGATTTCACCCTGAAAACAAACTCTGCTCATTTCTCATGGGAATTTTAAAGGACAACAATTAGAACTGTCTTAATTCTGAACTGAGAATTACATACGTATAGGGGAATGTATAGATGTGTGTACAGAATAATGGGCGGATGGCAGGGCTGGAGAAAGATGAGCTTAGAAAGGCAGTGTCGGTGTGTTACTACCTGCTTGCAGCCATAAGGCTAGGGAATCATTTGTGACACTCTGGGGACAATTTTGTCACCCTGACAGTAATGCTGTTATGCACCAACTTGACACACAGGAAGAATCCATAAAGACAGATAAGTAACTGTGAAAGTGGCTGGGGATCAGCCTGAGTGCTACCACTCACCTGCAGTGACAAATAGATAGTCATGAAGGATTGAAACTCCTGCCCAACACAGAGATGTGTCAGTCCAAAGCTACGATGCCGCATGGTTACACAAAGGTTGTAGTAAAAATACACAGAAGGCACGCGCACAGAAGGGCCTCCAGGCGTGAGTATGAGAAGGTTAACTTCAAAGCATATTAGTTCTTCTTTGTAGCATTCTTTTTTTTTTTTAGAAGAATGCTTGATGTCTTTCGCAATTGGGCCAAATTCTTATATTAATTACATTTGACTGGACTGATTCCTTCAATTTTAATTGAAATTAGTATAGGTTAACATTAAAGTAATGAAAATAAGAATTTGGCCAATGAGATTTTTGTGGGAGCCAGTGGGTCTCTTTCTGGGTGTCATTTTTTTGTAATTATTTTATACCAATAGGGGTCCCCATCTGCAAATCAAATGAAGAAACTTGTGACTTAACAAGTACATTCTTTTAAAAATATCATACTTTAGCTGCTGCAGTCAACCGTAGGTGCTAAAAAGCAGTTCCAAACCCTTTGCTGTTTACTGTGTTCAAGAATGTGGTAATTTCTACAGCAAATGCATTTCTTTGGGGGGAAAACAAAATAGTTGCCATTTTTACAATATTCTTTAGAAACTTAATGGCAGTTTTAGCATGTTTTTGTTAGTTTAAAGACAAAGGGATGTAATCAAACCTCGAAGACCCCTTCTGAAGTCACTCTTTGTGACCTTCTTTTCATTATTCGTATTTGATAATTTGAAGTTTATTTCTCAGGAAAGAAGTGAGTTACAACCAAAGGCAGATGATGTGCTTGGATTTTTATTTTGTTTAGTTTATAATCTCTTTTTTTTTTCCCCCTTCTTCTCAGTCTGGCCACTGGCTTTCATTTTAAAGAAACTGTCCTTTGGAGGCAATCTCTGAAGTCATTTTGGTCCCTAGAACAGAGAGCAAAAAGAACTGTCACCATTGCATTTCCTCACATCTTACACGCTTAGGATTATTTTGCCATGTTTTTTTCTTTTTTCTTCCAAACTGGAAGTTCATTGCTGTGTCCTCAAGCCTCTTCCCCACCACCACAAGTTATTTCTGAATAACTTCTGCAGTGTGCTGAAAGGGTACCGGTTCCCTTCACTCAAACACCTGAACCTGGCTGGAAAGCAGCGGGGTGCGACAGGACTGATGCTCAGCCCCAAGTGCCAGCCCCAGCTTCCTTGCTGAGCACGTACACACGTCACATACAATACTCTGTTTAAGTATTCATTTCATACTCTACTAGTTTCTTTCTTATTCTCTGCCTCTTTGGCATAGTGTTGGGCACAGGTTTTCTGGATGAGTTGTGCAAGGTAGGACATGGTGGCACATTTGGCCGCCTCCCCACATGATCTGCGCTGACCCCCCCTGGGTTGCTGTGGCATGAACGTTTTCTTTTCCTGAGGATGTTCTCCTCTGCAGGTCCTGAGGAATATGAGTTTGGTTTACCTGAGGAACCAGTCCCAGTAGTGACAAGCCATATCATGAGCTTTTGTGCGATAAGATGCACTGGTCGGCATGACCAGCACCTTCAAGCTCTTTAGCACGTCTAGCTTGCTTCTCCATTGCTGTCTCTCATTTGAAGCACAGAGCAAACCCTATTAAAGAGATTTTGAAACCTGTGTTCTGCCTTGCCCCTCCCTGTCTCAAGTGCCTCATCACTGAATGCTTTTTAGGCTTAAGTCAAAATATCTGTAGCCCCCAGGATCTTCCCCCTTACATTCCTGCTCTGCTTTAGCCTTTTCTTTTTATTTTTTCCTTTTTTTTTCCCTTTTACCTGTTTCTTGAAGTAGAATCCCCATTCAGACAAGTCTGCCATTGCTCACAGGTCTTCTGTTGCTATCTTCCAGCCTATAGGAGATCTTCTCCTTGATCTACTTCCTTACTTAATAAGGATGCAGTAAACACTGTGAAATTTTTATAAGTGGTAAAAATTAGCAAAACAGTGCCTAACTCTTCCCATTTTGCCATATTTTTTGCTGAAATACAATTATTTGAGCTAATCAAAATTAAGGGCAAATGCTTTTTCACCAAAAAGTGCAATTTTTACAAAGGTCAATATTTTACTGACTAAAACCCAAGTGTTTCAGCTCAGTTCTACAAATCAGAGTGAACATTGCAATTTGGATTTATTTGGGCATTATTTGATTAAAAAATGTAATATATTAAAAAAGCAATGGAAATTTTAAAATTTCCTCTGGCACAGGGATTTGTGTTTTCACTCAGCTTATGTGCAGTATGCCATTGGCAAAACAGTTCTCTTCTATAGTCAGTTGCTCTTGGTGGTTGAACTGAATGCTAATGGAGGAGCTTTTTTCTCATTCAAAACATATTAGTAAGAACCCAGAGAGCAAGAGGACACTGCCAAAAGGTGTCTTGCATTGACAGCAAAATTTCTAGCTCTAGAGCTCATCTCTCTCCTTCCCATTCTAATCTTGGCTCTGAGGTGGGAAGAAAAATACAGTTATTTCCTGTCACAGCTTAGAAATATTTAAGAAAAAAAAAAGTTTGTTTCCATTTCCCTCTCTTTTTGTAGTGCATTTACCCAGAAGGTACATGATGACAAAGCAATTCTCGTGCTTTGAATGGTGCTAAAGCAGTAGTTGTGCTTTACCCATGTGCTTTACTCTTCATGGACTTGCAAAGGGAATTGGAAGACATTTTTTATACTTTTATACTCTCTTCCATACACTCATGAAAAAAAAATGAATGTAATGATTCAACATATTAGAAATATACTTTAGAAAACCGATAATGGGATATTGGTGTTTCTGATGCTCGCATTTCTTCAGATGATGTTCATTTTGCCGAGGTGGTCTGAGTGGTTTCAGTTTCATGTCCGCATCTTTCTCTTGAAAAGAATTTTGAAGCTGTGTTGACCTGTCAGTGACTGACGTATAATCTATTCATATATAAAATATGTGCATGATCCACAATACAAACATTGCTAATAATGAATGGTCTATGTGTGTAAATGTATGTCCTCTTTGTGCACACTGATGTAATAGAAACTTTTGGAAGACTTTAGGAGTTGTGTTCTTGAAGTAATCTTAATCTTACACTTTTAGCCTGGGTGGTTGATGGTACAAAGCTAAAGCCACAGTCTGAGTGAACCTGCTTCTGCAATCTGAGGTCCAACACTATTTTATGGCCTCAAAAAATTCATATTTTGTTTAGCCAAGATCTTTTTATTAATGAAGTATGAATCTCATAGTGACTTGAAATAAGTAGAATGGTGTGGTCATTTGTCATCAGGAGATTGCAAATGGTAGGTTTAGATAACCTGAAATTGAGTATGTATGACGATTACTACATCTCCCTTTGTTACCCATGTTTATCATGCATTTTCTTGGTGATTGCAAGCAGATTACTTCTGATTTGTTGTATTTGCTTCTTTTTTTAAAAAAAGGCTATATATTTTCCTATTTTAGAGAAGGCTCATGCTAAACTCATAGATCCAGTGCCTTTGCTGGTACATATTCTTCAGGCAAAGTATAAGTTGGGGTGATGGGAACACATAATACAGTCCAGGAAAAGAATTTCATCTTTAACTGACTTGACCCCAGCTAGTGAATGCTTACTAGTTAGTGTTCCACTGACTGCTATGTCACTATGTGAATTTGTTGTTTTACTGGCACTTTTGAGGTTACTACAAAACCTAAATGGAAAAAACCGTAGATTCCACCACACACACACACCCCAAAAGGCAGTGTATTAGTAATTTTGCAACAGGTGACTTACAAGGCTAGATAGTTTTCCAAAACACTCAAATTTCTTTTCTTTATACATAAGAAAAATAAGCGTTTGAGCTCTTACACTTAGTCATCTGCCATGAAGCTCTGTATCCAAATTTTTTACAGGGCATTCTGATCTAGGGTTCTCCCAAAGAAAGGGAAGAATTTGGAATCAGGAAAATCTGAATTATGTTTACTTCTAAACTTGTGCTCATTTGATAGTTGCATCAACCATCTTATTAAACACTTTCTGATAGACACCTCAAATCCTTATTTCTTAGTTGGGTAGCTCCATAGTCATTGTCTCCCAAAAGTACTACTGGGTTCACAGGTGGCACATGTAGCAGATTTTTTGGTAAAAACAGCTACTTCGATATGTCCATTATTGTAGGTCTTTGTGGGAGTAGTTCATGATTAGTAAAGTAGTTGTCTGTGGCAAGTTTCTACTAAGAATACCCGTGCAGAGCCAGTACTTGTATTATGTCTGGGTATGACACTCCAATGAAGTCAAGTGTTTCTGCATCAGGATGATAGCAAGTTAAAATACTTTTTCACTGCACAGAAGTACAGATACATGCAGAGGAAGTATAAGGATCCATCTGGCTGAGTATCCCTCTGCAGCAGTGACCACAAGCAGATGTGTAGGGAAGAGTAATATGGGATAGTTATTTATGATATTTATGATTCAGTTAATAGGAATTGAAGTAACGAGACACCAGACGTTCTTCTGCAGAGAAGCCTTGGGTTGTGCACAAAGGGAGCAAAGTCACCGTGTTACTAGAAGGGCTCGCAAAGGTCAAACCTTCCATTACAAACTGAATAGATTGTAAACAATACACGTAGGTCACAGACATATCTCTGTTTCCTATGATTAATTATGCATATCTGGTGTTCTGTCTCGGGTCAGATCTATGACCATATAGTGTGCTCCTTTTTTGTGGAAAATTTCAGTGTTCTATTCCCTCCTCCCAAAAACAAGCTACTAGTAGAGTTTCAGAACTTCTAAACCACATTTCTTGCTAATTTATTTCAAGGAAAGTGTATTTTATTGTCTTATCTACTAATTCTTTTGATTAAAACACAGGCAAAACTCAACCAACTTGAACAGGTTGAATGCCACATCTGTGCAGAAGATATCAGCACACTTATTTATGGCTGAAAGAAACAGAGTCTAAATTAAAGCAGCTATTGCTATAGAGTGGATAAGCAGCCATTATGAATTATCCTTAATTATAGCGATTTCCTAAACTAATAAACCTGCTAAATCTTTATTGCAAAGGTTAGTTTACACAGTGCATATAAAATCCGCATGTGCTACGCATCAACCACCAGCTGTCTGACAGTGTGTTGCTATTGCAGGGAGTGTTCACATAAATTTTATGTTGGTTATATTAACAGTCAGTCCATATCACTACCCACAGATGCCAGTAGACATAAAAATTGCTCTCCAGTGAGCCTAAATATCCCTAGAAGCTAGTTGTGTCTAATGTTCCATGTAGTATTTGTACGTGAAAGCAGCAGATTGAAAAGTTATTTACAGATGAATATTTCAATCCAGTTAGTTCATATTGGCCTACTTAGGCTTCTTTGCTGGTTTATTTGTATGCTAAATAATTCACTAAAGGTTCTTGTTTACTTTCAAAAGTAGTTTCTATGAAATGCAAACAACAGAACCAACTTTAGGTGCTCAAAAGGCTAAACAGCCCTGTTTGAAATGCAGGTCAGAGCTACAGACAGCATCTTGCAGATGGGCTGTCACTCACAGTTTTACCCTTTTAGTTGCTGGGTTTTTAAAGAATTTACTGAGATTTGATGTTTTAATATAAATTTTTGGCAAGAATGGGTTATTTTTTCTTAATCTGTCCTTTTCACAGTCAAATGTGAAGTCCTTCGGGGTCTTCCCATTAAGCAGACAGTGCTGGCAGCACACGGTGTTGTGGGCTGTTAGATGGGTTCTTGACAGTGCACGGGACTAGCAGGTGCAGCAGAGATGTGATTCCTCCCACTGTAGGACATAAATATGGTTTTGTATGAGTTTCTGTGGTACAACGTTTGCATACCATTTGTTGATTAATCAGAGCACTGGACAAATTGAGCCACTGTCTGTCCCTTTACTGATCCCGAGATCCAGGAACATAGGAGCACTCCTCACACAGCACTGTCTAGATCACAGAGTTCATCTGTGTGCTAACTTTTTATTTTAGAATATTGATTTTATCATTTTTACTGTTTGTAGTAGGAGTTGCTTTATTGATATTTACTCAGCCCCTCTTTGTGCAAACGCTGTAGAATACTTTGTTGTAAGTATTGACATACTTCTGCTGGTTGCTTCACCACCATCAGCTTATTTCACCCAAACAGTATTCAGATGCTGTAATTGTTTCTTGCTATTGATTTTAGATTGCCTTTATAACATGCTTCCGAAGACCATAGCACACATGCTGTGTCTGGCTAGAGTTCCAGTTCAGCCTTTTCGACAAGGATACGAATCACACATACTAAAATTGCAACAGCAGAATATTTTAAGTCTAGATTTGCTTTGCAAAGACCTCTCGAGAAAGATTGAGACCAGTCAGTTCTTGAGAGTTCTTGAAGGAGTATCGTAACGCTTCCTAAAGAATGGTTGGTTATTTTTGCACACATTCTGAGCTGTTAGTGAGTATTCTAGCACAATAGTAGGGATGCTATACTGTCAATTGCATTAAGAAAAATAAAAAAGTTAGACTATTTCATAAACCTGCAAGAGTGCATATTTATGTGGAGGGCAGATTAATTCCACAGGGAATTAGTTTTCCCAGAAGGAGCCGAGCTGAACGTTGTTGGTATTAAAATACAAAACCCAGCTACATTTGCTAAAATACCGGCAATCAAATTCAGTCCTCATAGGATTGCATCAATAGAAAACTTGGCCCTGCAGTATCAGCTGTGAGTAAAGACAAATCAGCAGTACTTCTACAACAGACAGGCAAAGAAAAAAAAACTTTATGAAGTATTAGTGTATGTGTTGAGACATCCGTATTTTGTAGAAGCTATCCCGTTTGTCAGTGCTGCCACAGTTGCCACAGAATACACATATTTAAGGAAATTTTTCTGTGTAATTTTTATATGTAAAAAAAAAAATCTGAATTCGTTCCAACTCGTGTAGCACTGAGAAACACCAGGTTTATGAAGGGAGTTAAATTACATGCTTTGTATTTTGAGAGGAGAGTGTAAAGGTTTTGCAAGTCTACTAAATATTTGGAATGCAACATTTTGCAATGGAGAAGTCATGGCATCTTCACACTAATTCTCAGCTTCCTGAGGACTTGTCCTGGATTCAGGGGAAGTTTCTTCTGTGTGAGGAGCTCAGGACAGGGCTCCATCATCGTCAGTTAATTGGGCAGAAGTCTGGCAATGGGAACGTTTGAAAGAAGCATATGAATGAAGGCAGACAGGCATCCTGCAGCAACTAATTCACCCGCATAACACATCTTTGAACTGTCGAAGGCATACCTAACTGTTTACATGCTACCAACAAGAGTAAATACTCTGAACAGAAGGAAGAGACAGAGTTGCTGTGAATAAAGAAAAAGATTACAAGACAGCCCATCTGCTAGAGAGTACCTGTCACCTCCAGTTACGAGCCGGAGGCAGCCCTACCTCCTAACAACTAGAGACCAGTTTATTATTCAAACAGGAGAGAGAAAGAAGGTAACTTAGCTCGCCACTTTCTGTCTGATATGGTGTCAAAACATCACTTCCAGGGAATCTTGTGGACAGAATAGTGAGGATAAGTTGAGTCTAAACACTAACAAGAAAATAGCTAAAAGAATCTACAGCTTCAGCAAAGCTAAATGGCTATCCTTGCTAATAGCTGTGAAAGGGATTGAGCACACTGGCTGTCGGGTGTGGACAAGAATTCTGCCAAGGAAAGTACTACTGGCAACAGGGATGAGAATTATATTAATAGCTGAGGTAATCTTGTTATCCTTAAGAATCCCAATTGTAGTCATTTTGGAAAACAACAACCTGTTTGTCATTGAACTGTAAGGCTGACAAATGCACTTTAGAGGGCCTTAAATTAAGCCACCTCATTTTCTTTTCTCTTTGGAAGACCTATTGTTTATATATATTCAAATATATAGTAGGTATTGAAATACCTATTGTCTTGGGATGCCTATTGTTTCTGCCTACAGCCAGGTCAAGTTTTGCTCCTTCCGTTACCATCTTCAAGGTCAGGTAGAGTGGTCACACTCAGTTTTCACTGCTCTTATAATGTTTTTGTTTTATCTCGTATCCCTTGGAGAACAGACAAATTGGGTGCATACATGTAGCAGGCCATCTTGACATTGATTTTTGAAGGTTCATTAGATAAATGCTGACATCATAGATTGATGTCTCTTTAAAACAGTGCCTAGCACAGAACCATTGGGGGAATCAAAAATATCGACTTACCGTGTTTGTGCAGAAGGCCCACTGGAGATCTCCTGCATTAATGGGTCCATCAATTTAGATGTTCTTTAATTATTCTAATTGTACACCTTGCAGCTGGAATCTGACTTTATTAGGACTTCTGGCTACGTAGTTGCACCTTTTACAGGGAAGAAATATCAGGGGATGGTAGTGACTTTTATCTGCTTTGTCATCACATCTCGAATTGTTCAGTTTTGGGGTTTTTTTTGCTTTGATATGGACTAATTTGCCTGTGTAACGTGGTGATAAAAATGAACAGGCTTGCAATGATGGGCCAAGAAGCTATATGGTACTTTAGAGAAATACATGCTGGTAAAATAAAGTTGATGGTTTTGTTCCTGTTTAACCCCTCACCCTGGTACCATCAATAGATTGAAGACATCATTTGTATCTGCAAGTGTTTGTTTAATTAAGACCTCCTAAAAATCTTTGCTATTGATTCATTCCATTATCTTATTGATTAACTGCACTGGATCATGTACTTGCTCTTTAGTGGAAGGCAACAGTTTCAGCCTGCTGTCATTTACCCACAGATGTGAACAGTAAGCAATGTTCAGCATCCATGGCTGCCAAAGTGCCTTGTGTTTTAATGAAGTACTGGCTGCAATTCCCTGTATTACATGAGAAAAGCCAGTTGTCTCCTGCTGGTGGTGTGACCAAGCATAAAGGTTTTCTTCCAGTTATCCATAAAGCAGCTGCTTACCAGGGAATGTTAGAAAGTTGTGCTTTGCATTTCTGTGTTAAAATCTAGAGGTTTGAGTCAGAGCAGCAAATTAACACAGATGACCTGTATATTTCATTTCCACGCTTTTGTGTTTTGGTTTTTTCCGTGCTGGAAATAACATCAACCAGGATTTTTTTATAATAGGATGTCACATTTGTACCTTGCAGCTTCACCTTGTGGAGTTTGCTGCGTGACCTAGTATTAATATATGTGTATATCTGACAAAAGCATCCCACCACTGCCCCTTTGAAGATTTTTCTCAGGAAAATAATTCAATAACAACACTCGGACTGCTCAGGAATTGAACTGTCTGGCTACATTTGTGCAGCTGCGTGTGCCCTTGTTTGTCAGCTCTTTGTCATCTTTTTTTGTAGAGAAAAGTCCCTTCCTTATACCAGTGTGATAGCAATATGGCATATAGTACCTTATTTTACAATTCCAGAAATGAGTTTCTGTGTTGGAAGTGAGGATCTGACAACTCAGACCTGCGGGGAGCAGCTGCCCCAAGGTCACGCGAGTGTAATGCAGCCGTCTGCTTGCCCACCCCTAGGTAGGCTGAGTGCTGGTTTTAGAGATGCTCACGCTGCCTCTCAGATTTTTAGGGGCTACCATTAGTAGCAAGAAAGAGGTGATGACTGACAGTAAAATTATGGGTAAGCTTAAAGAACAGGAAAAAACCTAGCCCGACATTTTCTCCCTCTGTCCTGACATTTGAGTGACAATCCAGATTGGTCCAGAGTAACTGCCAGTATTTCAGTGGAAAATTTTAAAACATTATGCATGCCATATTGAAGCGTTTCACAGGAAATAGGGCATATATTCTTTATTTTCACATGCAGCTCTCTCTTGACATTTCCAATATACTGTATGTACTGTGGGTGGTCTCCTAGTGAATGCCAGCGGGTTCTTTGTTGCCGTTGTGAAGGGAGGGCGCAGATGCTCCCCCCGTGACAAAATCGCTACTTGTTTCCTCCCTTTTTTTATATAAAATGAAAACTTCTCCACTTGGGCTGTTTTAACATTCTAGCTCAAATGAGACTTTTGTGTTTAGTTAAGTTTATATATCTGCTGGCATGCTTTGTTAATTTAAGCCAAACTCTCCTCTTTACTTTGGCAGAGACACTGATTTTGTTGGGTTCCCTGCACCCTGTTAAATGAGCTAGTACCAAAACAACATCCAAAGGACAAATGACTGTGTTCCAATGACTTTTCAGAGTCTTTGATGGCAGCAGTAAGTCCTTACTCAGCATTTATGATACCTTAGTATGGCAATTTTGAATGTTTCAGGTTATTTGCAACTGCATAAATGCTGAAATTAAATCACAAAGAAAAATTTCCTTGAATTCTTCTTTAAGCAATCCCTGAGAACCTATACATTTTTTTTCCAGAATGTGCAAATAGTAGGTTCTCTGTGTGCTGTCATAAGTAATTGTAGTATTTCTGCTATAGATATTTAATATGTATCATATATGAGAAGTTGCTAGCCAGATTCTGGAGATGTGCAGGACAGGTTAGGAAGGATTGCCTTGTTGCAGGAATCACCTTTGCTTCCCTTCTGGGCCAAAATCATTAATTTCTCCTGTCTGTTTAACCCAAATGACACCATCACTTTGGGGTTGCTGTTGTGAGAGATCTTGGGAATCTCTCAGGTGGCTGGTAATATCCTAGAAGGGTTGTCTCAGAATGGACCTAGAACTGAACTTTGTATTTGGTGAGGAATCGGAATAGGAACACAAACCTTTGCCTGACAGGTCCATAGAAGAGTGAATGACTAAGGCAGCAGGCTGCTGTGGTTTTAGCAGCCGACGGGGTGTGGGACAGCACAGGACTTGTTCCTTAGTTTGATAGGGCTTTCTCAATTACATAGTCTTGGCACCTATCTGATATTCTTTCTGTTCCATGTCTGGCTTGGATTTTTTGCTTAGCTTCAGTCTGCTCCTTTTCATAGGTTCTGAGCACTTACTTTGATTAGAGAACAGAGCAAACAGCCAGAATGGGTTTTGTCCAGTTCTCTACCAGTTATTGAAATGATGGGAGAAGAGCTCTATGTGTCCCTTCTTATTTCATCTGCAGATGAGCTGATTGGACCCACTGTAAATCACAGTGCAGTGAATTTACTTTATATAGTTGTACCCTAGATGGCTTTAAATTAACTCCAGTGGGGTACTGGTGAAGCGTTACCTGTATAGTGTTGGGCACCTTGTTGAGGTCCCAGTTTACTTTGCAAGGTCAAAGACGTGTGCCCTGTGCTGCTCACTGTCAGCTAAATTGTTAGTTGTATCCTGGCTGGCTCAGCGATGCTTAGAGGAGCAGGACCACACCTTTGGGTTGAAAATTAGGCTTTATTAGTTTATATTCACAGAAGTAAAGAACAATACAGTTTCAGCATGTTTCTGGAAAACAGACTGTTCTAAAATCCAATTACTTTATAACCTTAAGTAATTCACCTATATCCCTACAGGGGAATGTAGATAGTAGTAATCAATATTGATATAAAGGGTAGATGTGAGTCTCAGGAAAAATCTCAACATTTTGAGATATTTTCCATAAGGACACAAAGTAATATTTTTAAAAATTTACTGTAACCTTCAATTCAAAAGGCACTGCAGCGCTGACTAGTGAAAGTATTTTGTGTCTCCAAAACATATGTGAGTTTTGAGAGGTCTTTTGGATATATTTAGCTGAAATTTCCAAATGGAAGTTACTTGTTTTGAGTATGACATATTTTTTTTTTAGAATTTCAAAATGTCTTTCCAAAATAACTTTGAAACATTTAATAACTTGAAACTGACCTTTTCCACCAAATTTTATGGTTTCAAGGAATTAGGATTTTCACAGGAAAACATATTTCATTGAAAAGATCCCAGCTAAATCTACTGAAGATTTATTATTTATCATGGACCAAATCTTGCTTTCTGTACCTACATAAATAGTTAATGAAAGTGCTTCCAAGCATAAAGCATGAACTATTTGGACCAATGTTATAAAGTGCTTTGAGCTGGGAGAAATAGCAGCTGGAACATGGAAGTTACATTATAAGCAGAGTTATTTTTGTTCTGTAGAAAAACTTTTTAATTGTCAAAGACTTTAAAAAGAAAGCCTTTTTCTTTACCTTTTGAATCCTACAAGAATTAACTTCAACACACATTACTAATATTTTATTGCAGTTGTCAAAAATTCAATGCTGCTGCTTTTATTACTGAGATAGAGGCAGAGATCAGTTGAACAACTAAAGCCTCCAAATAAAATTTCATTAATTGTCCAACTGAGCATGAGCTCCCAGTGGAAAGGGCTTATTTTTAAAGTTGAATTTTTGGTGCATAATGTCTTTACCAGTTTACAGTTTTGCTGACCAGAGTGTACAAAAGTATTTTGCAAAGCATGACATCTTGGTCTTTTATGGGTGGTGAACTTACAACATTCATATAATAGATATCTGAACCCCTGTATCGTTATGTAACATCAATTAAAATCTGTTATTTAAAAGAAAACAATACTTGTAATTGTGGAAACTAACACAAGTGTCTGGAGTACTTTGAAACCTGAATAGAAAGAAAAGAACACTTTGAAGTAAGGTCTACATTAAAAAGCAATGATAATGCAGTATTTTGGGGGAAAATGTATAAGGTTAATCTTGCTGGCATATTAATATATTTTCTCAAAAAATTTGCCATTTACCCTTTGAGACAGATTAATTCTGAACATGCTTCCTATATAGTACTGAACCCTGTCTCAAAGTCAGTAGGAGTCTTCTCTGAATAAGAAGAGCAGAATAAGACTGTGTATGTTAATATGAGGCATGGCAAACTGAAATAAGTATGTTTGGAAAAAGTAAACTAAAGCTTCATGAAACTTTCTTTTTAAGTGTATCTAGTGGAAATATATGCAAGACATTCTCAATAGATGAGGACCACCAGTAGTAAATGTAATTAGGCAAAATGTGTCTAAGAACCTAAGTACTTGGGAAGTAATCCTATGCTGAGCCTTTGGTTGCTGACAGTATATTAGCAATTTCCAGGTTAATTTTAATGTGGAATACTGCAGAATGGAACTATCCTAAAATAAATACTTCATATCCACCCATTCCTTGACTTCCTATATAACCAGTACAGTAAAAATGCAAACTATGACTGTCTTTGTGTCTAGCATGTTAGCCAAAAAACGACGTAGAAAACTTTTCTGCAAATAAGATAGTCAGAATTTTCACTAATGTGAGTGGGATTTTGTTATTTGCAGCAGAGTTTGGTAGGTCATTCCACACCAATGAGGAAAAAGTGCACAATAGCACAATCTAAAAGTAAATAAACAAAAACCTCTGTGGAATTTCTGGTCCATAAAACATTGTCCTGTGAAGATTTATTTTTAACTTCTTGTTTTGCCCTCCATCTGAGCCCAGATATGTGCCCGTTAGGATTTCTTGGAGGGTGTAGCAGGCTGGAACAATCCCTGCTGTGATTGCTGCTACACACATGTTGGTTCTGTCCCTTTTGGGCTACAGACAGTAGTGCAGGTTTTTCTGATTCTTTGGCCAGGGCTACGCCAGCAGCCTTCTGTAAATGGGAGATGCTTACTCTGGAAGAAGGATCCAAAGGTGTGGAAATGCACGTTGATTTTCACTCACCCCAAAAGACTGGACTGGCTGTATTTTTCCCCTTGCAATTACTCCATCTCTCTGTAGGTAGGCAGATATCTTTTTGCCTGGAAATGAAACAATGAGCAAAGTCGTATGAATTGCTTTTGTTTCCTGACCACTTATTGCTAAAACACTGAAGTTTACTTTTAATCTTGTCTATACTTTTACAAAATCCCTAGGGAAAAGGAGCTGATTTATGTACAGCTTAGCCTGAAGCACTTGCGTCACTGTACAATTTTGTATTGCTTGCTTAATAGACCACAAAAGTCAACATCTCTTTGGAAGAACAATTTGTGCTCAAAGTAGTCACAAATTCCAAGAGATCCTGTTAAGGCAGGATGTTGTGAGAAACCCAGAGTTGGAACAAAAACTCTTGTTTCCTAATTATAATGTTAATACTTGGGAAACCTTAAGCTGCTCTGTCTTGGTTTATGTCAATAAAGGTTTGGTTTTTTGTCTTTCTTTCTTGCCCATCCTGCTTTGGGAAGTTGGAAGTAAGTCAACATTTTTAGCTGCAACATAAGAAGGTTTCAGTTGTCTGTTATTATGGAAGCAGACGTGAGATTACCTCCCTGAAAACAGACAGACAATCCACATTTAAAATGTCTTTAATGAAATGAAGTAAAAAAACTTTAGTTCACAGGTTTATAGAATAACTGAGGTTGGAAGGGATTTCAGGAGTTCTCCAGGCCAACCTCCTGCTTGAAGCATTATGATCAGTGAGGTCAGATCAGATTGCTCAGGGCTCTAACCAGTCAGAGCTTGAAAACCTTCAAGGATGGAGACTGCGCAATTTCTTTGGGCAATCTGTTCCAATACTTGGCTGTCCTCATGGGAAGAAAGTTTTTTCTTATATCTGGTCAAAATCTCTGTTGTTTCAGTTTGTCTGTTCCCTGTTGTCCTCCCCCTGTGCAGCACTCTGAAGAGCCTGTCTGACATTTTCTTGCTAACTTCCTCACAGATACTAGGAAGCTGCTGTCAAGTCCCCTTAAAGCTGCACTCGTCCAGGCTGAACAAGCCCCATGCCCTCAGCCTCTTCTCACAGGGCAGGTACTCCAGCCTCCAACCATCTTAGCAGTCCTCTGCTGAACTTGCTTCAGTTGATCAACATCTATCTCATATTGGAACATCTTAACTGGACACAGTATCTAGATGTGATATAAAATTGTTGAGTTCAGAGGGAAGATTGCTTCCTTTGATCTGCTGGCTGTGCTTCCCTTACAATTGTAGCTCCTCTTTGCTGCCAAGAGAGACTACTGGCTCATGTGCAGCGTGCTGTCTACCAAGACCTTCAGGTCTTTTTCAGCTGAGCTATACTCTAGACAGTCCTATATCATTATTCCTGCCCTCATTCAGCATTTTGCATTTTTCTGTGTTGAATTTCACAAGGTTCCTGTTGACCCATTCCTCCATTCTGTATGGGAGCCCTGCCCTTGAGCATATTGTCTAGTAGTCATGTCCCCCCACAGTTCTGTCATCTGCCAGCTTGATGCAGTCCTTTACCTGCTCCAGGTCATTAATGAAACCATGAAATGAGAAGTCGTACTATAAACCCCTATGGTGCTTTGCTTCCTCACAGACATGCAGGGGGAGTGCAGACCATTAACCACCGTGCTCTGAGCCCCCAGGCATCAAAGCAAGGTTTTTTTTAATCTTTCCAGGTGTCCATTCAACCTAGGCTGGTCTTTATTCCAGCAATGGTTGTTTGTAGGTGCCTGTATCAAACAAATCCTACATTTGGTCACCTGCAAAAAACATTTGGTTATTCAGTGTCTTAATTAGGTTCTATGTAGGTAAAATGCAATTAAATCATTAGTCTTACAAGAGCATAAAAGTGATGTATAGCCACGTTCATGCCAAGTTTTAAGTAGCACTTTAAAGTTTTCATCTTGGAAAGACTAAAATAATAGTAATCCTACATTGCATCCGTGTAGTTTGCAGCATGAGCTCACTTACAATAATCACTATTAAGAGCCTGACAGTGGGTATTTTACATCAGTCTAGACTCAATATTCCACAAACCTGGAGCAGGAGTTTTGTTAGGTTCAGTTCTAAATGAGTTTATGTAATATGAGGGATGAAACTTCTCTTCTCTTACAATAGACATTAGTTACTCAGAAGAGGTATGGTATAACATTGCTCATCTTGATCACTTTAATAATGTTAATTTCACTAAATTTCCTAGGATGTGGCATGTAGTATATGCTCTTATAGAAGTGTGCAATATACATTTACACAGGAAATTGAGCGCTGAAGGTAATGCAAGATTGATGAGAAAAAGCTCATTGTCAGCATGTCATAGTATTACATGCTGTATCAGATTCATGTGTCCAGCATTAGGCTTAGAGGAAGTGCATGAAAACCAGGGTATGGTTGCCTAGTTTCTTCTTGAACTATCAAGTACAAAGCCACACATGAGCAATTTTGAGAGATGAATATAACCCCCTTGATAATATCAAACTCTTGAGTTCTTTTGACAGCCACTGATAAAGGCAGCTGATTTGTCGAAGAACACATGGTTCATTCCTTCAGACAACTGCAATTACTGTCCTCACCTGGTCATATTGAGATGATTCCACTTTATTTAAGGAAAACTCCATTTCTAATAACATACACATTTATAGCAGTTTCTGTTGCAATGGATAATTTTACTGACTTCAGACAGCAACTAGAGCTTCTGACCTCCTCCTATAGAAGTTATGAATTGTTCAGTGTATACATTCATGTCAGTACTACATGTATTTCATTGCACAGATTGCTAAACATTCCAGGCCTGCTTGTGCAGCCTGTGTGGATCTCTGTGTAATCCTGCCGAGACCCCTGTCTGGAGATGGACGCATGTTGAATGACTTTGTCGAGCCAGAACCAGAGTATACAAAATGTTGTGGGATGAGGAGTTTATTGAGGTGCAGGGTCGATAAGATACTTGAATGTGCCTAAGTAAAATGTCTTGACTGTATTTTAATCTTGAATTTTCCTACAAAAAATCTTTCTGCAATTGTGCTTTCACTGGTTTTGAAGGACAAGAAATACCAGCTTTTAAAAGAAGGCATGACCAAGTGTCTTAATGTATAGGTATAAATGGTCTAGGCAGCTTGTCTGTTGAGCTCTTTGTTGTGGAAAATCTACATGTTGCCATGTTCCTAGAAGATAGCAATCTGAACTGCAGTTACTCTGCTGGATTTTTACTGTAATCAATATTACTATCTTGTCTTGAAATGATAAGTGTATGGTTTATCTGATTGACATTAACCCCCTTCTGCACATACATAATACCTTTTGATTATTCTTAATGTGAATATATAAGATTCTTCACAAGCATATCATATATTTGATAAAACTTTTTTTTTTTTTTAATTGGCTTGTTTCTGCTGGGTTTGCATCGCTTCTTTTCTGTTTTAGCATCAACTTCATACAGGTTAATTTGAACATCCTGCTTTGGAACACTGTCATGTATCAATTTAACAACTTCATTACATTTATACCATACTTCATTTGTTCATTCTTTACCAGAACATGTATTTTGATTAATTTAGTGCTCTGATGTTTTCCTTTTATTCCCAAGTAGCACATTTCTTCACTGATAACTACAAACCTAGTAACTGCTGAGTATATAGTGTCACTTACCATTTCCTACCTGGGAGTGTGTTTCCCACTGTAAGAGCGTAGCTTTGCTAATGCAGTGACCTGGTCCCAGCCGGTTTGTCCCTTACAGACAGTGATGGTCGCAGGAGGCGTTTCTCCCACCGCTCCCTCAGGTCAGCGAGGATGTCTGATCAGCACCCGCCGATGTGTGTTTCTGTGTCGTCTTTCCGGTCCTCCTTTCTTGGTGAAAGTGCTGAATGAAAGAAATGATACCAAATAAACTTTCTGATGGATATAAAGTGCAGACAAGAACACTGGCTAGCAATTAATAAGAGATTGGAGGGTCTGAAAAGTTATGGAGAGGTTCAGAAGAGTGAGTGGTAGCTAATCAGAGATAAAAACAAGTAAAAGTTCAGGACTGCAACAGCAAAGAGCAAAACTTGGCAGGGTTTGTATACCATACAGAAGGATGAAGCCAAAATCTTAATTTAGATGTTATAGCTAAACTCTTAATTATACAAAGACAAAAGTGGTGCGTTAATGAGCTGCCTGATGCTGAGTTTATTACAGGTAACCAAACCGCCACCATTTTTATAGACAACTGAGCAAATCACATAGAAATTCAAGGGGCAGTGAAAGTGCTCAGGTGCTTCAGCACCAAGTGTTGAAAACTTTTCTGCTGAATTATTAAAAGTACCAAAGGGTAAGTTTTGTTTGAATACTGTAAGTGGAGGTATGAAGGCTTTTAAAGGTATAATTTGGAGATCTAAAATAAATGTAAACAGATTAAAATTGGGTTGTAACTGAAAAAAGAAGGGCATATAGAGTACCCCTGCATCTCAGTCCTTCCTACAGCCCATAGGATTCTCTCTGATACTAATCTCTAAGCTTGCCTACTATTTGGCAGATATAGTAAGAAAATATCAGCAAGCCTATTAAAAAAAAAAAAATCTATGTCCACTACATATAAAGTATTTTTGATATTTCATGTCAGTGTGGGGCTTGGAAAAAGCATGCACAAATGACCTCCACTAGCTTTTGGACAGCTTCTGATGTTATTGTTTTAAAGAAATGTAGGGAGGCAAAAATGGCAAGAAAAATGTCATCCAGATTGATAAAAATTAAACTAGTTTTATCATCTAAGCCAACATAAGCATCCAGACAAGCTTACAAACAGTTCCTAATGATAATTATGTTATATATTTTATGTACCTAGAAGCATTAATTACTAATAACAACTTAAGCAGAAGTAAATAAGGCACAATCCAAGCAACAATGTTTACTTTCAATTACCAAGGTAAACAAGCTGAAGATATGCAGAGCTAATTAAAAAGAAAACAAAAAACCCTGTTGTTTTGCATCTGTTTCAGGCCTCAGCACTTATGGTAAAGGAAATTGAGCAATCCTGTGGAATAAAATATGAAGGCACATTTTTTGGGTGGACCAGAGAATGATTGATGTACTAAAATGTAATAAGGATCTGTGGGAGGCTGGTAAAGAAGCAAGTGTATGAACATGAAATCAAGCATATTTGAGGCCAGAAGAGGTAGCAAAAAGGTCAGAGACCAGCTAAGTGTCTCTTGGAAGCTCATTCTTTTGGGGCTTGATCTCATGCCAACCAAAGAGGAGAGGGAGCAGTAGTGGTTGAATGAGTCCTAAAATACTTAATATGAGTTACAGCAATAGACAAAAGATGCTGCTGACATAAAATGGAGCAAATTAGGAGTACAGCTGAGGACCTGCAGGGTTCATACAGCCTAGCAGATTTTTTTTTTTTTTTCTTCTGGTAATTCCTGTAACAACAAGCAAAATTTTTATTATGGATCATATATAGTAACTGGTTTTTTACCAACAGTTAATTAAATCCGTTATCTGCATTGTTACAGGATACATGGAAGGGGGGAATTTATAGAGGGTTTTATAGCAGATATGATTTATTTGGTCATTCCAAGAATCTGGGATCAAATTTGCAAGCAGTATCCTGCTCAAATGTCTCTTCTGGGCTGCTGTGCCCCCTGAAAGCTGCCTGTTATTTCCTACCCATTTGTTATAGTATCCTGTTCTTGGCAATATGCCCACTATTTAAGGTTACTTTCATTAATCAGCCTTAAGTTAATTTCTTTGCAGGCAGAATCTCTGATCTCATTATGTTGTCTTTAAAGCTGAAGACCTCAGTTGTTTTTTTTTTTACTTTGACATCACTGTAAAAAGATATTCTTAAGTTAAAGGACTGTGTCTCTGGGGACTCACTTGGTAGTCTTTGAAAGTGACAGTTTGGGCATTCATAAAGCAATATTCATATTTTAAGTTAAAAGTTACAAAATTCAGTGACCAATGCAGCTGTGGAATGTGGATCAAGTCCTTAAAATAACCTGTGCTCCCTGATGGTCTTGCAATGGTACATAGAATAATTATTCTCACAGGCTGCCTGGTCTCAAGGCTAAAGACACAAACAAGTCACTGGTAACATAACAAAAACATTTTCCCTGCCCTGTGACATGCAGTTCTTTTTCTAGGGGTTATGTGCATATTTTAGCTGATAGCTGTGGCTCTCCTTGTTGTACTCCTTTCTGATTTTTTCATAGCAGCCAACATGTTTAAAAGTTTATACACTCATCGTGACTCGTGTAGTACATTTGTGCTTTGAGATGTTTCTTTTCAGAACGGCCTGATCACTTTTTTCTGTTTTCTTTTTTTTCTTTAAGATAGATGGCCATTACTGGTACATGGGAACAACAGTCAAACTTGATATGTTGCATAGACTATGAGTTTAATGGTTTTTTCCATTGCACTTCATTTCCCTAATGCTACCTGAGGTATTTTGAGACATATGCATCCCTGTCTTCTGTCTTTCAGAGTTAACTTCAACTTGAGCAATAAAACCTGGGTGCTTTTTAGAGCATTAAGTCTGGCGAGTGGAAATTTGTCATGATGTCTTTCAGGGCCACCAGGTGTATGTCAGAGAGTGGGAAAGTTGCTCCACAGGTAACTCAAATCTCTGTGAGCAAGCAAGTACATGAAGAAGCCATTTGTATCCCACTGAGTCCCGTCACGCTGAGAACATCGCTGAGATTTACACAAGTCCAATCTATGCAACTGATAAGATGGCTGCAGCAGGGTAGCAACCGTGTGACCTGAATCACTGTTTCTTACGCCTCAGAGGCTGTGGCACTACTGGGGGTTTTAGGTTTTTATTTGTTTTGGTTTTAGCTGGGTCAAAGCTACTGTGGAGGGTGCATTTTATTAAACTAGGCAGCTGGAAAGCAGTTAGGTGGAAGAGCCTGGGGAAGGAAGCCACGTTGCCTCTTGGGTACGGAGTGGAGACACCGGGTCAAAGGCAATATATTGGCAAAGGTCCTGAACGTCTGTTTCCCTATCTTACTTGGGGTTGCCCCCATGCTTTTAGACAGCATTGTTGTCAATGGTATTGATTAGATGTTCCGATAATCTCGCAAGCTTCCTGATGTGTTAAATTCCCCTCTTTCACGTGGCGTTAAGTGTGGAAGAAGGGTCTGTAACTGCAGAAGTAACTCTCAGTGGACACCACCAAAGTATGACTGCTTGCCATCAATTGTGCTGCGCATGCCAATTCCAATTAGTCATTTGCCAGTTGCTTTTAACACTTTCTAGCAATTCTCTGTACCCCTACTAATATATTATGAACTTCTAGAGTTTTAATTTATGTTTTTATCTGCAAATATTACACAAAAGTTTTAGTTTCATTAGACGTAAAAAAGTCTGAATTAAACTTCTGTTTCACTTTACAACGTATTCTTAAGAGTGTATATTCAAACTCAAAAGTGGGTAAAGAAAATATGGATTCCAGGATAGCAAAAATTTGTATTTAAAGCAATTTGTCAGAACAGGAGACAATGTAACGTTTGAACTTAGACCTTAAATTTTGAAACTTAACTTTACTGAAGCTTCTGCTTTCTTTTGCATAGGTGTTTGGTAGTTATTTTATGAAAAAGAATCTCACTATGGAAAATATTATCAAGTGTTCAATCTACTTTGAAGCAGATTCATGTGAGAGGGAGGGTGTGATTGTCAAGACCTCTTCGTTTTTATTGGTGTGCACACATGCACAGTAACAACTTCCAGATCTCCCATTTTCCATCACCGCAAGCACAGAAGAGCTCTTGGAGCAGACACGATCAGATGTCGTTGCTAGTTGTGTCTAAGGGGTCTTGTGTGATGTCCCACCTCACCAGCAGCTCCTCCCTTGCTGCTGCAGTGGAGAGCAGTGGTAGGGCAGCCTGTGAGCCTCGCTGCAGCCCACGAGACGGCGCCCAAAATTCCCGTCAGTCAAAACAAGACCTATTACAGCAAGAAATGGGTTAGTGATTGTATCTCTACTTCAGCAAATGCACAGTAAAGAGGTAGATTAGTAGAGATGAAAAATTTATTGCAAAACTGCCACAGTATTATGAAAAACAAAATGATTTCATTGAGCAGTAGTTCTGTTACCGTAATCCTAACGATAAACTCCGTTACAGTAATAATAGGAGAAAAACTAATTGCAGCAAGGACAGGACAAATCTTTTTTAATCCTCGTTGTCATCTCAACTAAATCCAAACCTATTTGTATTAACCTTTGCTGACAGAGTCACATGATGGACATAATTTCTTGTAATTTACCAGCAGTAGATCTAACCTTTCTTCATCAAATATTCATAAAGGCATGATTCTCAATGATTTTCTGTCTCTTTTCATATTTACAGCTTGTTGTCTTCTTCCTTTTTACTATAATTTGAACACAATTGAAGTCAAATGGAATTAAAGTTAAATTGCTTTAGTGGCTACAGTACCTGAAAGCAAAGAATAACTAATTGAAATTTCTTACAAGTAGAGATCATGCTGTTCTCTGATGTGACTGCATTAAGCAGTCCAAGTGTCCTTGCCTTTTGAGGGGGAAAATCCCAACCCAGATTAAATTACATCAGTTCTTGTCACTCGCGTAACTGTTTAAAGTGTGTGTGTGTGTCATGTATCTGCCTAGAAGTACTCATGGAATTGAAAGTACATAGGTTTACTAGGTCCTTGTACAGTGTATTTGAGTCATGGAAATGAGTGCTATGGGCTTGATTCCTTATTTAGGTGTATATAAGGATAACCATTGAACTCACTTCAGTTGTGCTAGTGTAAAACTGGTATAAGAGGTTGAAGATAAATCAGTTTGATTAAAGCAGTGTAGAACTGATATGAGACTTGGACTATATATCTTATTCCATCTAGGAAGTTTATATACTAGCTGTAGAATGATCACATGTCCCAGTGGATATTTTTAAATCAAACTACAAATATAAATCAAGGTACAATGGCAAATATTCACCAGAAATTCATATACTTAAACTAGTATAATAAGAAATTATCTTTTAGACTGTTATATTTGGATTTAAGGTGATTAGGTAATCATTATAAACGTTCTTTGCATCATACTATGAACAGAAACTGGACCAATGAGTAGCTCTAATAGCCAATTTGGTATCACTGTGCTCATTCTCTCAGAATAGACTGTGGATAAGTGGAAACAATATCTATGATTTAAAATAAGCATGGCTTTAAAATGCAATGCTTTTTGAGTAAGCATAAAATGCATAGGCTTTTTTCTAATGCAATGCTTGTTAGGTAAGCATAAAATGTGATGCTTACTTTGTCTTCATCACTTTGTTGTCCAATTCTGGGTGCATGCCAGCCGGTAACTGAGCTGTTAGGACCTTGCTTAACATTTTTCAGGGCTGGCTGTCATTCTTTTTGTGAGCAATCCCTACTGTCTAATGCGATGAGCTGCTGAGAGCCGTCAGCTCCCATTTTCATCACTGAGAACTGAATGTTCAGCACCTTCTAGCATTAAATCTCTGGAGAACAGAGGGTTCTAGCAGCTCCTAAGTAGTGAGATGTGGCTGAAAATTAATGAAGAAAATGTTGTAAAGATACATTTGTCATAACTTTTGGTTTTGTGGATAAGTAGAGAGGATTCTGTTGTTTGTGCCAGGTTCCTGTACAGCAATAATCAAATGAGGATTACTGCTGAAAAATACTTATTTCTTATTTGTATAGAATTAGAACTTCAAATTGATTGTATAGGGTTTTGAATTAAAAAAAATATATAGTAATTCATAAAACTGCATTTCCTTCCAGGTGACAGATTTAAGTGTTACAGCAAAAATGTTTATAAACTCCATAAATAGTATAAATTGCATTTTTAGGCCTCTCCTAATACTGGTTTTCATTGTCTGAACTCACACCTTGGTCACCTTCAGAGGTATATCCACCTATACACTTTAAGACATACAGAAAGACAAGCAATTAAAAATAACTAACATCCTCTAATCGATTCTTGATAAACTGTGGTTCATGCCTTACAACTCAGAAGACTGCAGCAACATAAAGTTAGTTGATGTGCCCCAGGCCATACTCACATTTGAGGATAGATTCAGGAGTTACACAGGAAGTCCATAAAAGGATGTGTGTGCTTTCTCACTGTTATTCAAAATTTGCTTCTTTCTCACAATTAAAAAAAAGGAAAAATCATACAATAAAACACATCAATTTATTCATTGAGTGTGCCCATATCTGTAGAATTCTACTGAAAAAAGGATGGTAAAAGTACCATATTTATACTAGGACCAACATAGGAGGAAAATCACAGGACTTTTCCTAGCTTTGTGACAAACAAACATGAGATCTTCAAAGGGCTTATGGCAGGTACAGACAGAACCTAGTCCTGACTGTTCATTCACCAGTATGTGGGATGTAATAAAGAGAATCTGAAACCAAATATTTGTGTGGAAGAAATGGTTACAACCTAGAGATTTTTTTCCCCTTTTCCATATCACTTTATTTTATGAGGTTCCCCCAGTCTAGAAGTTTAATATAACCTATAGTTGATGGAGTGAAACGTTGTCCAACTTTCAAATGTAGCTGATTGCTCAAAATAAAGATGTAGAAGGAAACCACACTGGGTTCTCACACATTTCATGTTGTGTCGGTAATTTGGTTTTTTGTAGTAAGCTGATTATGTTTTAATAGGTCAAACTGCTTGCTCTTGTGGGAATATGACGGAGGATTCTGTACAGGGAAAACACACAGTTCATAATTTGTGCACATATTGAAAGTGTGGTTTTACTCTATTTGTATTCTGAAGAGAGTGCTTTAGAGTGTCTGGCATGTGGTTACAGGTTAGTTCCTGGAAAACTTCCTTCCTGCTGATATGCTCCTGTCGCCTGATCTGTGGCAGTCAGAGGAACAAGACAATTAAGAGTTACTATGGCAAAGTTACACCTTTCTTTGGCATACAGGAGTCTTAACCTAAAGTTTGAGTTCAGTCTGTCTTTGTACCTAGAGTATTTGTGGTTATCAGCATAATTCTAATGCTTGTGGTAATTCCAACAGACAGTAGTGATCGCTGTATAGTAATTGAAATTAAATGCTTCAGATTCATCTCAGACACTTTAGTTTGTGTAACTGTTCATCTAAAAAGCATCAAGACCAAGTTAGCAGTCTGCTGAAAAACCTGACTTTCCATCAGTCCTTTGCAAGGGTAGGAGGTTATTGGGACTGATCAAGTTGGTCTTGTGGGTAACCAGTGAGGCCTTACAGTCTCCCAGGTGACCTTGGTCCTGTAATGCACTGTAAAGGACTGACTGTCTCCATTAATAGTTTCTTTGTGAGAGCTGGAAAGGTGACTTGTAATACAGCTGCTCTTTCCTGGTTCTTCCATAATGACATTTTGAACAAGCAGATGATGTCCTTTGATTTAGTATGTCCTTGTATGTTTTGGTGATTCCAGGGTGCTTTAAGAGAAATGAAGTAAATGAAACAATAAATATACTGTTTACTTACATTTTCATATCTTGGATGTTTTTCATAAATGATGTGACAAAAAAATAATATTAATTAAATGGGGTGGGGGGGGGTGTACAGACCTTTTGGCCAATTCTCTTTTCTGTTAAACCTATGTATATTTAAAAGTTAGACTTATACCTGTCCGTAACAATTGCAAGAGAATGGAGAATATCATTTCTCCATTCTTCTAAAAGTTTTTATTCCCTGCGTCAGGGTTTTTCTCTCCATGGTGGTACTGGGTTCAAAGGCTAAGCTGATGCTTTTGGGACTTTAACAATAGATGTCTTCTCTCTTCTTTCATTCTCCTGGAGTATCCATTCCAATTAGAATGTATAATTTTACAGCAAGATGTATTACAAGGAATTTTTAAAGTCTTACACAAAATAATCTTGTTAAAGAATGGTTGTGTAAAAGTTTGAGCATCACTGTATTTAGGATTTTTATGTCAGCTGTTTTGATTTCCATTACAGGTTACTAAATTTTATCTTTTTATCCTTGTGCTAGCTGTGTAACTGCATGGTTTCTAGGCAGGAATCTTTTATTGACTTGAAGATGTCAAAAATGAAGAATATTCTGTTCCTTTAATAGTTTGTCCCAGTGTGTGACTGACTTCATTGTGAAAAAACAGGCATATTTGAATTTCTCTGGGTTCTTTTTCAAATTCGAGCTTCTGCAGCTAGACGAGAGAGCTCTTTCATGCAAGATATTTTCCTTCATGTTATCACTTTTAAATCTGATAAGTAAAGCAAATTGAGTTAATCATTGTCACATATTTCCCACCTGTCTCCACAGCCTCTTTTCTCTACTCCCTTCAATGTACTTCTTAAAAGCTGGAAACAAGGTTATTCCATGTAACTCTCGTAATAGTTTAGCTAGTGAAACACAGAAGGATTAGGTATTACACCGAGAATTCGTTTTGACTTGTCTGGGATAATATCTACATTGTTTTCAGATGCAGTGGGTGTGAGCACAAACTGGCCAGTTTTCCAGTTGCCCTTCTCCCTGTCATTGCATATAGTTTGTAACACGTTTGGTCCTGATCAGTGACCTGGCAGGGCTCAGTCCTGTCTATATGTTTTTCAGCTGTGTCAGTCTCTGTGCTATCTGCAGAAATTGTCAAGTAGCTGATCATTGCCATTTACATTCAGAATGCTGATGAAAATGTGACTAATAGTGGCCACCATATTGGTCTCTGGAGGAATCCCTTATGAGGATCTCCATTCAATAATGATCCCCCGTCGGTGTTTGTCACTGTTGCTGAGAGCCATTACTTACTTGTGCCCTATGTTCTGTTGACATTCAGTGCTACTTGGGAAAAAAAATCATTCACTGCCTACTGTAAATCAACTCATACTATTCCTCCATAGTTTGTTCTAGTAACTGAATTTGTCATCTTGAAGGGTTTGTGCAACAAGATTTGTTTTCTAGAAAAAGCATACTGATTGGCATGCTTTATATATTCATTTTATCTGTCAAATGAATCCTGTACCAACTTTTCTATTGCCTAATGATGTGCTACAGGGCCTGTACTGTAATGGATCACTCCATTTCCCTTTGTTGTGATAGTAGAGCTGAAATAGTCTTTGTAATTTCCTGAATTCAAATCAGTGTTATCAGGCCACAGGAGTTCTTCAGTCTGTTGCAAGTGAATAGCACAGCGTAGTGCCAGACATTAACATCTCTAGGAGGGCTAGGTGTATGCAAAGATGGATACTGGGGTTTTTTGTGTGTGTTCTGGAGCAGGGTGCGAAAAAAATGGGTCTGAACACTGCTAAAAGCTTCCTGGCACAGCCCTGGCTGACTTCTACCAAGAGGGGTTTTTACATTGGTAGAAGGTTATTTGATTCCTAAAATCCAGAGACACTGAGAATAACACCCTTCATTGTTTCTGAGTGAAAAATACAGAAGGCAGACTTGCAAGTGAGACTTTTTAAGCTCCAACGTTTTCATAAAGCAAAGGTGCTCTCATGAAGGTATTTTAAACCTTCCAATCAGAAAGGTCACAACCATCTCTAGAAGATTGGTACCTGGTTTAAATTGTAAATTAACAGTATTTTCTGGTATCTTGTCAGGAGAAAAAAAAAAAAGAGGGGGAAGAAGTCCATGGAGCAGTCCTCAAGGACTTGAGAAGAACGTGTGGTTACGGTGTGATTTCACTGGTGTTTCACTCTGGCTAGACAGACAAGCCAACACTAAGTAAGCTGAGCCTGGTAAAGTCATTAAGGCTTGGGAAGGGGAGCTCAAATGGATACCTGTAGCAGAAAGCAGCTAACGCAGACCTGTCACTGTTTGGGCAGGCTATGTAGGAATGGATTCTATTTAGATCTTTCCAAGGGAAAACTAAAAGAAAGCAACAGTGTTCTGTGTGCTCAATGGTGGTGAAATGCTAGAAAAGCTAAAGTGAAAGTGGAAAGGACAAACTCTGTAGGAGAAGGTCTGAGAAAACGGGCTTTTCATCTTGCTGAGGAATGTCATTAACTTCCCAAGAGCTCTTACTGGCACTTCAATAAACTGGAGAGCGTGTGAGACCTCCCTGCAGAACTGCACATATCCAGGAAATACAAACTACAAATTAATAACTCCTCAGGAGTACTTAAGAAAGGAAAAAAGAAGAAAGGACACCTCCTGTTTGTAGCTAAAAGAGGGGGATTATGTAGCTATTGCCAAAACCCTTAAACTTTACATTCGTTCCTTGGCATTAAGACATACTGGAGGACTAGCATTTCAGCAGAGATGAACACATACTTTGCATTTCAGATTAATCTAATCACAATATTATTTGAGAAAGCAAACTAAGAGGGGTGTTAGGTCTGTTGCATGCTCAGGGAGGTAGTGTTTCTTTTAACATAGGAAGAGAAGATATTTCATCAGCAGTTCGTTCAGAGGAATTACTAACACAGCTCAGCTGGCAAGCAATAAGCCAGAAAAAATGGAGTCTGAAACACAACTTTTATAGACAAAATAGAACACATAGAAGGCCAAGACCATCCACTTTTCATACAGTTTCAATAACTGTTCTTTAGCAGGTACAGAACCCAGGAAGACAAAACAGTAGGTCTCTTGTGAGAGTAAGGCAATGGATACTTTTCATTGCTCATGTCTTGATTTCCCATGAATCTGCACAAAGTGCAGAAGGATGGACAGCTTGTGGCACCCAATAAGAGAAGATTTCTGTTTCCTCAGGCTTAAAGAATTACACCATTATCCACAAGTGTCGATGCTGTGTAGGATTACTTGGCAGAAATCCCTGAAAAGCGCTCCTAGTCCATTATTGTAGACCTGTGTTACTTCAGGTAACACGTGGAAGATTCATGCCCATTGCTGATGAATATGGAGAGGACAGGTCGGTGCAGTACAGGAACTAGAGACTAAATGTGAGGATAGGGACTGGGGTAGGGATAGGATGGCTACCTCGAGTTCTTAAGAAAAGCTGCAGTTAATCATGTATGTGTGTACAGCTGCACACTGAGCAGTGATGTAGAGATCCTCTCGAGGGACCCTGTGCAGTGAGGCTTTAAGCTTGTGCTGAACTTGAAATATATTTGAAAGTTCCACTGAGCTAAATGAGATTTAAATATGTGACTATGCATTTTACTCGGTCCTGATAGAAGATTGAATCTGGTCCTTAATTAACTAATGTAAGAGGTCTTTGGAATTTTGATGTGATGTTATAAGAGGAATTATATGACAGAATAACGTGAGAGTAACATTGCAGGTCAACCAGCACAGCAGATGTCAGCTTTTCTCATTAACACACTACAGGTTTTGTAGCCATTTTATAATAACGAATTAGTCAAGAGAAATCATGTAAATGTTGGAGAATGAATTTGAATTGTGCCTTGCAAATCCTAACAAAATAACCCATCTGAACTGCTCTTAAGGCATTGGCACCATATACTTTATTATCATTAGAGAGTTCCCTATGGCAATAACTTAATCCAAGAAGAATTTCAAGAGTAGTTGCATTATCTACTGAAAAGCAATTTTTCAGTTTTTATTCAGACAAGATAGTTTTACGAATAACTCTGAAGTTTACTCCGAAGGCCATTTCAATCGTCCGTAGATCTTATGATATTATGTTACCTCTTTCGTTTCAAATTCACAGCATAAGAAAGAAAAAGAATGACATAAATTGGATGTTAGAAGAGTTCTGAAGATAGACATCAGAAGAATTCAAGAGTAAGAAGAGAACTCAGCATTATTTGTTATTTTCCATCCTAAAGTAAAAAGAGAACAAAGCATCAAAAGCATCAGTAGTGAGAGAGAGCTCAAAGCCAGGACTATCTATCATAGCATATAAAACAAGTCAGTTGGCACCATGGAAAGGTCTAAAGTCTTAGTCTGTGGTTTAAAGTTTTTGATATTGCAGTCAGGAAGATTCTTTACACTACAGAAAATAATAAGAGCTATATGCATTTGTTGTGATAGATGTTTTGGGTATTACTTACTAGTAGCATTTTGGTACTCACTTGGGTGAGTAAGTCTTCACAGTGCTGAGAGAATCCAAGTCCACTGACAGAATGTTATAGATGGTGATCCTGCACTTTTTTAAGCAGTCATGAAAATAATGTCTGTGAAAGTAGAGCAGGATCAAATGCATGTAGTTTCTCGTGTCTTGGTTGAATGCAATCATAGTCCATAAAGGAAAGTGTATTCCTGTCTAATGACTTTAAATCATCATTCAGTCTATACTGGAATTTTAGCTGGTATTAAAAATATTGCAGAATTACATTCAATGCAAAATTCTGAGGTACAGTGATGCTGAACGCAGAATTTCTTCCCTTGATGCAGTTGAAAGTAAGTAAAGAAGTGTGCATTTATTCGTATTGTTTGTGGGTGATGGTAATTATTTACGAGTTAAAGTACAAAAGGATATTTAACATCTCTATGTAATGTTTTCATTTGTTTGAAAATAGAAAAAATTCTGAGGTCTTGTTTGGTAATCAGAAAGATTTATTCTACTTGCAGAAGTAGAGAAGCAGCATCTTGAGCATATCGTTGCCATTTGATTTTTATTTGTGCCTGGCTATACTGTAGCATTTCCTGGGACATCAAGTCTGTTTCTCTGCCAGCACTGGAATTTTTTTGGTGGTGTATTTTTATAGTGATTTATCCATAAAATATCACTGAATAAAGCAGCAGCCGTGGAGAAAGTCTGCAGTGATTGAAATGTGATTAGTTACATGAGGCTTTGGGTTTTCATTCCTAAACTACTGCTTCCTCTTTTTGAGCCTCTCTGCCTTTCTTGTGTCTGTTTTCTCATTTCCCTCTTATTTGTTCCCTCCTGCTTCTGTTTGGCCTCATGTTGACCTAAAGGAAACTGTGTTTTAGTCCATAGGATTGCATTGCTCTTATAGTATTAGTTCCAATATATGTCATAAACATTCTGGTTGCAGGCTACAGCCGAGGTGCACAACACAGGGGAGACAGTGTAGTTCTGCCACACAATAAACTAAATAAAAAAATGTTGGGTTTTTTTTGATCTCTAAGTCACATAGGAGTTCAGTGCCAAGAAAATGTGGTGTAAGCTCCTTTTATATATGTGTGACTGAATATGTATCTATCTATCTATATATATATGTACACATAGGTATTTATAGCACGAGTTATAGTGATAAGCAAGACCTTAATTTCGTTTTGCAAATAGAGAGTTAGTCTTGTGATTGTTTGGCTCTCCCATATGGTGCTTGCTATTGGTCTGTCATAGTTCCCTTTTGGTTAATGAAACATGCAAATTCACTGAAACAGACCAAAGCTGGTGAGAGCTGCATTTTGGGAACTGCCTGAGAGCAGCTAGACACCATGCTTCCTGGGGCAGGATCTCCTTTCAGTGTCACTCTCCTGACTAAACTTGGAGCAAAAAAGGACAAGTCCATGGCAAATGGCAAGCAGAGTCCTCCTTGTGCAGCAGTCACTGCAAATACCTGAGGTCTGCGGCTCCATTCTGCTCCCAAGTGCCGCCCCTTCTGTCACCCTTCTTTGGTCCTGAAGGAAGCTGTGAGATTTGGAGGACGGGTTGTATCAGCAGCTGGCAGGAGTGAGGCAGGAAGCACTTTGGGCTGAAAGGATTACATAGCTTTGATGCTGGAAAGATATAGCCCATTTCTGTCCAGTTTGATTTAAGGATCAAGTAATATGGTTACTGTTAGCTGCATTCAGTCATGTTTCTTTTGATTTTATTTTCCGCATATAACAAATGGGGATTTGTCATACAGCAGTTGATTTTTCTTAAGATGAAAAGTTGCCTTATGGAAAAATGCACAGGGAGAATGTTTTAGCTTTCCTGCAGAAGGGCAGAGCCTGCAAACCCTGAAGTTCTTTGGAAAATGGGATTGCTTACTTTAAATGAGGGGGCATTAAATGGAAGGGCCATCCTCCTGCAGTGTCATCTAAAACCATCCTACCTTTACATTTTTCCTTGGCTATATGACATCCACATAAAAGGAGTAGGAAAGATAAAGTGGAACAGTAAATGATGCTGGAAGCATCAATAACTTTTTGAGTAGCATTCTTTTGGAAAATAGTGTATTTCGAAAACTATGCCGTACGCATGGCTCAGCCCCAGATCTTCCAGCAGCCTAATACTGGCAGGGGAAGGCATCTGTAGCCCCCCGGGAAGCAGGCTGTGGAGATTTCCTTTTCTCCTCTTTGTTGGTTTTTATTTCCATTTCCTGTTCCTGTCTTTTTCTCAGTCATTTAACGCCGTTCTGCACAACAGAGGGGAGCATCTGGCCCCAAGTAAACACCCAATAAAATAAGTGGGGGAAGTTCACGGCTCCCTTGGTGCTATTGCGTCTGTCTGTCTGGTTGCGGACTCAACAAGATAACCATGCATCAATTTACATTGTCCAGGCTATCTTCACAACCAGAAGTGCTTGAAACCTTATTTTAATAGAAGCTTAGATTCTGGAGAATACTGGAAAATCTCTCCAAAGGCTCCAAATCAGCAATTCCATCTGTGTTTCTGCAAATGTAGAGGAACAATGCCCCAGCTGATTATGCAAACAGAATGAAAATAGTTATTTTAAAAGTGCATAAAATCAATACTTTGGGGAAAACAAGTCAGCTGTGTTTATACTCAGCGTATAGCAGACATTTTGTTTCTTTGTCTGAAAAAATCATAGGAAAGCAAGGATCGTAAGTGAAAAGAAAACAGCCAATCAGACAGTGTAGCAGAGGGGACTGGAATATCAGATGCCTCAGCAAAGGCTTAGAGCATTTTAGGTTCTTTTTGAGAGAATATAAATTATATTGAGGTTGATATATTTCTACATTGTTTGAAGTCAAAGCCAAATATTCTCAGCACAGAGGGAATAACACACATCCCATTGCTGATCGTGAAAAGTATATAACTAAATCCATGTCTGTGGTGCTGAAAATTCCCTCCTAAATGCCGTCTCTTTTGGACTGATGGGATTTTTTGCAAGTATTGATATGAAGGGATGTGTATATAAATATGTATCAATGTGCTTCTCATGCAGTCAGGAGACATTACTTGTATACATCTTATTCTAGAAACAGGAAACAAAAGCATCTGAGAAACGGGGCTGAAAGGGAACAGTTTGTAGACCTATAGGTTAAATTGGATTAAACTTCATCTTTCAGCAAATGTTGTGTTATTTATTCAGTGTTTCTCTGGGGGATTTCCCTCCCCCCTACACTTTATGGAGAGTAGTGATGTTTCTTAATTAAAAAATCAAACAAAGATGGAATGAAGGCCACCGCCCACACACACAGTCCTCTTGTGGGAATAGGAGGCGCGCTGATTTTCTCATGGACAGCTTCTAGGTGTGTTGGACTGAGGCCACAAAGGAGAGGAAAGGCTCTGTCTGGGGAAGTCAAGTTTGCATCATGTATCTGATGCCAACACTCTTCTCAGTGGCTTTACGGTTGCTGCAGTGCTATCTGCTAGGAATTCCCCTTTGGTAGAGTGGATCTGGTGGACATGGTGAGGAAGGTCATTGGCAATCTCATCAGAAGTATACAATCCCCACTCTGTACATGAAGATACTGTGCAGCAAATTGTCATCCTTTTCCATAGGTGGTCAGCTAAATAGTTTAGAAAGGCTGAAATATGATTTTGCAGATTTCAATTAGTATTGTGGCCAAAAAAATTATGGAAAGATTATTTTTATTTCTCTACAGTTAAAGCAAAGCAAAACATTCTTTAAAAATAGTTTTATGAATTTTTCACATGTTTCTACAAATACCTATGAAACACGATGGTGCATGGGCTGAAAACCCCTCACAGCTGGACTCCGGCAGTGCTTTGGTTGCCGTTATTTCAACATTTGGAGGGTGTGAACAATTTGTATTTTTCTGATATTTGCCTGATTTACAATTTGAGTAATAATAGAAACTCTGGCATTTTCAAGTTCATGCCACTGTCACTTAAACCTCTTTAGTGTCAGGTTCACTGATCTCTCTCCTGCCTCTCTGTGGAACAGCAAAATGCACTCTGCAGGCCAGTGTGAAAAGACGGATTCCGCTACAGCTGCAGTTGGTAGAAGTACACACAAGGACAGTGCTGGCTGTTTTCAGGCTTCCCTGCTATGTCAGCGGTGATACCTCAGGACGTTTCAGCAGTGTCCTCGTTTTTGGAACGGCTGACTTGGGAGGCAGTAACGCTCTTGGGTCAGTGACTGTAACTTTGGCTCTGTAGTACGGGCCCAGTGCATCAGTGACACAAGTCATTATCAGCTTTTGAAAGAAGCAGACAGGAAAGATGTTCTAACATGCTGTCATGTGTATTTGCACTGGCATGTTTGTGCAGCCAATACGTGTTTTTTATTGGATTAAAATGTAACCAATATTGTCTCCATCCCTTCTTAAATCTGTCATTCTCTTTTCGAGTTTCTTATCTGGAAACAAACTCATTTTGTCCCTTCTATAAATGCAGTCCTGGTCTCAGCCATTACTTATGGCTGGGCACACTCTAGTTACAGCACATGAAAGAACATCAGCAGTGACTTAATGTAAATGGGGCAGACTGCTTGGGAATACACTGGGGATTAGATGCTCAAAAGAATGAAGCACTGCTCTCTTTCCATCTGGCCACTTCATTTCACTGCCTGTTTGGGACCAGCACTTCTGAAATCTGCTCTACAAAGTCAAATATTGATGTAATTTGTTTTGTTCTTAAAAGGCAGAGTAAACCTTGGAAGGTTTTAGTTGTGCAGAGTCACAGTGGGGGCAAGCATGGAACAACTGCAAGAAATGCTCTCTGCCAAGGTTGACAACTTTGATTGGTTCATTTAACTTTGGTTTAAGGTTTAGACTGAACTCAGGAGCTTTCTAAATTCTTGTTTTGTCATGAAAGAATAGAATTTTGTTGATGATAAAGACAAAGCGTTTACAGCCATATGAATAAAACATCTTCATGTTGTTATATTTCAATGTATTCATATTTTCTCTATCCTTTGTTTTTCATTAAACAGTTTTTAGGGTACAAATTCTGAAAGTTAATCATAATACCAAGTGAAGGATTTGTAAATTATTGAGTTGATTAAGTTTTACAGAGTTCTAACAAAGAGATCAGAAAACATTCCACCCTAACCCTGTGTCATGATGGGCCATTAACTAACCCCATTTTCCAAACACCCTTCAGTTTTGGTGAAGTTCCAGCTGAAATACTGATTTTGTAGATGTGATTTCCTCTAAAATAAGCCAAACCAGAAGTCAAGATTTCAACATTGTTTAAGTGTAAAAAAGTTTAGCTCCAGCTCCGTATGTAAATCTCATGTCTTGGATTAGGTCTCCAGAAAAAGTACTCCAGGGAGTACTAAAATTAGGCATATTGTAATTTTTGCAGTTGCTAATGCTGGAATGGGTCCCCAACTGGAAAGCAGCTGCTTTTTTTCCTTCTGTGGCAACCCTGAAGTTACAAAACATCGCATCTTGTTATTCCATGTTGTATTAGCTGACTTACAATGCCAGTGATTTAACCACTACTGTAAATGGATACAAAAAAATGAAATTTAGCATCCCTTGCTAAATTTCACTTTGAGAAACTATTTTCAGTCTATTTCGTTCTTTCCATACTTTGTTTTGTTGTTTTTTTTTCTTATTGTGCTTACTAGCTCATGTCTATTGTGAATGGTTTCTGGAAAAGCATTTGGACTGAAATCTTGGCCTTGTTGAAATCACTGGAAGTTTCAACTTCAACTTAAGTGGCATCAGGTTTTATTGTGATGCATTCAGCAGCACAAGTAAATTTGTCATATCTGTCAATGAGATACACTATTAAGAATGAAAGAAAAATCGAGGTTAATTTGTTTGAGTAGTGGCTCTCATGTGTGTAGTCTCGTATGTTCTCTGTGCTTTGCATAACAATTGAGATATTGAGAATGCAACTGAGAATGTGAGATCGAAATGACATGGGATAATCCTAACACTGAGGTTACAGTAACTACACATAGTTGTATAATAATTTCCAGGCAGAAGGAAGGTTTGAAGGATGGGGATGGATTTTTTTGGAAAAAATCCAAACCTGCAAGCAAAACTCTATGTACCAGGTACCTGCATGATTAGGATTTGTGTTCACACGGCAGAGCCCCGTGTTGGAACAGTGATAAGCCATATTTGATCAAACTGAGATTTGCAAAGTCACTGTGAATCTTAAGAATGGAAGATGCTGTCTAAAGAAGCTACTGCTATTACTCTTACTCGGAGTAGCAGCCATGTTATCAGCGCTGTATCACTTTAGCCAATGTCAGTATGGGATTAATGAATGCATTTGTCTTAGGAGAGTGATCCAAGCCCTGTTTTTACCTGGGCCATTGTTTTGAAAGATGCTCTGAAGTTCTGAATAAAAGCTCAGGAGCACCTTTATTGTAGCATGCATGGAGGGAGGAAATAGCTATTGTATAAAACATAACCATTTCAGCAATGTTGGAGTGAGCACGTAGGGGTGAGTGCGCACTTTGCACATGCAGAGCAAATATCCCATCCTCCCTTTCTGACCATCTCAGTGCAGGGGGGAGATGGCCAGACCCATGTTCCTTGACTTCACTTATGAAGTTCCACGTGATCTCCACTGTCTTTGAACTGTCAGGCGCAGGCAGTAAATCAGTACCATCTAGGAAACTGGTCTGTTCGTATCATCTCCTCACTCTTAACACGCCTGTGCAGTCTGAGCCACAAACTGACCCCTATTGATCTGATTGGACTACACTTCTGTGGAGTAGACAAACAGAGCAATGCAATCCAGGGGCCCTAATTCACAGTACCTTATTTAGGTTCCTAGGTAATAACTCTTATTTGCATTAATCACATTCATCAGCAGAACCCGAGGCTGCCTCCTAGCTTACATGCATTCCTGTTCCTGACAATGGAGCAGAAATGTGTCTGCTCTGAATAAAGTGTTTTAAGTATATTGATACTTGATACTTAGTAGTTGCAAAACTTAACTGTTAGAAAGAAGACTGTTTTTCAAATCAATGGCTCACGCATTACTGTAAAATATATCGATTAAAAACAAAGCATAATGTTAGTCATTTAGTCCGTAGAGTGATGCAATACTGAAATAAATTTATCCTTTGACTTTTGCATTAACCTTTTATTGACTGCTTGCATACTTATAATTAACACACACTTTAGCTAGCTTGGTTAATTTTAGCATTGTGATCAGTGTCCTCTAATGTAGCTGACACCCTGATCATCAAAGTGTCAGTGCAGCCCAGGGGACCATAACCAGGCAACTGTCTGTCCCGCTGGAGAAACTGGCCACCTTCCAGGGAAAGAGTCATGTACTGTCATGCAAATGTTTGTCATGACTTAGGTGAACTTCCATTAATATTTAGCTGTTGGTAAATATGAATGAGCAAAGTCCATTTGGCAAAAATGGACATAAGAGGGATCAAAAATCTGTGAAGTTTACAGGGAAGAGGCAGTGAGAATGTGCACGGCCACAGTGACCAATTGTTCCTTCAAATGGGCTTTCTCAATTGAAACTGGCACAAGTCTTGATTGCTTTAGCAAGAAGGTGGGGACCATGGACATTCTACACATCTTCAGACAAATCATCCTTCCTTTAATATGTTGGTGAACATGTATTATCAAGGTGGTGGAGCTAAACTGCTCTGAAATACATCATGGCAGTTTTTCTGTTCTGCTGCAAACAAGGTATGAAAGATGCCTCTTGATTTGGCATCTGTTTGTATCTCAGAGCAGGTGTTATTTCTACTTTTAGCACATTCTGTGCATACAATATACACAGATGGGATCTACTCTGATTTGGAGATTTTACTTTATTAATGCAAATAACAGTTTTTAATTAATATCTATTATTTTAATTAATTTGTAATATTATAGTATAGAATTTCAATATTATAAATATTGCTACCTTCTCACTACCACCATACTTTGATCTTTGCAGTGTTTCCTACATGGAGCCTCATAAATTCTTTTGTATCTGGGAAAAGATAGAATTTCTGTTTATTCTGAGTTATCATTACTAACTTATGTTAGCTATCTCTTCCCAGATACAAAGGAATTTGAAGTAGTTCTGGGCAATTATTTAAGTGCCTTTGATTGTTCTGCTTCAGTTAAAAATATTGCTATCCTTTTGCAGGATCTTTAGGTCTGTTACTCTGCTCAAATTAAAGAGCACTGTAGGAACAACTTCTCCCACAGAAATGTATTAAAATCAATACTAATATACTTGTCTGGAAAGGACGGCTCTTGCACAGTAGCTCTGAGCCACAAAGCAGGTATTTGGATGACTGCACTGAGCTAGCAGATGCTGCTCAGGTGAACTGCTGAATGAACAGCAATGATTGCTTAGAACCCAGCCCCACGCCTTTGGATACGAGCAAATTAAATTGACTTTGCTGTCAGTGGATCTGGCACAGGGGTTGCAATTTTGATCAAAATAGGTGACTCAGAATGTAAAAATGTAACATTCACTGTTCTTGCTAGTGATACAAAGCAAAGCAATAGAAATCCTGGACAGAAGGAGCTCTGGGATTGCAGAACCTGGGCTACAAAGGCACTGCTTTCCCCTTCTTTGTACTTTGACAGTACCCTGATGCATTTCTGTCCTCCAGCTGCCACAGGAAGTCCGAGGACCTGGCACTTCCATTCCTCCCATCCCTCGCCTGGGATATGGTATGGCTAAACCTTCCCAAGTGTTTGATTGCCTGAAAGTTAAGGCACATGCCCAGTTCTGGGGTGACCTTTCAGAGGTGGCTCTGCTGGTAAGAAAAATAGAGAAGGGAAAGTAGCAACTGGAATAGCTGCTCGTGGGCTGTCCAGTCACAGCATCACCGTGATCGCTGCCACAGCAGCACAAATGCCCAAACCCCAAATGTGAGGGAAAAGCTGGTCAATCTGTTCGTGTGAGAGAGCAGTGGGGAAGAAAAAGAAAGACTTTAAAGGTAAAAAAAGGGCTCTGAAATGATGAAGAAGCCAAAAGTTGGAATTTTTTTCCTCTCACTGAAAATTCTGTTGCTAATAGCAGATGTATGAGAGAGAGAATGTTTATTATAAGTTGAGTTTTGCAGACCACATAATATGCCTGCTCTATTTACCGGCTGAGCTTCTTGATTTGTCACCTGCAATAATCTTTACATGGTTAATTCATCCACTTTTAGATTGAAATGCTTAAACTGGAATATCTTATACTACCCGGCAAATTGAGCGTATTACTTTGTGCCAAGACAGAAAATAAAGCAAGATTTTAAAAGCCTTATAGAGTTATGCTGTAATTAGTTTCAGCTTCCCCTGCATATTAATTTTCTCCTGTTCCTTTATGTAATTTGGAAAATGTCTTCAGAACATGATGGCACAATCAGTTAAGTACCTCTCAGAACTCACACACTAAACTGCATTTGCTCTAACAACTATTATAAAGCAGCCAGCAAAACAAATCCTCTGTTATTCTGTACAGTGCAGCTTATCAATGCAAACAGTTTAATATTTATGCTAAGAGGATTGTCACAAGTAGCTTCTGTTCCTTTAATTCTTGTTTTAAATAAATAATGAGAACATTTAAACACATTACTCTTCCCAGGGCCCTGAGGTCGGCTAATCTTATTATTTATGAAGTGATGTGCTACATAATAGTACTTAGTGCATGTTAACAGATGCTATTATCAGGGGCTGATGTGGAGAGCTGAAGATATATTGGAATGTTATGTGTTAATACTGTCCTTGCAGTGTAATGTACGATGGATTGAGTGCCCAGGATGCTGGTGCGGCAATTAACCACACACCAACATGGGTGTAAAGCTGAAGTATGTTTTCTCGTGGGGATTACACTGCCATTAATAATTCCCCAGAGAAGAAGACATCTTTCACTGGGAAACTGTCTCTTCCAGAAGGCTGACGGTGTACACAAGGAAGTTGTGTGTCCATATTTTCAGAGTTTGCTTTCCAGAGATGAAAGACACATCTCTGTTTAGAACAACTTTAACACTGTTCCAACAATTATATGCTGTATAGAACATGGGTTTTTTTAAAGTCTTACAAGAGATAAAAGTGTGTTTCTACAATTTGCTTTTTATCTCTTTGAAGAACTATGTAGAACTGCAGTAGATACCAGAATTACAGTACTCCTTAGCATTTTTCTTTCTCTTGCCCCATTGCAAACATTAAGTAATTAATCAGCAACATGCAAATTGTTTGAGAAGAACATAACAGAGAGAGGGAGAAATCCTCCTTGAACTGGCACAATTTTTTTGATGCAGCATGTTGTATTACAGCCTAATCTTAAGAGATGTGATGGTTGCCAGTTATAAAACTTTCCTCTGCAGGCTGCAGTTCAGTTGAATATTATAATTAGACTTCACTGGTATTGATGAATAATCCATTTAATAAAAAACACTGTAATTTAAACATTTTCTCCAGGGACTAGCATACACTAACCTCTTAATTTAATTTTATTGAAGCTTTGCCCACCTATTCATCATTGGAAGTTGTTATTAACCTCCATTTCCATTTATCTTTATAGAATTTTCTCTTTTTATATTGCCTTTTTCAGAGCTAAGCACGTTGATACACTTGTAAATCTCCAGAATCTACAAAGCTAGTCCAGCTTCTTTAATATTGTTTAATCTATCCCCCCTGACCTTAATGCAGTAAATTCAGTTTAATCTTTCTCAATAATCTAGTAATACATTGGAAACCGGCAAACATTTAAATCTGATAATGGTTTAATCACATACTTTAAATAACAGCTGAGATAATGAAAAAATAATTCACCATATAAAGGTACACTAACTGAGTTTTCTCTGTGATTGGCTTTTTGAGAAATCCCTATAGAAAACACAAAGCCTACAACAGAAATCAACTTCACTGTAAATGAGCAATCCATTTGGTCAGAAGATGTTGTATTTCTTTTTTATTATCATCTTTCTCTTTAAATTAATGCAGAAATATATCCTCACTGAGTATTCTGTTTCTTGATACAGTTTTACCTAAGTAGTTCATCTGCTTACCTTTCTTTTCAGATGCCAGTCAGAAGCAGCAGAGAGCTTGCCAGAAGACCAGAAACCAGAATGCCATCCCTTCTGGACAGATGATGAATGTAATATGCCTCTGCCATATGATCTTGAAGGAGTAATTGCTAATCTACAAAATCTTGTTCAGTGGGTAGAATAACAGGTAACCTTCCAGACTAGAATTATTGGTGCTCACCATTTGGAGAGGAGCCTTTTAGTTTACTATAAATCTTTTTAGGTTTATGATTAATTAATTGATCATGTGTTATTTTATGTGGCAGTGCAGATTTTGCCGGTCTTCACACAGTACCTCAGTTACTGTCTCATAATAAAAAAGAGCAGGCCCCAAACCTACAGAACAGATGGTTTTTAAGACCAGAAGTCCAGAACAAACACCAGCCTCAGTTCTTTCCTCCTCCACTCTAATTCCCATTGACCCTGCAGCCCATGGATACCCGTGTTTCCACTAGTTCCCTTGTTGTCTGAATTTCAGATTCCATGAGTGCCTAGGACTGCCTCTGACTTGGCAGGTTTGAGCAACATAAGGTGTAGCTCACACCTGCACACAGCAGAATCCATGATCCCAGCATCCTAATAAGAGGGCAGCTTGGAGTGAGCCTGCTGGGTATCTCCAGGATAGAGTTGTGCACACAGTACAGTGACTTCTCAGTGGTGGAGAAAGTCCTTTTTGCAGGGGTCCCTTGTTTCAGAGCATTTTTTCAGATGAGGAACTCTGAAGGAGCATCCTGACATAGATCCCAAGACTTTCCTGCTGGTTTTCATCATAGCAATAGAGTATTACTGGGAGAGATTTCCAGTGTGAATCTATACCTCCTGGGCTCTCTGGAACTCAGATTTCAGTTCCTAACCATTGCTTTGTGTCTGCATGTTGTCAGTCCTATTCTGAGGCCAGGTTTCCCAGTGCATTGTCTAAAGAGCTGATGGACCTAATTCCATGGACAGATTAGATTTAGGTTGTGTGATACTGGGCATTGCAGCATCTGTGTTAGTCTAGTGAGATCTGTGAGAACAAAACCAGAAGACCATGAGAAATGAAGCTTTTTGTGATCTGTTTAGTAATAACATGCTATAAAAAGAACGATTCTGTGTTGGACGATACAGGGCACTCCTGAATGAGAGAGAGATTTTTCATTTGGTTAAGTTCTGCTTTTACTGGAGCTGGTGTACGCCTTTTCCTTTGCCATAAAAAGCAGAAGGAAATCATATTATGGTGAAACAGCACTCAGTCTGTATCACCACTACAGAAGAAACCAGTAAGACTCAGAGCTTGATGTTGCCACCAAAAAAGGAGTACGCCTCCTGTGTTAATCGTCTGTTTCAAATCCCTTTTGAGGCCAGGCTTACCCAGAGCACACCAGTACACTGTGCTGGCAAAGCCTCCGTGTGTGGCTGCGCCTTGCACTGCCCAAAATTGTACTTTTGACAGTATAATGTGTGCCAGACCTCCCTGGAGCTAAAGAAGCTGTGCCAGCAGAAAATCAGTTCTAGTGGTATAAAGCTGTGTCCACATCTACCAGCTTTTGCCAGGACAATTATATCAAGTGGAGGTTGTCCCTCTTCACACCTTTGGCAATAGCTATGCCAGCAGAAGTACAAAGACCTGCATCAAGCACTGGCATTGTAGTCCTGCACTTCTGCTAAAACTGTTAGCCACCCTGTAGAACCTAAAGACTCTCTGAAGAATAAATTATTATTTAAAGTAGGTTTGATTTTATTGCAGCCTTGATCCACACATTTATCTGTTGTTTCTTGTGCCATAGATTTCTTAACATCCTGAAATACTATGTTAGAGGCATAGCTTTTTCTCTCCTGCACTAGCTAAAGCTGGCTCTACCAGTGGGCAAATAGCATATATTTGGAGTAATGCCACACTAAATACTGTTTTCTTTGGAGATCACTTAGAGAAAAGCTAGCTGAAGATGTGGGAATTCTGCTTTGGAAAAGGCAGTTCTCACAGAAACACATATTACTTTGGAAATGAGCAAGATGACTTCAAATGATGTAACACTGTTAACACAGTATTTGAGGGGACTGTTTGTTTGTTTATGCTGTTACTTTATGATTATTTTGTGTTTAATTAAGCGCTGCTAGAAACCATGGGGATCACAGTATTGAAATGAATCTGACAGCCGTAAAAGGAAGAGAAAGCACATCAGTGTTGTAGAGTGCAGCTGAAGTGGAGGCACAGCTATTAAAAAATGATTGGCAAATAATTATTTCCAGCAGTAATGAAAAAAACCCCACTGTTTTGTTGGTTTGTTTTTTTCTTGTATTAAGAGGCTGCTGGCAGCAATAACAGAATTTTAAAAATAAAATGATTCTAGGTCCTGTCTATGCTGAAGATTTAAGCTACTGAATTAGCTGAACTAGTAGTAGCCTCAGTGCAGTCAGACAGCATTCATCTAAGCCACGGATGGCAATGAGATAGACAAATTAACACCTTTGGAATGGATAAGACCTAATTTTCACTGGCAAAACACAAATAACCAAGTGGGTAAAGAGGATTAATGCTCTGTGTTGCATTCCAGTCTCACATCATCTAAATCACTGTAATTTGATTGAGTTCCATTGAAATATAGAAGTATAAGAAGGTTTCATATCTTCAAAGCCCACAGGAGCTGATAGTAAAGACATGAGTAAGGTTGATGGAACTGTTTGACATGTAGTAATGCTAAAGGGTACCCCAAGAGGAGAACATGGCTAAAGGTAAATATCCATAAAAAAACTGAGAGATCAAGTGCAAGTTATTACTGTTTGGATCACGTACTAGAAGCAAATACTTTCATGTTTTCTTTATTTTATTTAAATAGTTATAATTTAGTTCATGTTGCAATGATACTTTAGCAAGCCATTTATATTCCAGCATTAGAGAACCCATTTCCATTTTGGATGAGCTGAAAAACACAGCCTCTAATGGATGCTCTGTGTATAGCAACTGTGTGCCAACTCTGGATGCTCTAGAGGCAGGAGGACCAAGGTCAGTTTTTTTCAGGGAAGAGGTGAGAGCATAAATTAGCTTCTAACATTAGATTCAGTGATTCTTTTTAAATGGTGAAGTTCACGACTTGGCTTACATTTACTTTTCATCAGCCATGAAAGAATTAAGGTAAAATAGTTCACTTGCACATGTGTGTCAGGCTAAATGGATTACAGAAGATACAGATCTGTTTGCCTGTCTGCACTTGCCTTTAGACAATATTCATCAATTTTACAAAGGCTACTGACTAAACATGGAACCAATACAAATGAAATGCTCGAGGCAAGGGCTTTCTTTAAAAAATCTGATAGAGTTGGTTTTACACTGATAGAAAGAAAATGTTGGCAGAAAATGAAAAAGTTTTATTGTTTCTGTAATTTGGGGGATGGAAGGTAAAGGCCATTTTTAAGTATTTGATAGAAAACTGCTGTTTTATGCCATGTAATTAGAAATGCTTTTATAATGCTTTTTTTCATATCTCTGTATATGAAAATATTTTATCCTGTAGGTCTTTTCTTCTTGTTAAAAGGTTATGTAAATAAAAAATATTAATCTCAATACAGTAGATTTTAAAAGCATCATGCTTCTGCTCTGAGCTTTACAGCACATTTTGATCATCTAAAGTGTAACTAAGAATGCCACGAGTAATCACTGACTGGAAACTGTCCAGGATGGGTGACATGCAACATAATAAATATCCAAATCAGTTGTCTTATTATCATCCAGATATAGTTTTAGTTTTACTGGTAATGATGCAAGATGCACTTTGAAATCATGCTGGACTTCTTAATGCTGTGGCACAGATTCAGGGATTCCAGTGCCATAACAACAGGAAAAAAATAAATGAAAAGAATACCATAATCCATCATGAAAGATGGCTAAAATATTGTGGTGTGTTAAGAGTGGGCATTGCTCCTTGTGCAGTTCCATTAGTCCTGTGTCAGGCACTGGAATCTGGGCTAAGGTAACAGAGATTAAACCAGCCCAAGAGCTGTTCTCTGAACTGGGATGAGAGGAGGGTAAGAGAGATGAGATGCACATGAGATGCAAGAGATGTGCTTTCTCAAGGCCACAACTTTATTAACTTAACTCATATGGGAATCATTGAGCAGTAACTTGTACAGTGCAGGGCAGGATCTCTCCCTTAATTGTTACCACCTGGTGCAAAGTTAATGTTGGCTCCTTAACCCCCATCATGCCCCCAGCAGCTGGTCCTCAGCTTTTTGCGAGGAGCTGACCACTGTTGTCTTGCACCAAGGTTACAGAGATGGGAAGAGTGGTTGTTGCACTGTGGCAACAGGCATGAGAAACCCTGATCCCCAGCTTCCACCTCTGTCCTACTACACCTCCATGGACTGAGTACCTCCACTCAACATTTGTTTCCTGTTTGACAATCAAGTTGCTGCGGCTCATCTTCTGAACTATCCCACTGGTGATCTGCTATGGAGAAGGGTCAGACAAACACTACACTAATCCAGCCTTAGACAGTGGGAGCTGTTAGGGAGTGATGAAAGGATCCAGCAAGAGCAGACATTCAATGTTTCTGAGAACTCCCAACCTGCCTGATTCTGACCATCACCTCACCCCACCTGTAAGGGCAGAGGCAATCCTGAATAGAACCACTCTTCTCTTCTCTCTCCAGTCCAAACTGGGACTCATCACCTTCAATGTGTCCGGGCTTGCATCTTACTTTACATTCATCTATCCTCTTCACCTTAGCCTGGGGGCATTCATTGAACAAGAGAGGATCATTTATACAATTGCAAAAAGACTGTTCTTAGTAAGGCTGCAGAACTGACTGAATAACATGTCAAATAAAAGCCAACAAATGCTGATGTTTGGGTGGGAGCACTTCACACATGACATGAAAATTATGGTTTATCTTCTTGTTGCTTTGGAGATAGAGCATTCAGAATTCACGTGATAGAAAAGGATGCACTGTGCTGTGGTTTACATCCTCTAATACTCCACTGGTTTTACAGTGCTTGCTCATGATGAATCAGAATTTGGTCACAAAAGTTGTTCTCCTCCCCCTCCGTATCATCAAATACTTGCTTTCATGCCAACACATCTTGGTCTGATTAGCCCCCTTGATTAGAGGCTAAAGTAAAAAGTCAGGTGTATAGGATTCCCATTATCCTTTATTTCACTGCTTTTAAGAACAGGTCAGATAGAGTTATTTCAGTGAAAATGTGAACAATCAACTTCTGTTTACCATTAACCTTCAGTTTTCTTTTCTTAAAATCAAATCAGGGCTTGGTAGGCAGTTATTTTCATGCATGTCCCTTGATCACTGGAACAATCTGTCAGAAGCCATTAAAGCCTCTATTAGATTGAGCTGCATTCAAAGCTGAACTATCCAATCACTTAAAGGGCTGTGATGATTGTTTTTAATATAGTATACATTTCTTTCTCTCCCTGAGTAGTAGCATAACTTTGAAACTAAGCATGTATGACTAGGGCTTTTTGCTATCCAGCATGTCCTGGGAAGCTTGGTTTCTTGTGAAGATGAATGTCTACATGAAAAAGGAACAAACAAATGCAGTGAAATCACCTGTGTATTCTCAGAAGCTTTTCCTCCATTTTTGCCTATTTCATTGTATCCATCAAGGTGTAGCATACATGGAATTGGAATAAATTTTCCAAGGTCCTTTGCTCAGAAGCTTCACTGAAAAATTTAACATCTAATTGTAGTAATATTATGAAGTGGCTTTTTATCTTAAGATCTCAGGATGCTTTACACAGAGAAACTGAGGCAGGGGTCAGAAGTGCAGCTGTGTTCTGACTGCTGCCACTGGAGCAGCATACCTAACCCTCCACCACTGGCGAGTCTCGATTACTTCCAGTTCATCAGCTCAGTTTACAGATTAAAGGTGCTCACACAGAACTCTCTTTCTCCAAAGATCTATCTGAAAGTGGAGCTGGAATCTGTCCACCTCATGTCATATTTAACATATTTTTTAATTGCATAACATACAATAATATATCTCATGTAATAGAGATCTTTCAGGCCTCCTGATCCTTGATTAAACTTTTCAATGAATCTTTTAGTTACATTCCAAGTCCCAGAGCTCCCAATGGGAAAGGTAAATTTTATCCTAACTATTAAATGATTCCATGGAGAAGACGCAGATATGCAGTATATAATGTAATATAATATACTATAATACAGTCCACACTCTTTTAGCTCTGTTTTAAGTATGACCACTGCCCACCTCACAAGGTGATATAACTGCTGTCCTAGGCAAGTCTTCAGAAAATACCCTGTGGGTGTCTGGGTGCGATTTATCAAGGTGAAGATGCATTGCTGGAACAAACTGGAATGCTGGTTATGCACCTGTTAGCACTTTTGTCTGGTACCTATTTGGTAGTCTGGTAGTACTTTACTGAGAGCACTACTTTTCTGGTTATTTTGATGAACATCCTAATAATTTATTGCCCAAACATTATCAAAGCATTCCAAAAGTCTTTCATTGCTGTTCTTTCTCTTCCATCCACCAATGCCCTTTCTTCCCCTTTTGTATCAGTATTAACAGCAATGTTATTAACAGGTTGTGTTCTTTGTTAGGCTGACATGACTTTAAAGTGATAAAACATAAAAGCTATATATCAGCATTCTCTCGAGTACATTTATTTTCAAACTAATTACTAGGATATTTTTGTTCCTTGCTTATTTGGTACTGCTACATGTAAATTTTTTTAAGGACTATTTATATAACACTGTGGGATATATGGTGATATTTAGTGTTATGTATTTTCTAGTTTACTGGCATTTATAAAATAAACTATTTAAAGAATCTGTTTGCCTATCATTTGTTCTCCAGAAGGTGTTAGGTCTTGTGTTCAATACCTCGTTGTTGCAGTGAATGGAAGAAGAGGAGAATATTTTTCACACCATCTAACTTCAGGTGCCTACATGAAAAAATTAATTTCTTCAAGCTTCCTGTGTGCTGAATAGTGAGAGGTAAGGTTCTGCAAAGGAACAAACACAAAGGTGCTCTGAATCTACTCTTCGGTGGGGCATGTCTCTGTAACTAAACTGTTATTGCAAGTCCAAGTTAGATTGCATAGTTATCTTCATCTGCTTATGCTGGCAATTTAATAATAGATAGTAAATAAACAGTAAACAGAAAAAAGAGATAACTAATTTGTTGTTTTTCTTGAAATTAATTGAATTAAATTATATTTATATTGCAAATCTAGAAAGAAGGCAGATTAATTTCTGTTACTTTGGTAAGACTCATACCGTAAATGGACATGACTGGCTTCTCCCTGTAATAGTGTTTCCTTCAGCAAAAATTTATGGCTCTACTACTAAGTTTAGAAGATATTCTTCTGTCTGTGCAACCCCACACTTCTCCTATTTGACAGAAACTCTTATATAAAGCTCTACCAGCACTGCATCAACCTGTTCAGAGTGTATAAACTGTTCTATGTTTGTTGCAGTAGAGTTTGCAATTTAAAACGTATGTGATCATGTTAAACAAGGCAATGTCAAAGAAATGTGTCTTGCACGTAAAGTAAGAGGTGGTGAGGTTTGTGATGTCTGTTGTTTGTAGGGAACTTCATTCCACGTTTTCATGTCCCACTAAGTAGATTTTGTGGAGGGCTGTACTCAAAGGAACAGTTACCATCGGCTGTCTCTGCGTCGGGGCTGTGGATAGCCTAAAGTCCAGGCTACCCCAGATGTGGGTTACAGAGCAAGGCAAGGACCATTGCTACAAATTCACTCTGAATCTCTGAAGAGTGCTGTTGTAGAGTACAGCAGAACAATTTGATGTGCACATGCCCATGCTGCCGAGATGCACTGCAGTGTTCTGTATTACTTGGAGTTCCCTTAATGCCAAAGGCTGTGTGCCCAAGTTATTCTGCATTACTAGATTCCAGCCAAGAGGTGAGGAAAGCATGAATAACAGGTCATTCCCTGCCAGGATGGAATGGAGTCTCCAAGCCAAGAAGGGTTGACAGAGAGCATTATTCGCAGATACTCCAGCTTAGAGTTAGCAAGGCATCCAAGAGAGAAGGAATTTTCTTTCTTAGCTTAGAACATTCTTTCTTTGGCTTTAGAAAAAGTTTAATTGTTTTATCCAAAAGTCAGTATACAGACCTGTTTGCGAAACCAGCATTGTTCTGGAACGTTTCTGACAAGTCACTGTAAGATACATTACATGTATCTGTAAAGACCAAGATGAGATTCCTGGGATCTAGAGTCCCTTAAGCTGTTCCTTTTTTTCTGGTTCTCTCAGAGTCAAAGATTCCCTAGATTTTCCTGTTCCTTAAGTTTTCATTAAAAAGGGTAAAACACATGGCAGTAGTGCCCTTTCAAAAGAAGGTGCAACCATCAAGGGGCATTTCCTGGAGGGATACAAGCACAAGGAGACTTCATGCTGCTTCACTCAAGAGTAGGCATCTTTTGGGGGGCTGGAGGGGATAAGGCACTCGTTCAGTCTCTGCAGTCAAGAGCAGCGTGTCTTAAATGAGACAGAGACTAATCAGGATGCATTGCTTGTTGCTTTTTTAATTTTACCCTAATTCCATCCTTTCTACAGAAAACCTGTCATCAGAACCTAAATCCTCTTTGAGGAGAGGGACGTGCAGTTGTCCTGTCATAAAGACTCTAGCACCCTGTTACGTACAGTCATCACCCCGCAAATGAGAGCTTCACAAAGGTTATATGCCCTGCTACAGCTAAAAGATATTCTCCTTTCCCTTTGGTGTTAAGACTTCATTTCTGAACTAGAAGGTCTCAAGTTAAATTGTTGAAGTTGCAGGGTGCAGTGGATCTGTCAGCCAGTGTCTTTGTTTTGCAGTGATACAGTTGTAGTAAGAAGTGTTTTTTTACTGAACATTTTCTAAAGTGTTGGGGTTGTTTATTCCAAGATCATTCAAATTAGAGAACCATCATCTCAAAACAGAAGAACCACACTGAATTTGTAAATGTGTTGCTCTGGATACTTGTTTTTACAGTGAGTAAAGAGTGCAGTTTTAGAGTCTGTAACTGTATCATCTTATTTTCTACTGCAGATAGCATGCATGCACATTTTTGTCTGATCCATACAATATCCTCTTTGCACAATTATATTTTATTTCAACAGACGTGTGTGAAACTTGTTGCATAACTATCACTAAGATTTTGGAACTAACAGCACTTCATAAATTAGGCTTCTGTTTTTATCCTATTCCTAGTTGAATCTTAATTATTAGGGTGAAAATAAAGAGCACTCTTTTATAGGCCTTCATATTTTCTGTTCACAGGGATTTTACTAGCATCTAATAAATGTAATGACCTCTAATAACAAGAGGAAGTGAAATCCCACTTAGCAAATTCATAGCTTTTCAATGGATCTTGTGGCTTTTCTGGCATTTCAAACCGTAGGGATGTAGAAGCTGTTTAAGGAGCTGTTGCTGGATTCAACTAGCTGCAGAAACTGTTAAGTTATTTTTGTTTCTCTTTTATTGCTTAACCTCTGGGGCCTAACTCTGGGCTACCTGATAAAGCAGTCGTTCAGGAACTTTAAACCATACAAGTTTTGACTTGATAGACACAGAACAAGGTCTTGTATTAAACATGCATTTTAAAAACATAATTTCAAATCTGGAAATTGATTGTGGCTTGGCCTACTTATTTTGAAAAGCTCACTGTTCCTTACTTTCTTTGCTGATATTATTAGATCTATTGTTCTTTTACCAGAACTCCCAGCTGATAGAAGAAAAATCAATGTACTGCCAAGCTTGTTGGGCAACAGCACTTTCATTAGAGTCAGGGCCACAATTAACTAACTAAGACTAAGTTATGACATTTCCACTTTTAAAGGTTACAAACACTTGTATTATGCAGCACCCAGTATTCTCAGAGGGCCAGAATCAAACATGCATGAAGCAAGCTGGGAACAGAGCAGTCTTTTAAAAAAATTCCATATTACACACTAATTTTTAGTACATACCAATATGAGAATGATAAATCATGCAGAATTTCTTTCCAATGCTGATTTTTAAACACCGTGTATGCCCAGAGTAACACTGCTCAGGATTTGTTATTTCTCTGCACGCCCCTCGGTTCACTCGTTTCAGTCACGTACTGATCTCTCCGCTGCCTGTTGCAATGCGCGTTTGGCACTGGCCCGTCCGGCACGGAGCGGCATGCAGAGGCAGCTCTGAGGATGCATCCCTTCTGGATGCAGTAGCCTGAGCTAGCTCAGCTTGGATTGAGGAGGCTCAGAGGTCTGTAGTTCAAACACACATCTGCCCAGCTAATGGGGTCAGAACATCTTCTTCCAATAATGGATTGGTTCTCTCTTGGGTAAAGTGCCTCTAAGAGAAATTGAGAGGAGAGCCATCCTTAAATAAGATTTGATGCAGCCCAGGAGAATGACAATTACAGCTTTTACTAACACTGTTCCTAAGGCAAAGTCATGCTTTGTAGGAAACAGGGTGATGGAGTACTCAGGGAGCTTTTTCAGTGTAGTCACTACTAGATGGGTCCATGCTGTGGAAAAGTTCTGTGAGAGAGAAAATTAAGCTCACATAAGTGGCTTTCTAATGGAGACAGTGAGAAGTGTCCCTGTGTGGGTCACCTTGGTAAAGGCTGAGTTATTTTCTTCTTGTGCGAAGTGCAGCTGGTGATGGCAACAGATATTTTTATCCAGCAGGTGAAAAACACAAGAGCCTCCCCTGGGGATAAAGTACAGGGAGGCAGCTGAGATGTACAGTAAAAGAAGGGGCTGCCAAAATCAATGTAGGATTGAAACTAGAATTCACACCTGAGCAGTCCTTTGCTGGGACTTAGCATGTCCCATGGCATAAGGTTCAGCTGGGGGGCCAGTTTAGGGCTGGGCACAGGTGGTTATAGTGGACATGGTGGGCTCCATCTCACCTGAACTTCATCACTGTCCTTCTCACAGGTATTATTTCCCATTGTGCTGTTGCGTGGACCATGCACATGGTAGCAGCAAACCTGCCTCACAACTCACCAGCGCAGGGAGAACGCGGTTCCTGGGCAGTAGCCCTCAGTGGCAGGGAAAGGAGATCCCACCAGCTAGAGAGCATCAGAGCCACCACTGAGCCCCACTGAGATGGGTTGGGTTGCTTGATTCCCTCTGAGGTTACTGGTTCCCAGAGAGTCCAGGGCATCCTGGAATTTTCACCCAATGTTCTTGAATTCGAAACCTGATTTCCAAGGCAGGTCAGTGGCTGTGTGAATTGGAGATGTGTACCTGCCCCACCTCTGCCAGTCTGCCATTGCCGCTGCCGCTTGTGGTCTAGCTCTGAAATGTAAATGCTCTGTTCCCTTAGTATTGTGGGGGGTAAGCAGCACTGAAGCAGTGGTGGTACTTGCCCAGAGCAAACCTCTGACTTTCCCCAGTAACCGCCTGAGCAGTGTATGGTGAATACTGGAACGGCCCTGCCATTCTTCTTAATTCTTATTAACTGTATATACCCTTCAGAGCCTCATGGGGTAAAAGATAAAAGAATACAAGCTCCTGTAGTGTAAATATATCCCAGTGTTAAGGAGTAATGAAAATAGATTTCCTGGAATGTACTGCAGTATTTTCTATTATTTAGAAACTCTGTACATCATTATTTTACAGAGGAGTGAAATATGTAAAAACATTTCTGCAGAGTTCTTTTCTAAAGCTAACACAGACGGGGTTTTTTCCTTTTTTTTAAAGCAACCATTTAATAAAGCCTGACACTTAGCAATGTTTTGAAATAATTTTTGCTGCTCTGCCAGCAGTTGGCTTTGCTGTGAATCTCTAAAGACAAATCCATCTACAGTGAATCTAGCAAAATTCAGCTCCGTGTTGTATGTCAGGGTTGAGGACTACTTGTCAGCTCTGGCACTGTCAGATTTTATCTTTAAATATGACAGGCAATTTGTTCAGGGAGCACTTCTGAATGACAAGATATAGTGGTGTTGTAAAACATGGCACCTGTGTGGTATGCCCTGCCTTTGTGGACATCAGAGGCTATTGTTTCCTTTGCTATTAGACAGCCACAGTCACACAATAAGGTGTGTAAAATGTTCACAGAAACCTTTTAAATTGAGTAGCAGGAAAGTAGATCCCCTCCGGTCATTTAAGTCAGGCCATTTATCATTTTATCTTATAAAACACAACATTCACGAAAATATGATGTAAAAAGAAAACCAAATGCTCCGCTGAGCAATGCTGGTGCAAGCCCAGGGTTTGAACCAAGCTATAATAAAAGGGTTTTATCTCTAAAGTGCCATGCAGTAAAAAAATTAGGATTTTAACTCCTTCACAATCAGACAGGTAGCAAGAGCCACTCAGAGGGCTGTTGTTGATGTAGGGGATGAATAAGGTCTCACTGAAATCTCCACTGTTCACTGCAATGGGGCCTCCTGGAGCGGGGCAGTCAGAGCAGATGATGAAACATTGATACACGTGGTATGGTTGGTTTAAAAATAAATAAAGGTTAATAATGGATAATGTTCTTACAATATAAATCAGATAAAACTAGCAAAATTAAGCTGGAGACATACTGTGGGTATGCCACTGCTGAAGTCAGTGGAGGGTTTTTCCACACCACAAGAGCCATCTTTTCATGGGAGTGGGGAGTCATCTTCAGAACATGAGTGTAAAACAGAGTAAATCTGGAAAAATCTGGAACTACAAAGAGACTGTATGCAGGCATATCCCAGTATGTCTGTCCCTGAGCAATGCATTAGCATTGCTCTTGCCCTGCTGACAGGGACTGGTGGCCATATTCTGGAGGAAGTGGGAGGGGGCCAACCTATTCTTTTAAAAGAAAAAAAATCCCTTTAGGCTCTGTTTTTGATGTGTTTCTGTTACCTAAGAAGTGTCCAAGGTACTGCTGACTGAATGCCTTCTGCTCCTGCAAGTGCATGTCAGCAAGGACTAGGCCATGCCTCTCCAGCAGAGCTGCTGTCCTGCTTGTACCCTTTGCACACAGGAACCAACCCACTCCTGAACCCACCTCTTTAAACCTGTGCTGCTGCCACTACCCCTTGCTGTCCCTGTGTATCTACAGACACGTAAAACTGCTTTAAAGGCGGGGGGAGAAGATACAGGTCTGCTCTTATAGATGAAAGAACATATTTAATCTATAATGTGCATTTCAGCTGCCCTTAGTGGCCCAGGCCAGGACTAAGGCTCTAGTAGATCTGTGACGTGGGAAGTCTGGATTAAGGCCATCCTGTGTAGATTTTCTAAATCCAAGAACAAGGAAAGTATCAAAAGACAGGGTTTTGATTTGCAGTAACACTGTGATCAGATCATATTAGTGTCCTGTTGTCAGCTGGAAGGCATGCAGTATTTGGTATTTTACACATCCTGGAAATCAGTGATTCTGTAAGAACGTTGTTTTAGCTTCATATAAGAAGCAAGTATCTGAACTCTTTGTTTACAGCTGAATGGAAAAGAAGTGAACTCTGCAAACTCAAACACTAGGTGGCAAATACAGAGATACCAGTTAAAAATGTATATTAGTAGCAAAACAACGATCTCCATTGTCGCAGCTGCCCCACTGATAGCATTTAGTGGTGTAGTACTGAGTGTGCACGTAGCTTTAGCACGGCAGCTTGCACAGCAGTAAGTGTAATACAAACTGATGGGCGGTGGGATAGGATCGGTGGTTAAAAAGATGCAGCAAATGTGCAGTTGGAGCCCTCATTGGAAGGATCTGGCATAGTTTGAATATACTTTTGTGTTTCTTATTCTGAATAGAAATTAAGTACTCTCTTCTCACCTAGGTGTAACTATTTTAAGGAAATTCTGCAGATGAAGAAGAGAGGTAGTCTGTGCTGTTTCCTTTGTGAGAGACAAAACTGTTTGTCATGTTAACTCTTTAAGTGTGATTTCCCCATCTTCAGTAGAAGAATATGATACATTTGTTTTTAAAATAGCTTAATTGTGTTCAGAGAGTTGTGAATTCCCCTCAGATATTTTTGTCTGTTTCTTTTTCACATGCAAGATTGACATAATTTTAAAACCAGTCAGGAAAACTGTACATTCATCTTATCTAAGCACAGATCATTTGGCAATTAGCTCCATATTCTAAGATGGTTTCCATAATAAATGGCAAGCACGAAGCAACTCCAGAGGATTAATCATTCTACCTGGTTTTCAGGTTAGGATGAACTGTCTCTGAAGCAGCCTCTCTCTTCCCATTGACTCTAGGGAGAGCTAAGGTAGCTTGCTTGACTAACTTTCAGGTAGCTAAATTTGCTGAGGAAAGTCATCTTTGGTCATCTAAGTCTCCCGACCTTCTCCTAGACACAGAAGCCTAGATATATCACAAAGGTGTTTTTGAGGCTTGTTTGTCTTCTCTGTGTTCACAAGCACTTGGCCATCGGTGGTATCTTAACTTCATAATGGAATCTAATTCAAAGGGCTTTTAGAAACAAGGAGAAAGATTTTATTGTAACTAATAGTGATGGATGATTGGTATGGTCAACAGAGCAACATAAATTTTTATGCCATGCCCAATGCTAAAAAGCAGACAAACTCACTAGTTCAGGGAACTCGTGTACATAAACATAGGGAAGTCATACAGGGAAATGTTTTCAGACCTTTCGTCCATTAAGAGGGCAGATAAACACCCAGTGAAGTAATTTTGTCTGCCCATCACCAAGTAACATACTTTGAAATGAAGTGCTGCACTGCAGTTCCACCCCCCTCGAGCAAGTGCCCTTGCCAGCAGTTCTAGAGGGAACATAATTAAAGAGAAGAAAACCCCTCAAACATTAATGAAAGCACTACATACATCAAAATTAACTGGCCCAAATAATAGAAGCAGCTGTGTGTAACTATCAGTTATCTACCTGATGATTTTCATTTGGAAATACTTAATATATAACTGTGCAGCGGTGTATAATCTTTTGCTGTTATAGCAGTTTCTCCTCTAAAATACTGTAATTTGAATAGTTGAAATATTTGAATTTGAATATTTCTGTTACAGGAAAACTGAGATGTGCCAGCTAGGAAGGAGTAGTTCATCATATTGTGCACTCTACAAATGTAATACACTGGTGAGCATGCCTTAGTAGTTCTTTCTATAGATAGTCCACAGATACAATTTAATGCTATCTGCAGTAAAAGTATTGTGGGTGTTTTTAGTGGAAATAGTGGGTTTTTGTTATAGTGGGCTCCTTCTCTCCTCAGTTTTCCGTGTGTAGCCATGAAGGTGGTTATCATGTAAGTGTGGGCTTATACAGGAATAAAAATAATGGTGCAAACACACAGGAATGGCTTCCTTTAGCAGGGGAAAATTGCAGTTCATTGATGTACAAGATGCCACCCCACTCTGGGCCTGAAACATGAAGGACCTGGTTATCCACAGCTATAGTAAGTCTACGATGACAAGAAAGGGAAGCACATATGCACAAGCTCCATTTACTTTCCCAGTTGCCCAGGAGGAAGTGTTGAGTCTGTGACAATGGAGAGAGCTAGAAACATCATGGGAAGGAGCCCAAAGAGGCTGGAAGAAGCTGATGGACATACATGAAAGCAGAAAAGTAGGTGGGAGTGTTCCTCAGCAGTTCTGAGTTTACTGTGGTGTTTTGCAGAAAGTAGTGCTTTTGGTAGAGTAAATAAGTTACCATGTTCTGTGATTAATAGAGGAATCAAATTCAGGCATGGAAATTTTTCAGCATGACTCTTCTATCTGTAGGAACAAGGCTTTGGTACCCTGCAGACCAAGGCTGGGAAGACAGGCTCTGTTCCTTGTTCTGATGTTTTACAACTCTTTCTCCTAAATGGGGAAAAGCCTCTAAGAATGCATTTTCATCATGTGTTCCTTGCTGAGTTGTCTTAAAGACTTTTGAATTTATGGCCAGCTTTAATCAAATATGAAATAGAAATCCAAGTCTCACAGCAAGGTCTGTGTCCTGGGTAGAGGAAATACTGAACAACACGGAGAGAGCGGGGCTGTTGTGGTGAGGGGATAGGGGCAGGATTTTGGTGATAAAGAATTTGAATCCATGGGAAATTAGGCTTCATTAGTTCTGCTGCTCACAAAACAACTTCTTTCTGGTGACCCTGGGAAAAACACAACTCTGTCTGCCTTACACTTATAAATCAAGGGTGATGTTACTTACAGTGCTTTGGCTATATAAAAGCTAATATTTTTCAAGCTTCCAAGAATTATCCAGAATGGATGCACATTCTTAACTCATGTTTGCTCGTATCAGTGTGACACTCTGGGTAAAATCGGGCTGGGTATGGAGCTTTTCAGCCCCAAACCAGCAAAGCACTTGGGTGTATATTTAGATTTAAGTTGCATAGGTTTCCCAGTTGAGAAAATGTGTAAGTGCTTTGCTGGGTCAGGGCCGTCCTTTGCACCTCAATTTTCTAACTTTTTGAGCAGAGTTTATTTTAGAATAATATGTCATTTAGCCTGGTTTCCTGAAGAAGTTTGGTGTTTGAAGTTGTGCTATATGCCCATACATGTGTCTGTTAGCTCTGTACCCTCATCACCCAAGGATCTATTTAAATCAAATTTAACTGAAGGAGGTGCTCAAGTTTCTGCAGGTTTCATGAAACTAGAAAAGAGACATAATTAACACCAGTAAGGAAAAGGCTGTTTTGAGAACTCAGTCCTGCTAAAAATCAGCCAACCTACACATGAAATTATGAGACAGAGCTGCAAAGCAAGTGAGAATTTATGGGTCATATGGCTCAAGGAGCTACCTGTGCTTTTTACCGTGATAGAGCTTTAAAAGCAAACACCATACTAAAGATAAATGTTCAGAATTTTTAACCCAAAATAGGACTCTTTTTCTTGCTAAGGGACACATGAGGCAGGCTGCATGTTGATGCAGACTGTAGCGGTGTCCAGAAGCAACACAAGCGGTCTCCTCGGCTGTGCAGAGGTTAGGAACTCTGGTTGCCAGCTGGCCACAGGCTCCCACCCCTCTTCACCTTCCTAAACTCACAGAAGGGGAGCACTGAAAAGGAGGGTGGCCCAGACATACTGATCTGAGTCCTAGGATGGAGAACAAATAGCTTGTCAAATCACAGTATTATGTGAGATAATGTTTCTGTTATTCCTACAAAGAGTTGGCAATTACCTTGCAGTTTTATTTTGTTTTGCTTTTCTTTAAAATCAACTGACTATCAATCTACAATCAATAAAGAAAGTTGCCTGTAGGCATTTCTAACTTCACATCTACTTCATGGATCAGCTGCTGGTAATTTATACACAGTCAATAAGACACATTTCAAAAGCGAGTTTTTTCTCCCGAAAGGCAAAACTGCTCTAATTTACAGCTGGATATGAACTGGGCAAACAACATACACCTGGAGTAAATGTAATTTCTAATTTACAAGAAACTCCAGTGAAAGATCTGATCTATTCTCTATGCAAGTAATCTATGGATATTTATACTATGATAACTGGAGAGCATAAATTGCTTTTGTTTTTCCTTTTGGGTATCTTTTTCATTTGTTTGTTTAGCAAAACCTACAGGGGAAACTAGAACAACTATAATTACAGTCACATTTACAAGTTGTGGGGTCTGTAGATAATAAGCTACAAGGCATTTTTTATTGTGCTTTTTTATTATTATTTAGTTAAAGAATGCCTTTTTCCCGAGACAACCCATCTGTATTTTGTAGGAAGGAGAATCAAAGCAATAGCTGTCAAATATCAGTGAGATAGCAGATTTACAAATTAATCCCATTGCTTAGTATTTCCACAAAGGTTGAAATCTATAATTGGTGCTAGAAACTATAATTAACTTATTAGAAGCACTCAGGCAGCTAGGTGTGCAAAATGGCAGCAGGTGTGTAATATCATTAGAAATACTCTGTATAAAATGCACCTCTGAGTTTTATCCCTTTAGTTTCATGCTACCGGCTGCCAATTCGATTGGTTAAGTAGTTTTGGGCCATGCAATACTCTTTCTTTTGGATTGATGTGTTTATTACTTTTTATGACAGGGGATCCCAAGGCAGATGTTCAATAAAGAAACAAGCTGCTACAGACCAGAGTAAAGAGATAGGTGGTGTAGATGCAGGAAATTGGGAAAGTTATCATATGCGCTAAGTTGTTATTGAAGATTTTGCTCCCAGCATTTGTAGCAGTTGTGTTATATGCTCTTCCACAGACAGTAATCTAACAGGGAATTATTGAAAGCCAAGTGCCAAGATTTCAAATTGCACTATATGATCTCGAGCTGCTACTCAAACAGGGAGCTGGAGCTTTGAAATGATAAAGATGTGGCCAGGCCATTTTTAGGAGAAACGTGTGTGAACGGTCAGAGCTGCTTTGCTCACGCAGAGCCTTTGTGCACTGAGATGCACAACTGAAGAGCTTTTCCTCTGCACCTTCTGCAATCGTTTGCATTGGTACAAAGGGAGTGAAAATCATTACTGGAAAGGAATATACTTCAGAATTTGGATAAAGGGTGAACAAATTAGAGTTGTACAGAGATCTGATTTATGGATCAGTCAAAGCCAAATTCTGCTGTCTTTGCAAGTGAAAAGGCAGGTTCATCATATTTAAGTGAATGGGAACATACAGATGGATACACGGGGAAAAACAAGGAGAGAGACAGGTTTTTTAATTCCTATAGCTGTTCACAGCTTGGTTTGTGTTTTGCTTAGTCTTCAAGGGGAGAGGAAATACAAGTTTCTTTCACTGCTTCCAGAAACTTTTGAACACTTCTATAGGGAAAAGTAAGTATTTTCTAGAAAGGCTTCTTGCCATAAACCAGCCTTTTTTTTTTAAGTGTTTTAAAAGGAGGTAATAGAATGTGATGGACATAAAAATCTGCTTTTTAATTGATTTAGTATATTTTCCTGGTTTTGTGACTTTAATTTAAAGTATTACAACCAGATATGAGGAGAGCTAATAATTAATGAGAGAGATGTTATTTTCTAATTAGATTTTTGTGAATGCCCCTAGAGCTTCTGCCCAGAAGCAGAAGCTGGCCAACATATTTGGATGATATGGAGAGCAGACTGTTCTGCTCCATCCACCTTCTTTGATCCACTGCTTTCCCTTGGTTTCTTGGTGGCAAGTATTAGTGTCATCCCTGAAACAGTATTCTTCCACCTGTGTTTTGAAGGGATGAGTGTCTCATTCTGCCTTTCACCACCTCTGCAACGCTTCCTGTCTTACCCCTGTAATCCCTTCTGACTTTGCTGAGGCTCAGCTGTTCAAACTCCACTGGGCACAAAGTGCTGCCCTGCCTTCTCTTGCAAACAAGAAGGTGTGACTACGCCATCCCAGACCTTCCCGCTCCCCTGTGTGTTGACAGTCACTTGAAACCTCCCTTCTTTGGTTATAAGCTTGCGGCAGACTTGTTCCATCCTGCCTCGCAGGCAGTGCCCTCCTGCACCCGCCGCCTCTGCCTCCTGATTTATACATTACAGCGTGGGCTACAGGGGAAAGGAAGGAAATGTGTAATGGTCTCTTGCTGTCTGTGGGGGGAAATGCTATTCAAATTCAAACAGTCCTGAGGGCTGCAGGACTGACCGTGGCCTGAAATGGCAGATTTCATGGGCTGGGACAAGTAGTCCAGGTCGTTTCATTCTCCTCTAAGTGGAAAGCTACTGAGGCCTTCAGGGGGAAGAAAAAGCTCAAGAAGTTATCAGATTTAGGCTAATTACTAGACTGGTTATCAGGCCAGGCTAAACAATACACAATTTAGAATTTCTGTTGATTGCAGTTCAATTAGCAGTAGACACTAGGACTGGTCAGCGAATGCTGACACTGTGGAAACAATCAAGAGAAATGCCAAGGATGCATTAAACACGTAAGGCAGAAGAGTTGTGACAGCAAAGTTGTGTTAGAGCAAGGGGTGAATGTAAAACTCGAGAGTACTTTCAGTAATGGGATGTGTTTCGTCAGTACGTTTCAAAGCACAGAGACAGTTGGAAGACACAATACAGACCTCAGGAGCTGAGGAGTAGGGGAACAGGGGAGAGGAGAATCATGCTAAAAAGCAATATAAGCAATTGTAGGAAGTGACGTTTTTAAAACAAACCACTGTGCTTGCTGCATCGTACAAACCTAATAAGACATAGTGAAAAATATTGGATTTATTTTTACAAGTTAAAAGTGACCTTGTTGGCCTTATGAATGGATTCACTTCTCACAGTACCTCTTAAGGGCATTAGGGTTATGACTAACTCATAAAAATAAATCCAATATTTTCCCCTTGGCCATGTCATATCCAGTGTTGGAATTCAGCTGTGAGAACTGGTGGGGCTCCGAGTTTCATTTAGTTTGACCTCCCATTATGAGAAGTACCTAGCTCTCAATCCTGGTGGGCTGCAGAATAATTCCAACAGCAGTCATATCACATACCGAGTGGAAATAGAGAAAAAATCCAAGAAGGCCAAGAAAATAGAGGATTGTGCAACACAGAATGTAACTGAAAACAACATATGCAAGGAATAAGAGTTTCAAATACTGATAGAGATTTTTTCTTCCCTGTTTTTCATTTGATCAAGACAGGACTGCCAGTTTAGTCATGCACTGTAGATGAGAAAAAAAATTCAAGCTAATGACTTACCTCATACAGTTGTTCATTTCTGTTGGAGTCAGGAGAACTTAAAAAATCCAGTCAAGAAAATAACCGAACAAGTGGTTTAAAAATATCATTGAGGGCCTTAAAGGTGATAGACACACCTAGCTAGTATTTGCGATAGCACAAGACCTCTACTGAGCAATAACCTAGTCCAAAGCAGTTGGAAAATATAGTCAAAACTGTTTTCAGCATTGATGGATGTCTACAGCTACGAATCTGAATCTTTGTTCCCGCACCTTTTTGGGGCTCTGTTGCTCACTGAGGGCCTGTATTGGACCCATGCACACAGGTGACTTCTGTGTGAGGCAAACATACTGTAGTCACTGTCATGTGTGGATGAGGAAAGGTTCATTATAATTGTGTACCAGATGTGTACTTTTTATAAGCCATGTATTCTACATATCTCTTCTGCCTGTTTCTAACAGGCTTAGCTGAGTTCATCCTCCTCTTGGCTGAATAACTTCTAAGGTCTAGTAAATGTATCTGGACATGGTCCCAGGCCACCAGCTTGAGATGGCCCTGCTTGAGAAGGGGGTTTGAACCAGTTGACCTAGAGAGGTCCCTTGCAACCTCAACCACTCAGTGATACCATTATCTTACATCTGAGCTGTAACAGCACAGGCTTCCATATAGGCTAATTTACCCTGTCAAGAAATGTAAGGTGGGCAGAAAACCAGTCAATGGCATAGGAGTGATGGTGTTATGGGGTTAACGAGAAGGTTTGCCAGTTACAATTAATTAGGTCAAGCTAAAACAGAAGCAGCATGAGATAAAAGATTTCCTGCATGCACTTCTCCTTGCAGGGGTAAACCCTTAACTAGTGTAACTTGCGTCAAACACAAACTCTGGTGCAAAGAACGTACAAATCCATTTCTCTGTGTTTATCTGAAGCCAAGTTGGATTCCAGCCTTGGTTACTGCAAGGTTAATTTTGCCATCATTCAGTGTTGCCCTTTCTCCTCACAAATTTTCTCCCAACAACTTGAGCATCATGCTGAATTAGAACTGTAGAAAATCATGAATGACATGCATATGCTGTAGGCATTTTTGAGGTTGCAGGGCTAACAGTAAATATTCACACTTAAAATATTGAATTTAGGTTTATATGCCATGGAAATGTTGAGTACCTTCTTTGCTTTGTTTTCTCTGCCTCTGCTTTTCCCATGATTCTTTTATTACACTGAACAAGTTCCATATCTGTAACATCCAGAAGTTGATGAGTTCTCATATTGCATTTCCTTATTTTCTCTGAAAAGTTTCAATGAGTATTATTTTACCTGCATTATTTTGGTGTCCAGAGTATTCCCATAGTCAGGTCAATCATGGGAAAATTTCCATTCCCCAGAAACATACAGGATCCAGAGACACAGGGTTCCCAAAGTCTGTGAGATTTCAGCCCAGCTCCATGCTGCTCTGCTGTGCTCTGCAGCGCTGGTGAGCCGTTGGCTTTCCTACAGAACAGCCCCTACACCTCGGTACCAACATCACACCCCAGGCCAGGCAAATGCTGTGCCCTGAGCATTGTGGTGACTTCTGCAGTAGCTACCACATGCTAAAAAGGTGTGCTGGCAAGTAAACCATAACCACAGATGTAGCTTTCTTTTATGAGACAGCTTTGTCGGGATTTAAAGGCGTTTTTCCTAAATGTGACAAATAAGCCTGCTGAACCAGCTAAGAACTCTTATTTATATAAACTGGCTCTGATGTTACCTTGTGTAAAATATGTTTAATTTTAACCAATGCATATTTGAGTTATAGTTTCCATAAATATTTGTGAATACATTATGATAAAAATCTAAAACCTTGGCAACAGTTAAGAGAAGAGAGTTTGCAGATAAAAATCAATATTGCCTGCAGTATCCCAAGAGAACATACTGCTAGTGAAGTTTAAATTAGCTTTGCCCTAAAATCCAAGACATTCCTGCAGCACACTTTAAAGCATCTTAAAGTGTGAAGAAGTTAAGCTAATTACTGTAGCATTTGAAGACAAGACATTTGTAAAATTAATGGGCTAAAGTCTGCAGTCTTTCATTCAGCAAAAATTCCTACTGCAGTTGTGTATGTATTACAGAAGAGCTGCAGAACCTGGTCCCTTGTTTTACACAGTGGTATATATCAAGAAAATACTCCAGTTACTGAGGGGGTTTTTGTGATTTCTGGTTACATAGTGAGAAGAGGGGGAAGTTGGACCATTTAGCTGCAAGAATCATTTAATGTTATCTGTCCATGATAGCAGGACCTCACCCCAATCCCCTGCAGAGACACTGCCTTGCGCCTCTCCTGCTGAGTAGGTTTGGTCTCCTGATGCTTCTGGGTCTACAAGGCCAAGCCTGCACGAGCAAGTCATGCAGCCCAATCAGAGCAGCTCTGTAAAGCACAGTATGTGATGCTGAAGACCCAAAGTCCCCACTGCAGGTGTTTCAGGGAAGATTACATCAAATTAGCTAGGGTCTGCTCCTGTAGGCTGAGTGCTTGCTGTCATCTGGAGAACATTAGGTTTAGTTTAACCTGAGAGGGTCCTAGCTCACACACTAGCTTTCTGCTCCACAGTGTAAACCAAAGCATGGGAAGTGGTTGTGGTCAGAAGGTTCACCTCAAAAGTGTGCTCCTCATCTGTACTAACACACTAACATAGGTGCCTCCTGATAAACTAAGGGTACTTGCAGTAGCTGTGACTCCCACCAGCCCCAGGGACTGTGGCTGCTCTGCAGTAACACTGCCAGGGGTGCAGTGTCACCTACTTCAGAGTGTGGTGAAAGTATCAGGATCCCAGGCTCTGCCACTTTACCTTTGGATGGGAGTCTGTTGAGATGTGATGTCCATATCTTGCATGGAAATGAGTGGTAGAGCCCTTTGGAAGGGACATTGCTGCAAAATGGCTCCGTTACCCTGCAAACAGAAGAGATGAGCAGAGCTAGTTGGAGTGAGGACAGGAACAATGTTTACCTGGGAGACACAAGGCCCTGCCTTTGTTTTAGGCATGAGCTCTGTTCAGCAGCTTTGTTCTTTCTCAGCGTTCAAGTGCTCACACAGGGGCATGAGTACAGAATACAGATAAATAGGGAGGGACTCAGTTAACGGTTTCCTTTGTGAAGTGTTAGGAGGATGCGAGCTTCTGTTAAAGTATTTATAGAGCAAAGCACTGGTCCACTGCAATTCATTGGCACTACTCACTGCAAGAAGTGCTGACCTCTGAGCTCAGGCTTAGGAAGGCAAGTTGTTTGCTATTCAGGTTGTTCCCCGTCTGTTTCTCCTCTAAACCAGCCCAAGTCACTAGTGCAATTACAGAGAAGACCGAAACAACTTGTGTTGCCCCCTTAATGACAAGTAGCCTTGCTCTTCCAGGCTGCAGAGACGTTCTTTCCACATCTGTTTTTTAACTGAAGATTTTTACAAGCCATTCACAAATGTGAAAAAAAAATTATCATATTATGTGAACATTTGCCTAGCTGCATCTTGCCAGGCTTTATTTTGGCTTATGGAAGCTTCTGTCTGGGAAAAGGTCACTGTAGCTATAACAGACCTCTTGGTTCTTGTTGTTTGCCTGAGAGACTCCAGACTTCACTCACCTTAAAAAATGCCTTGCTTTGGTTTCCTGACTGAGGTAGGACTCAATTAATGGAAATTAACAGTTGGTTTGAGGTTCAGGGTGAGTGGCTGGGTGGGAGAGATGATGGCTGCTTGAGAATATACAGCATGGACTCTGTTGTAAAACACTGAGGTGTGTTTCACATTTTTAACTAAATATAATTGCATTACAGAGTGTTGGCCCAATGAAAAGAAACTGCACCAGATGCAATTTATACACACACACACATATGCATATTTCTCTGCCAGAAAAATATTGTCCTTCCAGTAGTTTCATTTTCAGATGAGTTTGCTTGTCTTTTTCCAATTCAAAGATGTAATCAATAACTGAAGTTAGGCTGGCAGAGATGGTACAGAAAATTGTTCAGACTCACAGGGAAAGTGTGATAATTGCACTTTTTATAGCTATCATCCAATGCAATTCAGTTTCACTGGACCAGCAACTGTTTGTATTTAGTTTCTTCCCAACTGCTATTTGAGGAAGTTTTTTGAAACAAAATTTTCTAAGTATTCCTCAGCCTTTTGCAGTGTTATTATAGTTCACTGCAATTTCCCAGGTAACAAGCCTTTATTATTGCAAAACCTACATTAGAAATGCATATATAGCAGCTATACAGCTCATCAGCTTTTTGCAGGGCATCTTCTGTGCCTGCGCACTTAGAAGTTTATTGATTTGAACCACATTCTGAATCTGTCCCCTGCCGTTAAATTCTTTTAGCATCTCTCGATGCATCATTGACCTGTGAGTCTTTTACCCTTTTTTATTGCAGCTGCTCAGTGTCTCAAGCACCTTTTTGACATGTAGTAGGAGCCTTCAAGACTTCTTCCTTTAGATGCTTGTCTGTAAGCTGGTAATAGTAAAGCCTTGTCAGCCCCAGGCCCTGGCAAGCAGGACTTCCCTGTTCATCCCCAGCAGCTGCCCTTTCAGAGCAGGCTGGAGAGCTCACAGGCCCCTTGACAGACTCCAGAATGTCCTTTCTGAATTGTTTCTTCCCTAGGGCAGTCTGAAGGAATATGCCTCAGATGACCGCACTCAAGCAAACCTCACCCTTGCGTTTCACTTTAGTCAATTTAAATCTCGCACTCCATGCTGTAGCTGAAGCCATCAGCCCGTGTCGTCCTTCACTGCAATACAGATCTGCTCCTATCTCATTACAACGTGCTTAGCTCTCCACAGGGCCTGATCCACACCTACAGAGCTGTACTGAATTATTAAGGGTTTCACTTAAACCAGCAAGACTCAGGAAGTTTTGAAACTGTCTTTAATGTGACCTGTAAGGTTGAAGTATTCGAGATGTTTCTCAACAGTTGATGTTTTTAATACGCTCCGTGCCGCACTTCAGATCTCTATAATTACATGGATTTCAAGATACTATTGCGACTTTGCACAACTCTGAGTCTGTTGCAGCTTGGCTGCAACAAAAAACTAAAGACTTTTTCCTCTTATGTAAGTGAACAATGAAATCCTTAAATCTTCCTTGTCAGATGAAAGCCTGGGCATTCCATAATAATATTTTTCATGTGCCTTACAGTAGGAATTATTTTGAGTGTTCAACTTTGCCTTAGTAGGTCAGAGATTATATTCTTTTTATACAGATCTTTAATATAAGCAATATTCTCTCTCACCTCTGACTCATAATACAGCAGTTTTCCTTCAAAGCGTAAATTAAAGTGAAGCCACAAAAGGGTCATTAATGGACTTAGTAGAGTCAATACTGAGGGTATCATGTACTGCCTGTTTAATATTAAAAACAAAGTCAGTGGAAGTATGGCCTTAATATATGTGGGCTTTGTGAACACCAGCGAGACAGGGCAGAAAGTTTAGACTTAGGAGTGTGCAGAGAGATGAAACAGCTTGCTGTGAAGCATAATGTTGGGGTTCATTCCTGAAAACCCAGGAAAATATATGCCTGCAGCTAAAGGTCAGAAACTGTTTGAGAGGATTAGGTTGGTGTCATCTGCTGTATTTCATACGTGGAATTTTCAAAAAATCTAATGGAAGGAAAAGGTTTGTAATTCCAGAGCCACCATTTAAACAGAAATACCCAAATCACTGGCTAATCTTTTCCTTCACAGTAATGAATGGAAATGCCAGAATGCCATAGCAAAATCCTCTACAGAACATACTTCGTGAGAGAACTAATAGGACTCATGGTATAACTTTATTCCACTTACACTACAAGAGACTTTTAGAGGTCCAATTAAAAGAGACTTAAAATGCAATTAAAGTAGAAATCACTTGGCAACAAGGCATTAGCTATCTCTCCAATCAGCACTGCATTAGCAAGCCTTTAGCAAGAGATCTGCTGGTGGATAAAATCTGTGTGAAGCGTAACAGTGGGGCTGAGCTGAAGCCACTGCTAGGAGGTTAGCGTGAAGCTGGCCTCCAGGGAAGGGCCTGGGACTGCCTGTTCTTGCTGGGCTGAGGCGTAGAGGGTGGGAAGTGATGGGAAAGAAAAGCAGCTCCTGAGGGATGGCTGCACTGGAGAACAGAAGGCACAAGCTGAGGGAGCTCTTCCACCTCTGATACATGGTACAGCATGGTGCAGAAACAGGGAGCCCGTCTGTTTCTGCAACTGACGGTGCAGATTTCTGTTTCATACCGGTCTCTCCTCCCTTGGGAGGTGGCCGGCAATGTTGCCGTGACTCAGTTGTCTCTCGGGGGGGTTCCTAAGCCCCCGTGCAGGGGAACACCTGGGCACAAAGGTGCCATCAGTGCCCCATGGGCCAGCACAGGGCTGGCTCTTATCCTTGCAGTGCGCTTTTGTATTGGGACAAGGCGATACTTCTGATATTACTTAAAGTTTCTGTGTGTTGGAATCTGAGCCTGGGGGACATAAAACAGAAAATTCTGCAGAAGGTAAGAAGAGCTGCTTGTACTAAGAAAATGCCAATGGCAGAAGAAAGTTGGGGGTTTTAAGTAGCAGGTTTGTGTGTGGAAATCCAGAAAAAAGAACTTTCTGTGAAAGTCACTTTGTGAAGTTAAGAATTGAAGGCACAGAGCTGAGTGTAAGACCTGGAGAGCTGATTCAGGCAATGTTCCTTGCCCATGGAAGGGACTGCCTGTCCGGGGCCTTAGATTACATTATGTCTAATATTCTTATTAATATGAGGTGATGAATGCCACAAGTGCAGCTATATCAGTAGATGAGAAATGTCATTTTAAATATGCCCATGCTGCTTGGGCATTTAAAGATAAAATGTATGTGTGTGGGGATGCTTTTGGGTACTCTGTCTGCGTTCAGAAACTTGTAACCTGCCTTGTTCAGTCAGGTGCTGCTCTGCTTGCACAGCCCTGTGTCATACGTGTCTCTGTACAATGCAAAAGTAGTTTTAATTGTCTGTAATGTATGGTAACGAGCCATGACAACAAACTGCTTCCAACTGTCTCGTGCCAGAGCTGAACCCTGAACAGTTACAACTGACCATACTTCCGCCCCAGCACTGGGTCATGGGATAACAAAGCCCATCACTGCTGTGACTGGGGAGTGCCTGCAACAGGATTTGTATAAAAACAACCAAACCCTGAACTGAAAGGCTGAGCAATTGTTCCCTGTTCGTTGCAAGAAGAAATCTGAACAGTCCATCCCAGGATCCGTGCACCTCCTTTCTCCCTGTCAAGTAGCTGCTGGCCACATGCTACTACTAACAGTTTGCAGAAGTGAACATTAATTAATTTATTTTTCCTTTTCCACTGCTGATGGTTTCAGAAACAACTTGGATGTTTCTTAGCAGAATGGCTCCAGGTTTGCATAATTACAACTGTGATGCTTTTTCAAATCTTAATAATGCATAGTTAGATTATTATTTTTTTTTATGCAGGGAAATACCTTAAGAGAAGGCAAAGCAGAAGCTTGGCCATTTTATTTTAAGCCACATTGTGTGGACAATAAAGAATAATTAAATCATCCACACCTTATCTAAATGAAAGAAAGGATGTTTACCCCTCAGTGCAGCAGAGTCCTGAAGGGCCACTTGTTTAACCAAAGCACTGCAGACCCTGAGCTGCGAAGCCTCACCATGAAGCATGGGGCTGACATCCCAATTTAGAAGCATCACGTAAAATCTTAATCAGTGCAACCAAATTAGCAGAGGGAAGCTTTTACACCATGTTCATTGTTTACGCTTATCATTTTTAATAAATTTTAAATGCTTTTGCAGGTGTGGAAATAGGCCTATTACCAAGATAATTTTCTTAATCATAGACATTTTAGATTGAGATGTGGCATTCACCATAGCTCCCTTGCTCTCTCTCCAGCGCTTTCAGAAAGCTATCTGGGTTTCCAACACCATCTCTGTGATAGCAGTGGTCTCGTGACTGACCTATCTCCAAATAAGCCTTTGAATAGCTTTCCGTATTGGCCTTGAAGTAATTCAGATGTCAGATTACCTCCCGCCAGACTTCCTGACTCCACCAGGCCCCTTGAATATGTTTTTTAAAGTATTTAGGGGGGAAATATTAAATTTTTCTAAGCTGGATCAGGGTTCATAGCATTTGCTAATAAAGAGGCAGGCAAGGAAGATATTTACTTGGGGAAGGCTTTGAGTGTATTTTTTGCAAGAGCTGCAGGTTAAGGCAGCCTTTAGTTTGTGTTTCTGATTTTGCCTCTCTCCAGCTTTTGGCATCTTTACATTTTTCTCCTGTTTTCCTTTCAAGACAAATAAGGAAACAATTTTATAGCATCCTTTTAGCAAGGTCCACATACTCAACTGCAGGTTGAACCACTTCTCGGTTTGGCAAGGAACGTACTCCAGCTTCTCATTTTGTTCTCTTTCAAATGCCCTTACAACTGAACTGCATTGAGAAGCACAGAGCACATACTGTCCCTGCGAATGCTGGCAGGCAGCACTGCAGCTCCTGAGCAGCTCCTCTTCATAACGTGTGTGCAATGGAGCTAACCAGGAGAAATGGTTCTTGCTGTTGCTTTGCTGTGCAGAGACAGCTCTGTCTCCCAGAGCTGCTGGGTAGTTGTTACTGGTTTCTCTCTCTCGCTGGACATTGTTATAAACTCCCTACTAACATTGTACTGCCCAAGGGCCAAATGGTAAGATTGCAATATTATATTGCCCAAGGGCCAAAGTCTGACCTTCAACAAAAAATCCCTTTTATATTTTGCAGCACTTTGCAGTGGTGATGGGAAATGGCCTCTGCCTTTTTCTTTGGGGGCTTAATGCAGCAGCTCCTCAGTTACTCCTGCTGCTCATAGCCTGCTGCAAGGTCTCTTGGCAGAGTGGCTTTGGGCATCACTGTGGTCAGTTCCCTTCCGAATCCAGCACAGGCACAGGGGTTTTCTGCTGTAGGATGTGGTGGAAAGCAGGGCTTTCCCTCTTAATCACTTAGAAATTGTTTCAAAATGCTCCATCCTTTTATGTTTTGTTGTTCTTATGCTGGAATAAAATGATGAAACAAGTTAGTTTTACAAGGATGTTGTTTTCCAGCTTGGTGGTGTCACTGATGAAACTTTGCAAGTGGGCGTGCAAGCCATGGTGTAGAAACTGCAAGTGAAATTCAACCTTGGTTTCATCTTTTCTGTATTAAGTTCATGACATTATGGATAGCAATAAATAAAACTTTATCAAAAGCTTAATTATCTAGAATGAACTTTTTCCAGGAAGATGACAACAAGGTTGCTAGTTGATTAAATATTTCAAATCTGAAAAGAAGCTTGAAGCTCCAAATATTTTCTCCCTGCAACATGGGACTGAGCTATGCTACACTCAGGTGGAAACTGCTGCCTATATTTTTAATAAAATTAAAATAGAAAAGTACCTATGGTGCATTCTCTTAAAATAATGCACTAAAAATATGAAACAAAGGTTACCTTGATTTAATTGCATGAAGTAGAGAGTAAAAAAAAAAAGTTGTTTTTTTTTTTTAAATTGCCCTGATTTTAACAATCTGCAGTGTATTTATACATGTGGAAGGGCCTGTGCTCATTTGCTATCTACGTTATTAAATCGAGTATTCCGTTAACCAAGCCCTCTATCTCGTTTGCCCTGTGTTTTTCACTTCTACTGGTTGTTTCATATACAGACCCACTTGAAGAAGTGGTTAGTTGCAGCTTATCACTATTAAGAACATGTTTGCTGCAAGCACGTGGTATTTGTCAGGTGGTACAGAATCTGTTGCAGAACCATCGACCTAAAATGCCCACAAGTATTGTTTCCTGTAAAATAATTTCTTAGCTTTTGCCTTATCTTACAATGTAGACTCAAGTAATCTGAAAGGTAAATAATCAAAGAAAAATTATTACCCAAGACTGCTTACAGTGCTTTTAAATCCAAATCTCTGCTCAATGTTAAAGGTGCTGTAGTTCATTTTAGAAACAAGCATGTGACAATAGTTACACACTATCAAAAATGCTTAAATTCAATGATTATAATCAAAAAGTAATTATACACTGCATTCAAAAGAGACAGTTCAATGCATCTCAGAGATCAGTTACAACCAAAATCTGTGAATAGAAGCAGTGAGCTTGTATGACTGTCACGCAAAGCCCTACCAAATTACTATTCACTTCGATTAACTTTCAGTGACCGTGTCTATAGGCTGCTTGGTTAATGGTTTTCTGTCAATACTGTAAAAAATGCTAACCTGTCTTTACATCTAATCAATTTTGAAATGGCTCTTTACATAAATGGTCTATTCCTTTTCTTCATTAAAAAAAGCAATCAAATAGGATTGAACTGAACAAGCAGTTGTAAAAAAATACAATAATTAATTTTGAGTCTGTGTATTTTGAAGTAGTTGTCCTTGAGTATTTTCTTCATCACCATTTTTTAAAGGGCATTGAAAATCAATGTTTTGCTTTACTATCATCCATCTTTATATAGTAATAAATTAAGTGGAAAGTATTGATATTTTTGACTGAGCTTTTAAAATTTACATACTAATGACAATTGTACCCTTGTGACTTTTGATTTCTGTTGCTGTTTACTGACACTGACTAGAGGGAAATTTCAGTCAGCTGGGGACCATTTTTCCTCTGAAGGAATAAGACGGTGTCATCTCTCTGGTAATATTGTGCTTGAGATCGCAGCCGCAGCATCTCGTGCTGGACTTCTTTTCAAAAAACAGCTTAGGAAGTGAAATGGGTTGAAAGGCTTTATCGTGTCGCTCTGCCTTTGTGTGCTCCAGCCAGAGTGATAGATGTTGGAAACACAGCTAATGGACCTGCAGGAGAATCAGTGAGCGCGGTGGGCAACCGCAAATAAATATGCTGTTGGAAGCAGTGGTGCCTTAGTGTGCCCTCCGAAGTGCAGCTGGCCTTAGGAGGAGCAGGATCTGGTCCTGCCCTGCATTTGGAAGCGGGGTGGATGAATATGAAGCCAGGACTGTCAATCCAGTCTTAGTCTTTCTGGTGATTTTTTCTAGGTATGCTAGTCTCATAAGCAATGTCTGGGTTGTATGATAGATTGAAAAAACCTAAGTCCAATGCATAAAGGAAGGAAGCCTACATGGATTCTAAGATCCTTTATAATATATTCTTTAGAATATAGCGTGCTATTACAGCAGGAAGCTGAGAGGAGTTATTTTTTAGCGGTGTGCGAATACTTGAAAAAATTATTTGTGAGAGTTATTTCAAATGAAAGCCGCAAGTGACTTTGACAGTATTTGCTCCATTTTGTTAACTTCTTGGGAACGTTCTGAGCTGTTCTCTGTGCACACAAACATTTGTGGAAAGAACTCATGTGATTATAAATTGCTGGTGCCAAAAGTAGATGGTCATCTTGTGTGTTCTTTGCCAGCATGGGAATCGGCTAACCCGAGGCAGCAGGGAGAGAGGGAAAGCGCCACGTGACTTAGGTGAGGAAGAGCCGAGCACAAGCCTGCGACTGCACAAAGAACATCTATTCAATGTAAAGCAGGTAAATTCAAAGCAGGTAAAAAACCTGCCAGTAAAGCCCTGCCAGCAGTTTGCTGACATGACCCATTTGCTGGCTAATTCTAAATGGCAAAGGGATACACCAGCTCACTCTCTATTTGCAGATGATTTGCAAACAGGAAAAAGGAGTTGCATTTGTTGAATAACTTGTTCATTGCACACATCTCAGTAATAATTACTTTCTATTGTTTATCCTCTACAAAATAAATTTTTATGACATTTCTTCCCCTCACCACATGATTTGTTTAGGCAGGCAATATTTATTTTCACTTTTTAACACCTTCTTATTAACATGATGAGTATCAATGCTTAGTTTATTGACTACTAATGTCCACTACTGTGTTAGCTCTCCCCTCTAATAACCTACAGGTGGAAAACAAACTACTTTGCACTGAGTGATAAAACCAAATATTGACAGGGCAGCCTTGCTGGATTTTCTGCATGCAGCACTATGTAAGTAGGTGTGTTCAAGTAAGAGTGTGTAAATACTGTGCTGGAAATATGTTGAGTACAAAAGTTAATGACAGATAGCATGCCAAAGGCCAGATTCTGAAATGCTTTACCATGCTTCTTATTCAAAAAATCTATCTTACTGAAGCAAAAGGCTTTCCTGTGAGTAACCCAGCAAGGGTTCATAATCTGGGTTGGAAGAGGTCTCAGGAGGTCTCCTGTCCAACCTCCTGCTGAAAGCAGAGTCAGCTGTGGGCTTTGAAGAGGTTGTTCAGGGTTTTTTCTTGTCAGATATTGAAAACCTCCATGGATGGAGACTGCACAACCTCTGGGCAACCTGTGCCCCTGCTTGACTGGCCTCAGGGAGGTTTCTCCTCATCTCCAGTCCGTACCTCCCTTGTGTCACCTTTTGCCCATTGCCCCTTGTCCTCCTGCCATGTATCACTGTCGAGAGCCTGGGTCCATCTCCTCGCTAACCCCCTCGCAGGTTTGGGGGGCTGCTGCCAGGTCCCCCAAAGCCTTCTCTCCTCCAGGATGGACAAGTGTTGCTCCCTGAGCCTGTTCTTGCAGGGCACATGCTCCATCCCCAGCCATCTTGCTGGACCTCCTCTCTAGTCTGTCAGGGCTTGGCCAGTGTGCAGGGGCAGAAGCAGAGCCCTGCTGCACCTCCTTCTTTGGGGCTGTATCGAGCACCAAAAGCGCCTACTGACCCCTTGATGGCAGCAGCAGCAGCAGCACCCCGGCCCGCCCACTCTCTTGGCCATGAGCAAGCTCCTCTAGCCCAGAGGGCAGGAGCAGGCTCCAGTGCAAAAACTTAAAAAATTAATTCTGGGTCCTTCATAGTGCTCTGAGTCTGGTGGCACTCCTCCCACAGGTAGGTGCTAAACCCTCTGGAGAGGAACCCCAGCACAGAGTTAAGTTGCAGCGTGCTCACAGCAGCAATCGTTAGGTGCACTGTACGCACGCCAGCGTTTTTGGGTTTTTTTCCCTGTGAGCAAACAGTAGTTCAGTCATAAAGGCTAATTTGCACAGTAATATTGATTTCCTGCAACACGCTCAATTCTAGTTTAGATTTCACAGGATAAAGACACAGCAGCACTGATGTGTTTTTCCCTCTGGAACTTGAAGGGTGCTGGAAAAGACAAATACAAAAGAAATTGTGCAGCAAGGTACAGACAAACCGTATGTTAGCTGCGGCTCTCCCCAGGGCAAGGTGCTAAGTTTTGTTTACATTTTGCCAAGGCAGCAATAAATTGCTTGTTTACAGATGACAGGAAGAAATGGGGTGTCTTTAAAAGCAAGCTATGCACGGGGATGCAAACAGCACACCGGCAGATGCACATCCTTGAGCAAAGCACAGTTAATTCCCTCTTCCTGGCCAGTCCCCCTCCTCCTTTTTTGGAAGGGAGAGGAGGGTTAGCGAATCCTGGGGGTCATTATGCAGGATTATAAAAATATCAAGGCTGATGAAAGTTTGCCTTCTCCAATTTCCAGCCGAATGGTGTGTGACGCTATTAGATCCAACTTGACCAGGATGTGCCTCGCAGCCCTGTCTGTGCGCGGAGGACAGAAAATATGAGAGGTGTGGAGAAGGACTCACTTTCATCAAAGTATCAGTTTCCAGGATAGTTTGGAAGCCCACAGCGTTATTGTATTACACATTGCACAGAAGCGTGCCTTGTTCATTTTTTTTAGTGTTTTAGAAATAAAAGACTTTTCTTCCAAATTGCGCTGGGAGGCAAATTCTTCACCAGTGTAATAGAAAATGTTAGACAATATTCCTTACTGGAGCTATTGACATTTTTGGTAGTCGTGACACTTTGATTTTTCTCAAAACATATGGATCAAGCCTGAGTGTGTTATTGGACAGGAAGACCTGATGAAAGGCCTTCCTTTATCTTTCTTTGTATTTTTTTTTTCCCCTCTGTTTGTTCATGGCTTTCTCTCTGAATATAATCGCGGTTTTCTTATGCTGCCCAGGGAGTCGTTATTGCCTTACTAAATATTTTATAGTGCACAGTGCACCATACCTGCCAACTGGTTATTATTTGTTATATAAAAAAATAAAGGGGTAGCATGTGAAAAGGAGTGTGTGTTAAAATTTCAAAACTACACACAGAATAATTTTAAACCTTTAAATTAGATGTCAGGCTGGTTTTGGTTTTTGGATTTTTTTTTTATTTGCTTGAAAAAGGTCTGTTTATAGTTTGGGATTTCCACCCCCCTCCCAACCCTCTCTTTTTGGTATGTGTTCCTCTCTATGATTCCAAGCACTTGTTTCCTCACAGTTTCGTTTCCTATTTGTTCAAAAGGGAAAAGTTCAAAGCCACTCTGGCAGCTGAGGGAAAAGCTTGCTGAATACTAACCCTCAAGTGTCTGTCTTGTCCTGACCTTGAGAAAGTAGCAGTAAACTGTTCTATTGCAAACACCACATGTGTGTTTTGTTAGACCAGGTTAGGAGGGGTCAGAGCTCACCTGAGGCTTGGACTGCAGATTTAGACTGCTTTTCAGCAGCATAATGTATTTTTAAAAAGGGACATTCTCGCCTTTGTATGGGCCTAATATAGGCTCTGTTTAAAAACCTGTCAAAATCCCAAGCACACACTCCATAAAATATAAATAAGTACTTACTGTTTGCAGATGTTGCTTGTTTTTCATAATGTTTGTATTTGAAGTCCCGAATCCCCGCTTCCTGTCAGAGCCAGCCCTGTTGCTTTAGTCCATTTATTTCTGAAAGAACGGGAAGAACTTCAAAATGCAATTTCTCAATGAAGACACTTTCTGTCAAACCTGTCAGCCTTCACAGCACAATTACCTTTTTTCAGGCTAAGGCTTGTGTTTATGGCTTTGACTGCACACACAACCTCTCTTCCCCCCCAGCTCAGCTAAAGCAGTTGCTGTTTTTTAAAAGGCTCCTACTTGCCAGAAATTGTGGCTTTAGGTTCTTTCAAAGCAACAGGATAACTTAGCAGACCTTTCTCCTATTTGCATGCTTTAATTCATTTGATAACAGACACAAAGTATATCGTAGGGAACAGTTCTGTCCTGGGAAAAGGGATAGATCGGATTTTTCCACGTGCAATCTATCACGCGTCTCCCTTGGTAAGGTGAGCTCTGTCGAGCCATTTCTCAAAAGAGAGAGAAAAGACAGGGAAAAAGAATTGTTTCAGAAACACGACTACCAGCTTGCCTCGAAAGAACAACAGCTTTTTCTGACCTACTGTCTGTCTGAAGAGTAGATATAGATCATTTTTAGGGGACCCTCGAAATTCCACTTAATCCAAAGGGAATTTTCTCAGATTTGGATTGAGCTTCTGTTCTGCCCACATTATAAGAAATAGCACTCTTGATGGATAGCTTATCTGAGATTATTTGAGGTATTATTTGGGTTAGTTCTCAAACCAAAAATGAAATCATCTAGATGGAGGACCTCACAAATACTTTGTATGCTCAAACCTTTTTTGTGGAGGGGAACGTGTTTTCCATGTGCTATGGCATGCATGAGATGATGAGAACAACACTACAGGTAATTCCTGGGCGTCTCGCTGCAGACCAAAGCCACGCGCTGCTCAGCCCCGCTCCGTAACCCTGGGGCATTAGGAGCAGGTTTGATTTGTAATATGCATTTCCCCGTGAGGTGAGTCAGCCTCACCTCTCTGGGCCTGCTTCAGTCACCCTCTTTTTAGGTTAAGTTTCTTTTCTCTCCCTCCCTCCTCTAGCAGTTTCACCTCTCTGCTCACGGCAGGCTCTTTAGTGTGCGATGCCACCGCACTGCTGGCAAGGAGAGAGGGAGAAGAAAAGCCTCTCCTTTGTATTACAAATTCAAAGGGTCATTATTCCATCGTTCCCTATGGACAAATGTGTGAAGATTATTGTGGGAAGTTAGTATTTATTCTGAAGCCCTAATATGATCCTCTTGAACATTTTAATAATGCATTCTCTGGGGTCTGTGCTGCAAGTGTTTAAAAGGAAGAGATACGCGTTAGCGCTGGATGGCTGGTGCTTTGCTGAAATAGTCTAAGTTATGGGGTTGCTTTTGATCGGTCCCTGATTGAAAAAAAAGCAGAAGTCCCTTTGCCCCCTTCCTCACCATCCTGGAGTTCTTTTATCAGCTACATTGATCTAGAAGCAAGGACAAGGCCACAGTATTATATGTCCACATTCGTTACACTGATTTACGAGTTTCTTAATTCTAAAACCCTTGCCTTATCAATGGCCTCAGGAAGTCCTAAATCCATGATATTAAGCAGAGAAAGAAAATATTTAGAATCAAAATAGGTAGGTTTTTTGTTGCAGACAAATACAGGATAAACAGCGTTCACTTGCAATTTGCTGCTTTCCCTGTAATTTTAAAGCTTCCCTAAGCGCGCGTTGTTTCTGTAGGGTCTGATTATAAACATATGCGTGGGACAATGTGCATACATGCTTGGATCAGGTCAGTGGAGTTTTGCTTCATCTTTAAAGCTCAAAAACCATAAATCAAGATGAAAATACTCCAGCCAAGAGCCTTACCAATTGATACAATTTTAGAATAGGCCGCTGCTAAGGCTTGGGGGAAAGCTGACATGATGACTTTTATAATAGCAGAACGTTTAAGGTTATAGAAATAAAAGGAAGAGGATGAAATCAGTCGCGTTGATCTTAGCCTGCAGGCTCTCTCAGCTAACTCGAAGCTCCAGCAATTATTTCTGCTCTGGCTTTTCCCCCTTTTTTCCAGCAGTCTGTTTGAAATGAAGCAGAACCAGGCATGGCAAGCTTATCAGTGTCGTTAGCTGACAGGGAGCACATCACACCTGCTTTTACTTGCTAGTTTTTCAGGCACTTTATGCCACAGAAGAATGTTGATTTTGTTCTTATAATGTGTAAAGATTCATTTATTTCACCTTTTGAACTTGGCAGAGCCACTCAGTTTTGATGGGAGTTTGTTTTCATCCTGGCGTTTGGAAAACCCTGGCAATTACTGGGCTGTGGCCCAAGGCTATCGTGATGAAACATAGAGATGATCAAACCCCACAGACTGTGGATCTGGCCCAGTTAAAAACCCAGCCTGCCGAAACCCTGCAGGACTAAGGAGGGCTTGAGGGCGGCTGAGGCTCAGATGTGCTGGTGTCACCTTGGTCATTTGTAGAGCTGTTCCCAGAGAGGAGTGTCCCATGGATACTCACCAGAGCATTGGGCCACAGCCTGGGCTTGCAACCCTGCAGTACCATGGAAAAGCCACGGGTAGAAATGACAGCAAGGACAGGGCCAGAAAGCTTCTCTTCATACTTGCTTGCCACCTTTGGGGGTTTTAGTCATACCTGAGCTTTCTAATTCCTCTTTAGAGAAAACCACGAGCATTACAGTTATTGCCTGACGCGTGGTTGTTTCAGCAGGTCCTGCCCATCTTGTTGTGTAATTGTATAAGATGAGGAGGATTATAAGCCATTATAAAAAGTCTAACCCATCTTTTTCCAAAAATCTGATCCTGTCTGTGGTACAGATAGATCATTCTTTCCGTGCCTTCCAGCCAGGACTATCTAATCACACTGCTCAAGGAGCAAAGGAATTCATTCACCCAGAGGGTCCCATTACAAGATATTCTGTCATCTCCATTTTAAACCTGTGAAAGCCTTATTTTGAGTACCACTGCCAAAAGTGATAACAAGAGCCTTGCCCAGCGGAAGAGAGCTCAAGTATCTGGGATCTGTGCTATGTAATTGTTCTTATACAGACCTACTTTCAGTTGCACAATGATGCTTGCAGGATTTGAGCTTGTAGCATTGAAAGCAGTAGGATCCTCTCTGCTGACTTTTAATGAGAACAGCTCAGACCTTCACTAAAGCAGGCACTCAGGCAAAAGATTTCAAACGTTTCTTGCAGCTATTGTTATTTTCTCACCAAACAACCTACCAGTGACAATTTTGTAACTATCAGATACTTGCAGACCACTGGCTAATAGACAGACGTATCATGTCCAAATTCCAGGTGCCCTTACAAAGCTAGTACCGTAGCAGAGCTCTGCTTTCCAGGCGCAGGCAATCAGGTTTTGAACATATCCTTACCGATGTGTTCCTTTTACATATGGTCTTTGGACGTGATTCTCACAGAAGAAATTCAAAACAAATCTAGACCATGAGTGTATAATATGAACATATCCAGTCACACATGACTTTTGAAAAGCAAAAGCCAGTGAAAGTGCCAGACATGGAAGCATTGCTGTGAGTTGTTTACAGAGAGAACAGCTAAATATTAATATACACATTAATATGTATATGATTACTATATTTTTAGATTGGATATTAGCAAAAAAATATTTACTGAAAGGGTTATCAAGCACTGGAACAGGCTGCCAGGGAAGTGGTTTAGTCACCATCCCTGGAGGTATTTAAAAGACGAGTAGATGCGGCACTTACGGACATGGTTTAGTGGGCATGGTGGTGTTGGGTTGACAGTTGGACTTGATGATCTTAGAGGTCTTTTCCAACCTTTATGATTCTATGATTCTATTAATTGATTTGGTGCACCAGAGTTGGAATCCTTGGCATGATAGATACTATTTTAATGAATTCCTGCAGTCAAATCTAAATTACAAACCAAAGCGCTCAGGTTATTTCTAGAAGCGGTGAAGGGCTGGACTGTGCCATCACTTGGCAGCCTTGTGTCACCCTTGAAGCAGACAAGGGGAGCCTGGCTCCCTAAATCACCTTTCCTTTCCTCCACTTTACTGGAGGAAGAGGCTGTGGCACACCCTGTCCCAAGGTACATTCTCCAGTGCCCTGCAGGGCTACAGCAGGAAGAGGGAGAAGCCTGAAGCTGTAGGTTCCCCTCGCACACCATCAGGTTTGCCACATGGCACACAGTCCCTGACCTCCTGGGCAAGGATGGAGAGAAAGGAAGGCTCAGACCTGTATTTTGAGCTGGGTTTGTGAAATCATAGAAAACAGGGGTGGGAATGACCTCAGAGAGGTGTCCATTGAAAAACCTCAGCTCCAGGCTGGATGTCGGGAAGGGCTGTGGTCTGTGTGGGCAGGATTTGGCCCTTTGTTGTAACTTGAGGAGCGCCTGCGACTCCACCTAATGCTGATTTTCCCAAACCCAGTGATAAATATCTCTAAGAACTGTATGATAGGCACGCAGGAGAAACAATTTAAGTGCTGCTTATCATATTGTGAAAGCAAACCAGATTCTCTGCAAGCTGTTTCCTTTACCAGCTCTTCTGGGGGAATTTTCCTCAGTTTTGAAACACATTCCTGTTTGTTGAAGTGCCATACAAGCATTTTTAACTATCCTGGATGATTCACTGTTTTATTTGGTTAATTATCAGGATCATTTTTTTTTAACAGTTGATATTTCAGCAGTATTACTGAAGTATTATTATTCATCCGTATTACTGAATGAATTATTTTTCTATTTGTGAGGTATTTTCAAGTGATTCAATCTGAAAAAGTTAATCCAAAAATATGTGAAACTGCACCATTAAAGATGTGATTATGGAGGAAACATGAAGTTTGAAAATGGAACTCCAGAGTGGCTTGTTTTCTGGAGCTTTGCCTATCCTCTTTAAAGAATGCAAAAGGGACTGGGTTGAAAAGTGCACAGTATTTACCCCCGTCCTTCCCCCACAATTATGAGTTCAGATTTTCTAGACTATGTGTAAAGGATAAAGAAATTGTAAATGTGCAAGAAAGCTTTATAAGATTGTTGCTGTTCCACAGTCAGTTGTAACTGTCCAGCATCATATGTTACACACAGGCAGAAAATGTGCTTCTATGCGCCTTTATGGATTATGTGTTGATGAATATTTATTATATCTCATTATTGCAAAATGTTCATGCAAAAGCATCTGATTGACAATTATTTTATTGCTGTTTATTTTTTTATCATTTTTGCTTTGGCAGGGGCTTAAAAACTGACATGCATTTTCCTACCTGTATTTGGCTTCGGAAAGCTGCTGAAAATTGGTTGAAAATGTATAAATTAAAAAAAAAAAATTACCCAAAGCAAAGTAATCTTTGTTTGACCTTAGGTTATGTCTTGTGGTATCCTAATACCACCTCCATTATTCTCTTTGGTCTTTAGTTTATACTAATGGGCTGATATTATGCTGGGCAACTTTAATTAGGGTGTCTATTGCTTAGTAGGCAGCATTTTTGCTTTCAGGCAAGTGTGACATGCTGTACAGTAGAGACTTAATTCCTGTTTAGGGAAAAACCGTAATACATCTCAGTTGCCAAGTGCATAGTGAGCAACCACTCTTAGGGAAAAAAAAAGGTATTCTCTCCTAGATACAAAACACCCATAATCCCATTAATGTAAATGAGTGATTACACATGTGCATATCCCTGGGAGAATACATTGTCAGGAGATGCCAGAATTTTAGATGAGATAGAAATAGCACATAGTGTACCACTTAATGAAGACCCACATATTCTTGTGAAGGAAGTTCTGTGTTATCATCAAGTCTGAATCTCTGGATTTTTATTTTTATTGTCTCATTAGAATTATAGGAAAAGTAATCTCTAAGGCTCTATTGCTATATTAGTAATTTTCTTACCTTCAGCGTTCTTTTCATAGCTTTTTAGATTTGCCTTGCAAATGCAGCCTCAGATTTACTGTAGATGACTGTAATGAAAGGTGAGTTTGTTAGATGACATTGTGGGTGCACATATATTTCTGGAGATATTTTGTTGAAATGTTACAGTCCCTAGGACACATCATACAATTCCATATCAGTGTTACTGACATATCTGTGAAAACAATCACAAAGATAAAGAAGGTGCTCCATCATGTGTTCATTTCCATCAAATTAATAATACATGAAGTTCATATAGTACAAAATGTCAATTATTTATTTTTTGTATATGCAAAAAACAAGAACTATGCAGGAGAATTTCTTGTTGTCAGAAAACGAGAATATGAGTTTAAAAGATCCCTGATAAATGTTACATTTTAAAGTAATAATTATTATTTTTAAAAACCAGTAGAAGATACTATGAAAATATTTGTTCATAGGACACTCAGTTGGACATTTTGTGAAAGCACTGAGATTTAAACCATGATGCTTTCAGAATATTCTTTATAAAAAAGGTATACATTACCATATTCCTAACCTTTATATGAGAGGAATAAAGATGGAATACTTCAGTAAAACCAAGAAGTGATTTTTAAGTTATAGTAAGACATTAAGGCTGGGAAAACTCAGGTGAAAAGAAAAACACTGTAAACATAATGAAGTTATTGATTTTAATTTTCTGGCTTTCCCATTGAAGAATGAAGCATCTGTACAGGATAGCTGATACAGAAAAGTAAAGGAATTGGAAATCTAGAGCAGATCCAGCAGAGGAGGGGTTTTTTCAATAGCTTTAAGATAAAGAAATTCCATTTTTTCATATGCTTGACTGGGAATAAAAAAACACCACAGAGACAGCATGAACTTTGTTGTGTTCCCACAAGTATATGTGTTTGGACATATTTCTCACTGGTATTCAAGCATGTATATGTTGGTCAGTTTAGCCCATTAACCAGTGAAAATTAGTTTTTCTGAAAATCCAGGCTCCCTTCCACATTAACAAATGATCACAGCCACACAAAAGCTGACACCAAGGGAAAGCTGGGGGTTTTCAGGTAATTCAGTGACCATGCCCTAGATTCCTATCTGATTCACATTATTTAGTATCTTTATGCCAGTAAAATAGTGAATAATTTCTTGCCTATAGGAAATAAGACTTGTTGTGAAGTTGTCTTTACTAAAGAAGCCATTATTTTTTATAATAAAGTCTTCAGCAAAATCATATTTTGCTTTGGTGGCTGTGTTGTCAAAACCAGAAGAGGTTGAAATTGTTTTATGGAAAATGCTGACCAAAACAGTTTATTTTGGATTGTAATGGGATTTTCTGTGGAAGTTTAGTATTCTGTGCACCTGAAAATAAAAAGGTTTTTTTTTAATATTGAAAATTTTCAGTTCTGATATATTAAAAAAGCTGTGAAAAAATTAAAAGAGAAATCAAAACAAAAAGCCCAAGCTGCAATGCAGACATAAGAACATAGAGGAACTGTAAATTCTGGGGTGTTTTTTTTCCCTTTTTTTGCTGTGTCTTTGACTGAAATAGTGATTTGCTTTATCTCTGTGCTTTTGTCTTCTATCTCTACAATAGTGCTGTGAAGATTAATCCATTAATGATTGTAAAGTGCTCATATTAGTAGTGGTGTTGTAGTCATGATAGGCTTAGAAGAAAAGTGAGGCAAGATATTTAAGAAGATTCAGTATCTCTTATTAGTTATAGGCATTATAGACTTTATAGTTATATTAGACTTAATTATGGAAAAACAGATAAGTAGTCGGGCACACAAGCCCATTTTTCAGGTCTGAAATACAAGCAGCAACCTCGATGCATTCAGATGAAATGTTCTGAAGTTCATCTAGCTCTCACCCCACCCAGCTCCTAACACAGCTTCCAGCCAGGTAGGACCAGGGCTGCCACAAAAAGCAGTGGGAGCACAGCACTGCTACTACCAGAAGGTTCACAACCCTTGGTGCAGTATTCCTAGTAGCATATGAGTAAGACAACAGCGGGCAGCATGTCAGGGGGCTTGTGCTACAGATTTCCATTGGAGTTAGAGACCTGCTTGCTAGGGATAGTCAGTGGAAAATACAGCTGTGAGTAGTTCCTGTTGCTGTACACAAGAGGTATTGCTGCCAGCACTGACAAATATTTATAACAATTCCTTGCCAGCAAAAAAGGATGGCTGTGTGAAGTCAAAATGTATGCATATTTGTATTGGGGTGGGAATCTGCTGTCGTCCTTACTGATTTGAAAAATATTCTAAATTTGGATACTCAACAGCAGGAAAAGAATATCCTCAAATGAAGATCACTTTTCTTCTCTTAAAATAAAGGAATGATATTTAGTGACTCTCTGGCAAAAGGGATTAAAGCAAGTTGTCACGTCTTATTTACAGTATTCTAGTGCCGAGGATCTGTAGTTATGGACTAAAATGCTTCACTGGACTCAAGAACATCATCGTGCTTGGCGCTGTACAAACACACAGTGATACGGCAGGTTAGTCCCGTGAGCCAGGAAAACAGAAAGACCCGGCCAGAGCTAAGGGTCAGAACACAGGCAGAGGTTTTAGCAGAGCTAAGCCACCAAGGAGATGTCACATTCTGGACAGGTGCGACGGCAAAGAACAGCCTGGAGAAGGAGTTTGATGGAGACCTCTGCTACCTTGTTCTTCTGAAGGTGAGCCAGGTGCTGTGTGGGAGAGGAATTTTTCATGAGTGCCTGGGACTGTGTGATTGGTGGGATGCCTTTGGGGCAGGGGGAGATGGACATCAGGGTCTGATGACAAAGGTACAGCATCTGCAGTGACAGGAAAGGGAGGACACACTGCAGCAGGAGAGCTGGCAAAGCCAGGGCAGGGAGAAAACCACAAACAGACGCTACCTCCAGCTTCTCTGCCAGCTTCAGTTTTGGTTCTGGAGGTTTAAGGAGGTGATCCTATAGAAACATGACAGCCCTTTAGGTACCGAAGCAACTAAAATAACTCTTGGTTATTTATAGTGTATTCTGAGTACAGAAGTACAGCCACAGGATCCAGTCCTGCTGTCTTTCCTGGCACAGCTACTCAGGGCTCTGTCCAGTGGGTTCATGGTTGTGAACAGGACCGCAGACTGGCTGCTCACTAGTTGGATGAACACTTGGTGGTTTTTGTCAAGGTTTTTTTGTGTAACTTGAGGGATTTATAACACAGAGAGAGGGAGACAGAACAGGTTCACTGGGCCTGCTCTGCTTCTTTGGAGCTAGACATCTCGGAAAGCTGAGTCACTCTGAAAACAGGATTCATAAGTCGTGACGGCGTTTGAGATGGCTGAAAAGCTTTCAGTTGCCTGTTCTTGTGTAGAGACACTGAGCACAATATATTAGTGATGTGGAACTGCTTTTTCTTAATAAAGCAAGCTCTGGGTAGAACACAGCAGTGTAGCTTGGGGTAAGTGGTGTGAAGGGCAGAGTTGCTGGGTAAGGCAGAACCCTCTTGCTGTATTTGCACTGTCATTACTGAAGCAGCATTTCAGTGAGATGTACAACATCCCATGAGACTGCTTTCGTTATTCAGTGAGCCTCATTTCCCTTCTTTGGCACTTTAACTTGGCTGGAGCTGGATAACTGTGCTGTGGTTGAGGGAGGACCAGGCTTAATTCCTTACTCCAGTCATGATGGATTTTCCACCTACTCATACCATTCTTCTACTGACATGTCAGCACCAATTTCGGTAAGTTTCTTCTGATTTCTACCGTTGGAAAAAGAGAAACAAATCTCTAAGCGGATACATCTGGAATAATTTCAAGGAACACCTCTTCTGTTAAGATTATCTGTCTATGTTCAGAAAATTTGTGTTCCTAGATTTTCAGATTAACCTAAATTAGAATGTGTAAAATTTTTAGACTTCTAGTTATTTCACTTTAAAAAAAAAATCTTTTCACAAGCATTGCTATTGAGAACCAAACTGAAAATATAGTTGTTGCCTCTTACAAATGTGTGCATGAGACTACAGGATTGAGGACAACATTTTTTTTTTCCTGAACAAGTTACAGGGTTTTTTTTTTTTCTTGCTCTCTCTCCTTGATACTTGGCACAAGTTACCAGGGTCCATGATCTCTGACCATGCTGATTCAATCCAAAGCATCCACCATTTTAAACACTGTAGTAGGCTGGCGCAGAGACAACCTGAAGCTGGCTGAAATAGACCCTCTAGCCCCTTGGGAGTGGACCTCAGGCGCTCACTGTGACAAGTATCTCCAGCACAAGCACTTGTGATAATTTGCTACAGTCTCCATCTGGGAAAATCTTTTACACAGCAATTATTATTAACACTTCAGCCCCACAAAAAATTTGTTTTAAATGCAGTTTTTAAATCACACTTTCATCCACACAAAATTGCCCAGTTTATCAGCAGGATAGGGACTTTCAAAGCTATCAGTGATTTTGAGTTACGAGTGGTTTAAAAATTATTAAAAAGGAACAAAATGTTATGGATTCCTTTTATATACCTATGTGTTTCAAGTCTCTAAGGTCACATTTGCAAGCTCTTTATTCTACATGTTTGGGCAAGCTATAGTTGTGAGTCAGATCATCTGATAATTTACATTTTCTCAGCTGCAGAGTTCTAATGTGAAAAACCTTTTTCTTAAATGAAAAGCTACAATTCTCACACAATCCTCTGACTCCAGAAGTTCAACTACAGAACAACAAACATTGCAAGACCCTTGATAAAATGGTAATGTTTGTAATATCAACTTAATCTCTTTGTTTGAAAATGTAACTTGGTCGTTCAGAGCAGCATAGGTGCTGTGGCTTTGCTGGAGACAATGGCAAGGCAGCCCACTGGGGTTCCACAAGACCTGGTGAAGTCAGGGTGCGGGTGGGAAGGCAGCTGTAATCCAGAGCATGCGTGCTGATGAAGGGGGAGGGCGGCCTCAAGCTCAGGTATTCCTGTTTCTGAGGAGGATTTCCTGAACTGAAACCTCTGCTCATGTGTAGCACAGATGGTCTGTGCCTTTGCAGCAGCTCTGTCGTGCACGAGACCTACAGCACGTGGCCGGCACAGCTGATGGGTGCTCGTGCTGCACAGTTAATCTGTGCTTGCTTGGGAGCCATTTGTTTGGCATTTCTGGATGTCCATCAGCTTGGCAGTAGTTACTGCTCTGACTGGGTTGCCAGAAATTCTGGAACAATGTCCAGAGTCTTTAAATTCAGCCCAAGCAAAATATCCAGGTGGAAAAAAGAGGAAAAGTCCCTGACAACACCATCATAGCCTGACATAAAATCTTCTAACAGCTGGTAAATCTGTTCATACTTTTAATATATTATTAGTTTTATGGAGGCAAAAAAACCCCACAGTGAATTTTGCAAAGATAACCACCTATGCAAAAGAAAAACAACTTTTTAATCTGAAGCGACCATGTAGAGCAATTGTATTGCTGCATTACCTGCTCTCAAGAGACAGTGTGCCTGGCTCTGGTGCACACTTAGCTCTAGCAGTGATAGCAGTGATTTGAGGCTTCTTACTTGAGAAAGTGTTCTTTCCTTTTTTTTTTTAATTTTCCCCCAAAAAAAGTTTTCCTGTAATTTTGAGAGGATCTTTTCAATCTAGAGTGAATGGGTCTTTCTGTAATACCACTAAATTGCCTCTGAGTGTCTCTATAGTTCATCTCCTCCTAGAAAGCAGCCAAGCAGGAATAATGCATGAGAAATGAGTCACTGAAATTTATTGGTGTCAGCTTTGGTTTTGTATTCATCACATCTTTTACTGTTATTTTTAAGGATATTGCAGATTAAAACAAGGGAGGATCAAACGTCCCAGTTGTGTCTAAAGGAAGTAAATCTTTAAGAAATTATTGTGGAACAGATGTTAAATAAATGATTTCAAGTTAAGATGTGTGACAGAGCAGTGTACCTAGGGAGACTCTTTAATAGCAGAAATCTTACTGTGAGTTAGACCTATGGCTGATCAAGGGAAATTGGACCTTTTTTATTGTTATAACTACATAATGCAATAATTTAACACAAAAGTAGAAAAATGGATTGTTGAGTCTCCAACATAAATACGATTTTAAGCCAATGATCACTTATTTTAAGAAGGCATCCTAATATCTATCAGGCCTGTCAGGTGAAGAGGTACATTAAGGGGTCAGTGGCTTTTGGTGATACACAGCACTGAGATGGGTGTGTTGGTACGAGCAGGTAGAACTGCGAATTGTGTGACCTTTATCAGGGTGGAAAACAGACTTTGAGGACAAGTATTCTATTTGCTGGCTGTTGATGAGGATTTCATACACACAATAGCTATACAAAAAAGAAAATATTGTGCACATGTAATTTTTATGAGTGACTTATACATATGATGGCACAAAGTAACATATAACTGAAGTAAATGGCCTAATGAATACCAAACTCCTTTTTACAGGGAAAAAACCCCAGTCATTAAGTAGGTGAGGCATACTAGTTTTTGTCTCAGAGTTGAACTAGTTCTTGTTAGTTCTAGTCCACTGTACATGTGAGTGTTCACAGCTTCGAAACTGAAGTCTTGGTTTTCAGTCTTATATAAATAAGTTTATCAGGAAGGCATTTCATGACCCTTCTGCTTCAGGGCAGTTCAGTACAAGGTAACACTTACGTTGTGAGCCTTACACATACCTTACACCTTACAACTGAGCTGGCCATTCACAGGCATAGCAGCAAATCTTTTGTTTGTAGAGGCAACTGAAATCATAACAAAATGGAATTTCTTTTTACTGAAATGTTTTGTTGCTGCTGTATTACATATTGACTCACTTTTGTGTCAGAAGTTGTATGCAAAGATCACTATGGAGAAAAATGAAAGCTGAATTCGTGCTCCTTGGTCTGGTGTTTACAGTAGAAATATTTCCCAACCTCAAAAGCGAAGCCTTTCATGAACACAGAGAACAATTAATGCATTCACTCAAACCTGGAGATTGTAAATAATTGTGTTGTTAAAGCTAAATGAATAGTGTTATGGCATAAAGGGAAATACAAATTGAAAATAGTTTACCTTTTGCATGGTAGTAACATTGACTACAGTATATACAAAAAAGAGAGAGGAAAAGATGTAGCTTGTTTCACTCTGATAATGAAGGTTCAGGACTTTCAGATCATATGACAGGATTGCAAATCATGTTAAAATAAAAAACTACATATTCATTCCTCCCAAGACTTATGTACCCTTCAGTAAGGGAAGTGATTTAGCCTGTAGTGTATAAAAAGATACCTTGTTCTGCTCTCTTTGAAAGAGCACTTGTGTTCATTACTTGAGGCAGGGATGTGTTCCTTCCATTGATAGTAAATATTATGCACTGATAATAAATATTATGAGGTTAGTCTGGTGCTAACAGTTTTATGTGCTGGTCATAATGAGAACAACAATATGACAGACAAAAAGGGGATTTTAGAGTTCTAGACCTTAGGAAATGATTTTGTTTTGCCCCTGTCCTGCACTTGGTGCATCCCCGCATGTATCAGAACTTTGTGGCATTCTCAGTGATCACAGAATTTTGCCTGTGTAGAGAAAAATAAAAGATTTTCTTATATTAGGGTTATCTCCCATCATACTGGACAACTGCTTACTCCAGCAGATCTCTCCTCTCAGGGAAGTCACCCAAGGCAGTAGACATGGCTGGCATATTCTCCTTCCTCTGATGTCCCACACAGACACTGCTGCAGGTCAAAGGTGCCAGGGGACAGAATATCCTGAGGGGCTGGAGTTGTTACTTTTGTTTGTATAAACACATCTGTCTCGGCAGTGGACTCTCTTTCTGTCCCCAGCATAGATTACTTGTTCCTTGAAGAGAGAAGGGCAGCTCTGCAGCAGGCTTCTTGCCTGTGTTCCTTGCAATTTGAGTAAATGTCCACCACCTGAAAATCTATGCTAGGCATTTCTGAGACAGATTTATAGAAGTCCTGAGCACTAAACTCTCACACTGCAGTTCAAGGTCATTCTCCAATATATTCTTTTGTGGGAAATCTGTGTGTGTGCAAACACTGTAAGTTCATGAGCAATATTTGTGAGAACAAGTGGCAGGTTAGTTGTTCAACTCCTCGACATGCACATGTGACCCGATGGCCCTGTCCTCCACAGTGCAGAGCACCTTTACATCCCAGCTTGAATGGTTGTTGAAAGCAATGGGAAATGTAATGGATAAGGGGCTTGGCACTTCCAAACAGGAGGCCTGATTTGTGCACACAATGGCAGTCATCCAAAAATTAAGCAAACATGTCAGAGATAAAATTTGCAAGACGCAAATTGTAAAACTGGAGAAAGAATTTCCAAGAGCACTTATATATTCTACAAAGAAAAAAGAAATAAATTCAGACACAGACTAAAAAATTTGTGCCATAATAATGCAGTTTTTATATTCTACTACATTATGATGTAATTAGCTTTTTCTAAAAATGCAAAAAAACATAAAAAATAAATCTGCAGAAGGAATTAATTGCTTGCCAAATTTCAGGTTTGAAACATGAATCATTTGATTACAAGAGAGCACTTGAAGCTGCTGCTATATCTTATTTGCTTTGCCTTTGCGTAATTTAAGAGCCCAATTGACACTTCTTAATTTGGTATTTTATGAAATTCCCTCCAGGGCCAAGCACTTTCTTTCCAGATTTCCTCCAAGTACAAATTTTTCTATGGCCAAGTTCTTAAGCTCTTGACACAAGTTTAACAATAGCAATACAAATATGTTACTATAAGAATTCCATTCCCTTTAATTTTTCCCTTTCATCATGTTGCAAGCACAGACAGAAAACATGAGCCTCTCCATAGGGAATTTTAAAGAGGCGAAGTTGGAGCCACGACAGAAGAGATGGTGCCGAGGGCTGAGGCACTGGGAAATCTGGAGGCGAGCGTGTGCCACAGCTGTTTCGATAAGGAACTTTAGGCCTATAAATTTTGATTTCATTCCTTAAATTTCCTCTTTAGGTTTGAGCAAAGGTGGCCTGATAATAATAGTGTGATCGTGTGAAAACAAAAAAAAATAGTGTGAGTCTTTGTAGCAATGTTGCAGCTATCATTGGGATATTCTTATTTATTTGGGCCTTGAAGAATTAGTTGTGGAGCAAGACCTCTTGTTATGGGTCTGTCTGAACACAGAAGAAAAAGGGAGTTCCTAAAGCTGAGACTTAGGAATGAGTGAGACGCTTTTTGCAAGATTACTTGCAGCTGGCTCTGCTACTGCCTTTTTTCATCATTTAATGCTTGCTCGCCCTCTTACTTAGCTGAAATTGGTATGCAAGAAGAGATGCATCACAGTCAGCAATTAAAGTGACTTCATCTAACTTGTTCAGACAGTTGAAGTAGCCTTTTTTGATTTTGCGTAGGAAATCATTAGCACCTTAACAGAAGGCAGGAACTTTGATCAAGATGTGATAGATGCAGATCAATATAATGTGTAAAGATTGTATTTGGCTGTGGTATTGGCATCTACTAAAAGAATGGGTTTATGGCCAGTTCTCTTGGAAAGTTTGCGTAATTGTTCAATACTGGCCTAGTGTTTTACACGGGAAATAACACAAGCAACGTTCAGGTTATGGTTTATATTACTTTTTTTTTTTTTTTTTTTCTGCAAAGACTGTTTATCTGTATTTCAAGGGATTCTTTATGAGTAAATACATAACCAGATCCAGTCAGTGGGATATCCCAGTGAGCACAGAACTGACCAGGGACATCTGCTCAGGAAGATGAAAACAGCCAAGCTGTGAAGTTGAGGGGACACAGCCGGGCAGAGCCAGTGGCACCGTCCGGCCTGAGCTGAGGGCTTAGGGAGTTCAGGAGCTTCCCCCACACACACACGCACTCACCTTGCTGAAAGTCACTGTCCATCATATCTCCTGGCACAACGGGGCACGTTTCTCAGGTGTATTTTGTCAGGATTATCCTGTTTAATGGAAATACTTTTTATTTTCCTGAGTCAGTGGCTGTGGGAGCCGCTGAGGGAGCAGAGGGGGATCAGTGGAGGTGAGCAGCGCGGGGGGAGACACCCTTCATCTCCTAACCCATCACAGCTGCAGCCAGGGACCAGCCATGAAAAGTGCTTTTTTTTCTAACTGAGCTTAGTTCAGTTGCTTTGCAATGCCATGGCAAACGAAATTCACATCCTACCTTAACCCAGAATTAATTCTGACCAGCGCCACCTGTGTTCTCGCACACCCCCAGCTCAGGTGCTGTGGTTCAGCCCGGCCCAGCCCGGTCAGTGCTGCGCGGGCTTTGCCGCCGGAGCGCTGGGCTCCCCCTTAGCCCTGCCCCGGCCCGGTCAGTGCTGCGCGGGCTTTGCTGCCCGAGCGCTGGGCTCCCCCTCAGCCCTGCCCCGGCCCCGCCATGGGCTGCTGGTCCAGAACCCAACGGCTCCAATGATTCCCTGGCCTGACCTTGGCTCCAGTTTGTCACTTGTACCATGATGGGTCCTGCCCCGCCAGCTGTGTGCTCCCTGTTCCTCAGAGAGCGCTGGCCTGCACGCTCCACGGTGGGCGTGTTGAGATGGCCCCTGCTTTCGGCCTGGACTGTACTGCACTGCACTGCATGAGGACACTGTTGATGAGGGGCTTCCTCTGTGAGATGGTCTGTAAGTAGCCTTGGAGAAATTAGCAGTAATTTGCTTTGTCTCAGGCTGGAGTGTCTGTTGTGGTTTGGTTTGGGGTGCAGAAGGTGGCCTGGTTGAATACCTGATCAGTGGTGGTGAGCCAGGCACCTGTCCGTACCTAGACAAGCATTTGTAGCTCTGCACACCAGACTTTGCTTTTACCCTTCTGATGGAACAGCTAACACAGGTATGCTGGTGCTTATGGAGCGATTCTGCTGTCTCTAGCATGGCAGTAGCAGTCTCCATCACAAAAATGTTGTAGGTGACATTCATAACGTCATTGGCCTCTGATGACTCTAGCTGTGTATTTTCTACTGTCTGGAGCTGTGAGCAGTTTTGAAAGGTCCCACAGTGCTACGTTATTCCTGAGATTGTTGACTGGAGACCATACTTATGTAGTACCCACATACCAAAATGCTGAAAGTATCAATTTGTCTTGAGGGTAATAAAAAGAATTTTCTCTTTTAAATGTACTTTAGAATTTTTAGGCTGAGCTGGGACTGGGGAGTCTTGAATACCTCTCGTTTTGTCCTAGCTGTACTGCTTTAAGCTGTTCTCTTTTGTCAGGATCCTGTTACTGTCGTTCCCCAACTGTGCTGGATCTGTATGGCATTTCCTTTGGAAGACAGGCATTTGCAATTCTTTAACTTACAGGTACGGTGGCATAAGTGTGTTTAGGGATCTCAAGGGAAACAAAGCTTAAAAGGAGGGTAGGTTTAGGTGAATAAGCATGTTGGCATGAATAACTACAGTATTAATAGAAGAGAAACTTTAAACACCATAGTGAATGTGTCAATGTGTGAAGTTATACAGAGGTTTGATGACTTGTTCGGATTTTAATTCACGTTGGGCTCAGCTTTGTGGAGCATCACAAGGGAGTGAAACTCTGGGCTCGCTGCAGACAGCAGGAGTCAGCGACTGCACTGCTCAGCTCAGTGGTGCACACATCCCTTCCTGGATTTAGCCCATTCCCACTATGTGAAGACAATACTATTTACTCAAGTGGACATTGCAGTGATTGCTTAACACTTACAATGCACTTTTAGGGTGAAGATTCCAGCTTTGTCAGCTTCTATGAGTTTTTCTGTAGTAGGGTAACTTGATGCTTTTCTTTGACTCCAGCTTTGAGATTTCATTTAAAATACAGAGAAATTGGTAGCCTACCTGGTTGTGGAGAAAAATGTAAAATAATTAGATTGACAAAGTTAGAATCAGAGAAAAAGGAACAAAATCCAGAATGTTGTTGATTTGTTTGGCTTTTTTTCCACATAGGTTGTGACTTTTATAGCAATGATTAAAGGGAGGATAGTGATGCTGCAATCAACAGAACCCAGATACTGCAACAAGTATTGCTTAACATAGAGAATCCATATACTTAAAGACTAGCTAGTACCTATTTTGAAAGCATGCTCAAAGAGCAGAAAAGCTCAATAATTCAGTAAGCTTGGCACCTCAAAGAGGCTAGGAGCAGGCTGAATCCCTCTTCTGTAGTAACTAAAGGAGGACTTATATGCATATATACTGCATCTTTTTGAAGCACCTTACAGCTCAGCTATGATGTGAGCAGCCTGAACCCCAAAGAGAGGATAAGGACACATCCATACCATACAGGCAATGTGTCCCCTCCTGCTGCCCAGCACAGGGAGGCTTTCAGAGCCAGAGAAGGGAGCTCTGAGTTACCCCAAATCCAGTGTCCTAATAACGAGAGTTAACCATCATGTGAGAATAGTCCCATTGCTTCCCATTGGCTTTTCAACCTGAGTAAGATCCAAGGCTCAGATGGAATGAGTCAGAGAATGAAAGAAAGACCAGAAGTACATGAATTAACCCCCCTCCTTTTTTTTTTCCCCTGTTCCTGATTCACATCCTTTGAAGTATTCCACTTTTCTCCCTTCACATAAAAAGCACTGGGGGCAGAGGAAGAGCAATAAAATATTCCCAAGTAACCCCTCACAGCTACAAATAATAAATATTTCATATTTTGAGTTATTTATGTTTTGTGTGTTCCCAAATAGCATTTAATTTCTTCCTCTCTTCCCCCTCCTCTAGCTTTAATTAAGTCTCATCCCTTGCCTGTCAGACTTTGCCCCCTTCGTAACAGCTTGCTTCCAGGTGAGTTTCCCTGGGCTAATTCAGCCCTTGTTTTGTGTTTTAAGAGATTCTTAGTACGACTGTCTCTGCAGTCCAGCTTTGACCAAGTGATTAACAAGGAATTTCCACTGAGTGCTTCTCCCTGACTGACAAATAGAGTTGTCACAGAGTAAAGTAAAATAAATAAGAAGCAAGCCAAATAATTCAGAAAAGGGATCTCAGTTTGTCCTAAGTGTCAACTGCCTTGTATCTACTGTGAAAATGGTAGATGTAGGTTCCAGCTTTATTGTGCAGGCTTCCCACACACTGGTATTTATTCCTCTGTCACACATCTGTCATTTGGCAACAGGTTCATCTCGAGCACTGAGCCTGTGCCTCGAGCTGGAGCTGCGTGTGATCATCTTCTCCCCAGCTGGTCAGAGCTGTTGTGGCTCAGGGTCCCACCAGTGCCTTTGCTATCTCTGGAAACTTCCCACCTTTTGTTACAGGGAGAGCTTGGGTTTGCCCTACTTTGAATTATCATACAAGTCAGTAATCTGTACTCAACTTAGAGTATTAAGTTAATTGTATATCAGAAGGCATTAAGTAAAATGACAATGGAATTTTTGCCCTATATACTCCACAGCAGAGACCCAGATTTTTGTTATGTGGTAGCTGCTCCCATTATCTTGATAACTCCACGGAATGTCTTTGAGGTCAGGTCCTTGCTGGTGTCGGTGAGTTCTCAGCAGTAGGACAGATGTAACTGTATGTATGAAACACAGTGCTTTGAACTAGAGTAAGCCAGATATTTCCATAGGGAAAAAAACAGCCATATATGAAAATACAGTGGTTTGTACTGTAACTGTACTCCGTTTCAAAGTCTTTCTCTAATCCTAGGTGGACAGTCCTGTTTCAGATTGCTTCTGCCCAGTCTGCGTGCTGCGCTGCAGCATGCTGGCGCTCTGCAGCCTCTTCCTTGCTATGTTTTACAAGCTTTTTAAACTATCTATCAGCAATTCAGGCATGCTAAAGGCAGATCCCAGCTTGTGATCCTGCAGGTGGGGAGTGGGAGCAAGAGGAGAACATAGCAGGGATGGACATTGTTGACTCAAATGGACCAGGTTGCCCTGAGAAGCTGTGGATGTCCTCTCCCTGGAAGCGTTCAAGGCCAGGTTGGATGAGGCTTTGAGCAACCAGGTCTACTGGAAGGTGTCCCTGCTGATGGCAGGGGAGTTGGAACTAAATGACTAATATCTCAAATATAACTTAAAAACTCAGTTTTACAACTTGTGTCTTGAAAACACCTGTCCAGGGTGAAAAACTGTGTAGGATTGTGTCAAAAAAAGAGCAATCCATGGTGGGCTAGACCATAGCTTTATAAGCGAGTAGTATAATTTGTGTGACTTACTGTTCTATATTCTGTATTATGTGCTACATTACACATAAGACTTCTCAGCATCTTTTTGTTGAAAGCTCCTCCAGTGTTTTTTCTTGATTAAGAGCTGCTGCTCTTCATCGCAAGCTCTTTGTACCTCTAATAAAGCCTGCTTTCTCCCAGGCGATCTCGAGGCATGCTGGGACCACGCAGACGGCTGTGTCCTCTCACTCCAGTGCTGGCCTATGACCTTACAAGTAGGGTCAGTCAACATGCTACAAAGCTTTCCTTGCCGTTTATCAAATAACAAAGCAAACCAAATTACATAGTTTCTATAGCAGGCCACTACAGTATGTAAACTGCGGAGAGGGCTTACACCGCCTGCTCATTCTGTGGTGCCGACAACATGAAAGGCCCTTTCGTTCCAGGGCCCGGAGCCCGTATTTGCCTATCTCACCTATTACCAGGCAACAAAGGGGCTGCAGAGGTTGAGCAAGCAAACGGAAAATGAAAATGGAAGAAAAAACAATTGCCTGGCTTCGAAGAAATGTTTGTCTAAAATGTATGCAGACATGTCTCGGGCAGTTTATAGGTGCTGAGGGCCCCTTTGTCCGGCTGGGAGCTCCTCTTCCTCTGCGCTAATAGAGTCAAAGAAAGGTTGGAGCAATGTCTCCTTTCACTGTATAATGTATTTATCCTCCTAACTGCTGAAATGCTCAATAGCTGTCATGATTAATCAATTATATTAGTATTGCATCTCAGGTAGTCCCAGTTGTGCATGTCACTACAGATGTATTTTCAGAGATGTGCAGCTGTATTGCCTGCTGCCAAAATCTGCTTCCCTGGTTTTGGAGTGATGAGAATATATCGTGAGCTGAAGTTTGTTGTTATTCAGGAACTCTGCTCAAAACTGCTCATGAGTTAATCTGTGGAGTGGTCTCCTCTTCAAAACCTATCTTCTTCACTGAAAGAAGCTGCTGCTCCAGGCGTGAATTCCCATTCCCTATCTGTTCCCCGGCATTACTGCCTTTGCTGGTCTGTCAGGGAGCTTGGCTCATGTCAGGTGAGCACAGCTGGACTGGCACAGACCAGTCATGCAAACTGTGTAAGCAAGTCCTGTTTGTTTTGCCTGAGCTCTGTCGAGTGCCCGTACCCTCTGCTAGGGGAGTGGTCACAGGCATTTAGGGTTAGTCATCCGTCTGCTAATGGAGCTGGACTTGGAAGGAAATGTGTGCTCGCAGCCCAGGACTTAGGTGGTGTGCTGGCTTTTGTGAAGGAGAAGCTTACTTCACAAATGGTGGTAAGGACTGGTGTTCCCCCTCCGCTCGGCAGCGGTGACACCACATCTGGAGTGCTGTGTCCAGTTCTGGGCACAGAAGTAGTGCAAGAGATGTGGCATATCGGAGTGAGTCCAGCAAAAGGCTCCAAAGTTGATGAAGGGTTTGGAGCATTAGTCCTGTGAAGAGAGGCTGAGAGAGCTGGTGTTTTGCAGCCTTGAGAAGAGAAAGCTCAGGGGTACCTCATCAGTGTGAATAAATACCTGATGGCATAGGGAGTAAAGAAAATGGAGAGCCAGGCTCTTCACAGTGGTGCCCAGTGAAAAGACAAGAGACAGTGGACACAGACTGAAATATGGGACATTCTCTCTGAACGGTAGAAAATCCTTTTTGCCTTAAGGATGATCAAACGCTGAAACAGGTTGCCTAGGGAGGTTGTGGAGTCTCCACCCTTGAAGATATTCAAAGGCCAGCTGGACATGGTCCTGGGCACCCTGCTCCAGCTGACTCTGCTTGAACAGGGGGGTTGGACTAGGTGATTTCCAGAGGTCCCTTCCCACCTCATCTGCTTTGGGCAATTCTGTGATTCAGCAGTTGCAAAGGGGCACATGGTGAGCATGGAATCTCCTCTGAATCTGAATTTCAGTGCTGTTGAAGAGTTTCCAAGGATGGAAGAGATGGAACATACATTGGAAGGCTCCTTTGAAAAGGAACTAATATGTAGTATGAGGATATCTGCATGCATCCACAAAGAAACTTTTCTGACTTCTTTTTTTTTTTGAATCAGCAAAACAGTTGTTTTAATGGAAGGAGCTGATCTAGGCAGAAAGTAGAGAATCCTTCCCAAGGAAACAGAAGCAAGGAATGAGTGCAGCAGGATGAATGGTGATTGCACAAGAGTTGGCAAATGCAACTATTTCCAAATATAATGGCATTAAGTGTTCATTGTGAAATTAGATCGGCTTTTTAAGAGCTGCAGGGTGAAAAAACACAGTATTCAGCTAATTAGACAAAGTTAAAAGATAATGTTAAACACTTTTCCTTCAAAAAGTATTTGTCTGCCCTACCATGCGTTTTAAAATAGAATTGCTTGAGATGGCAGTGTTATCAAGTGATCTGCCATTAAAGGAATTATAATTCAGGTCTTTTTAATTCCCTATTGTGGAAATCTTTAAATTAGAACATATCTAAACTGTACAAATCTGTAGTTCTCCTAGAACAATGCTGACACAGTTCTCTGATGTTCATTAAAAAATTTTATGCCTTGATTTCTGTATAATGAAACGTGAGGAAATTTAACTATACTTAGTGGGTTTTGTGCCTGATCCAGCTAATTACTAAAGCATCTGCCTGACTTTAAACATGTAAGTAGTTTAATCAAAGTTGGTACTTTGGACTACTGACGTGCTTAGATGAACTGAAACTCTAGTTACCATTCTTCATTTTGAGTGTTATCAGTCAAAGACTGTAGCTTTTAAGAATACAAGTTAAGTAGTCAGTCATCCAAAGAATATCAAGCTGAGAATGTTAAAACCGACATCAAATGAATGGTTACTTTTAATAACTTATGTCTGTGCATTTAAAACCAGGCCTTACTCTTGCATATGCTTATCAGCTGTGAAAAGTGCATTGCTCAGCAACTTTGAGGTTCTTTAATAGACTAGCAACAAGAAAGCCTGGTGGTGAACCTCCTTTGCAATTAAAAAAAGCTCCTATTAATCAGAGGCAAAAATGTTCTGTACTTTCAATGGATATTTTATAATCTTTTACTAACAAAGCAATTTGAATATGATTTTTTTTCTTGAGCCAAAGGAATGCAACATTAACCACTATAAGACAAATACTGTTGCTGAGTATATACTTCCATTCTGTTGGACTTTTAACTTTTTTTTTTCTTTTTTTTTTTGCTAAAGTTTTTTGAGATTGAAAGAATTGGTGCAGGACTGGGGCGTAATTTGAAACAGGGGTTTGGTTAGTATTGGAAGATATTAGTCTAGGGGATTTTTTTAGTTTGGATGAAATTTGCTGTCCTCTTCTGAAAGATACCACGCATCCAAATTATTTATTTTGCTCTACTTAGCCCACATTCTGGTTATACAAAAAAATCTAGTGGTATGCTTATCCTTAAGCATGTGCTTCATATAGCCTTATGTTAATGCAAGTGTGTACTGGTGTAGCTTGTTGAATTAAGGGCCAGAAGCATCGAGTAATTTAATTGTAATGTGTACTTGTCTATCCCTGGGGGCCATGGGCATGCTTTCAGTATTTAGTGTAATATTTTCAGTATTTGCCACAAACATAACCACCACAAAACAAATCTGAAAATAATTCCACATGTCTGCGATTGCACACATCATCTGTGCCTGGGCAGGCAATGAGCCGCTCCCCCAGACCTTCTAGCGCGGCAGCGCTCCGCCGTGGGGACAAATCTCCCTGGGGCTGGGGTCACCCCGTGTTCAGGGCTTTGAAGAAGGTGCCTAACTGTCTCGCAATCTGTGTACCATAAGGAGCTACCGAGATGCATTTGTTCAGATAATTAAAAGTATGTTTTCAAGCAGTAATTGTGAGGTCATGCACTGCCATTCAAATATTTGATTTCATATAATTAAACAGTGTGTTACTGTTCCTTACCAATACATTCTATCTTAAGAATTTTATCTGATTGCTTTTATTTGGGACGTATCTGGAGAATATTGTGCCTGGCATGGAAGTTACTTACCAGCTTACTGGAACTTTTTTTTCCAGAGCTGCAAGAGGATTTTCTTAGCCTGTCTCAAATTAACGGAGTGCACTTGAAAGAAACTTGCAGTTCTGTCTTTGTCTGCTGATGGAATCACTCCCACAGGCTTCTGTAGAAGCTGGTCTGAGTGTAGAGAGGAAAAAGATGTTGTTAATGCTGTGAAACCTGGCATCTATAGAAAAAAATTGAAGATCTGTCTTTTCTGCCCAATGCACTCCTGACTAAATTGGTCCAAACATAAGTAATATTACTAGCCAACAGCATCCCAAACCAATTGTTTGACAATATTTTTGTATTATTTCCTATCTCAGAAATCTGTTTACATATCAGGGAAAAAAGGGATGGAGGATAAAATTTTCTTTATGATTTTTTTCATCTTTATCAGAAATAATCTTTAAGGGAATTATAGTGTTTTCTGAAGGAAAAAAACCAAACTTGTCCTAGACAAATGGTACTTGCTTTGGGACTGCTGTTAGTGTTAAAATAACAAGTAAATAGAATCAGTGCTCCATGAAGTTTCAGTTGGAAACAAAAGAAATTATAAGAATTTGCCTTTTTACTAAGGGTAGATTCTATCAAACCAGAAATGCTTTCCAATAATGTGAAAACAGCGTAATGCAAACTTGTACAGTGTGTAAATAACACTTCATAATGTTCCTTTTCTCCTTTTTAAAGTATCTTGTCTTAGACAGGAGGGCAAATTCTACCCTTTGCATGATATGGATGTAATTTAAAGTAGCCCTAAGTGGTGTTCTTGTGCTATTTATTTAAAGTATTTATACAAGAATGAAAGCCATTGAGATGAAACATCACATATCTAGAGTAGCCCCTCTGCAGTAAGAATAATATTGATTGCTATGGCAGAAAACTGTGATGCCAGGTCACCTTCCAGCCATTGATTGTTGATTGTCTTCTTCCAACATGCCAATGATGGCTGCATTAATTGTGCTGCTGAACTTAGCAATTTCTTATGGTTTTGCTATTTTACTTCCATCCATTTTCCTAAAATGACTGAAATGTAATAGCCATAAAGAAGGCTTGAAATAGGAGCTGGAGGAGTTTAAAAGAAAAATGTTTTTTAAATGCTGATCAACAACATTAAATAAAATTACTGTCATTACATTTCCCTTGGCAAGACTTAGCCAAATTTGAGACCATGGACAGAAAAATACAGGAAGAAATGTAATGGGCTGCTGGGGAAAGATTACTGGAACATGGCAAAAAAAAGAGAGGAGTTGGTATGGAGCCCTATTAGTTGTTTTATTTTGGCAGTTTGTTTCAGTTAAGGGAGGGCTTTCTGACATTGACCTCTATTTATTGCATATATGTTTACATGCTTACACACCTGCTCTATTGAATTTGCTTGTATTTACACACACATGTGTAGATATACACATACAAAAAATGGTTAACACCATCACCACCTGTGACTGAAAGATGATGTGTTTTCAGTTCCTGAAATAAAAATGATAAATGGAAGACTGTATATTATTTCACAGTTCGCAACAGAACAATTTTTACAGCAGGGCAGTATGGCTGGAGCCTTAGAATCCAATTGCAGCCAAAGTCTTGCTAGTTTTCTTTAAAACATGTATTCAAGAATAAGGCTTTTCAGATTCCCCAATCTGAGGTCCTTTTATGGGTTTTAAATTTGGATTCTAACAGTTGAGCATGAGTGTCAGCATCTGGAATGGTCTTCTGAAGAAGTGTGATGAAGAAGGTCTCCCAGATCTTTCTTAATTGCCTAAACCCACTGCCCCACTATTGCAGTACTTGTGTCCTCTCCTCAAACCCTTCTCACCAAGTGGAATTGCAGTACACTACTTCAGGGCTAGGACTGCTTGTTAGCCACACACATCACAGTACCCACTTGGCAGTATTTATTTTTTAATGAAACACAAATGTGCTGTAAGAAAATGACATCTATTCCTCTGATGTCAAAGATTGTGTTGGCAAAATTGTGAAGAAAAACATTATTCACAGGATGGTCACATCTGTGTCCTTTTCTGAAGCTCCATACAATAAATGAAGGACAGAATCCTCCTTTGAAAAGATTTCTTGTACCACTGGCCTTCAGATAGCACAGCATGGGGCAAAATATGGGACCTGGATTTGCAAATGTCCTTGTAACTCCTATGTCTGCTGAGCACTGTAGCACTGGAGGACATGGCACAGTTTGATCCAAGAATGAGTACATGTTATGCTTCTTTCCTGATGATGGAAACTCCCATTCTTATGCAAGTGATGTGACATAACCCACCTTGTGCAAAAAAGCTCTCTAAGCTTGTGTAGCTTGTGTAGAAAGCTCTCTAAGCTTCTCTAGGATTGTGTAGAAACTGTCCCAATATATCTGAAGCAGATAAAAAGGAAAAAAAAACAAAACATGGAAGGTCATAATTTTAAATAGTGGGCAACAATGGTCCTAGGAGAGAAAGGCAATGAGATAACTTATATCCGAGCATTTCCTTTTGAGCTCTGTATTCCTAGTTCTGTTTAGAATTTACCTCAGTATGCCTGGGGACACAGAAGAAGGATTTAATGGCAAATACATGGAGTGATTAGATGGAAACATTTAATGCACAACGTGGCTGTTCAGAGCTCTTGCTGAAAGATTTGGTTTTACCCCCTTGTATTAACTGCAACAATTCATGCTTAATAGAAGTACCAACAAAATGGATGCTAAACAAAATCTTTGCAGACATTTACCTGTCCTTTGTGAAACCAGTTGCAAAGGTCAGTGACTAAAAAAGCCCAGCACAGAGTGGCCTGGCCATGGCATGCCTGGCCTTTGCGGGGGGCTGCACGATCCATACGCATTTCAAAAAGCAGGGCAGGCTTCACAAAACAATTCAGTAATTAGAAAGTATAATGTTCTGCTATTTATTTTTTTTTTTACTTTTAAACATATGTGAACAAGAAGATATACAAATATGTGACTCCATTTGTGGTCTTTGTGTGACTGTATAGTGAAGTAATGTACTCAACCTGGGATAACAGCCCAACGTCCCAACTGTGTTAACAGTCCTGTTGTACCATGTTGCATGCATATATTCAGATATCTAAAATCTAAATTCCAGCTTAAGATATAATGAGAAGCTGTAGTAATGGCTAAGGGGAAAGGAAAGAAAAGGTTGCTTGGCTGTTTTCAGCAATATAGCCCCTCCACAAATCCCTGCAAAGCATGTGTGGATTGGATGTATGGGCAGCACTGCAGAGCAGAAACCTCTCCTCAAGCTGGAAGAGTGCCACGGGGGAAAGGCACTGAGTTTTCAAGAACGAAACGCTGGAACATGGCAAGGCTCCAGGACATATCAGAGGAAAGGTTTGTTCACCCTTATCTTGCCATCCTTAGTCCTAACACTGGCAGTTTGTATGCTCAAATCAAGGCATTTGTCTGGGTCTGTGCTTTTAAAGTCTGAATTATCAAGTGCTGAACAAACCACCAACAGCTGGTTTATAGCCATTTTCTGCTCCCCTTCTCCAGCTTGCCTGCAGCACTGCACTTGTTCCACTGTCCTCAAATGAACGTCATCTCCCCAAACAAATCTGGCAACTAGACCTTTGTCTTTACTCCTCTCTCAAATTCTCAGCTCATGTCAGCTGTGATAAAAGCTGGTTCCCAAACCAAACAAGTACTATTACACAGCAGCAAGACTGACAGTGTCTTATTTGAAAACATCGAGGCATTCATGATCCCATGCAGGAAAATAAAATCCTGAATTTCTTTAACTATTGGTTTTATTGAATTATATACAGTATAACATTGATGTTGCTTGTTACCCAGTTTTTTAACATAGGAACGTTTGACATACATTTTGTAGTACTAAATGTGCTTATACATTCATTTGATTCTTAATATATTTAATGGCTTGCAAAATAAAGATGATAGAAAGTATTAATTTTTCTTTTTAAATGTGCTTTTATGTAGAGGCCAGGCAAAATTTCAAGCAGAGCTTGCTATGCTAATAACATAAGTCCAGGCACCTTACACATGCCAGAAAAAAAGCATCTGTAAATGTTGTTACAGGGAGATAGATGTACCATGAAGTTTCAAAGGCCTGGAGAGGCATGTGAAAACTGCCTCTGGTACTACAGCTGACAAATTAACAGCTTCTGGTCTGAGGCTGCCTTTCCCCCCCGCCCTTCCCCTTCTGTCCTCTCTCTGACCACATGGATTTTGGACATGTGGAAAAAGTAGGGTTAAAGAGCTGATAATCCAGGTTCTTGCAATAACAGTTCCAAGACCCAATTTTAAAAGCCACCTCCTCCTTAAATGGCTTGGAATGTGATACCTTTCATAAATGTAGTGGGAAAGAAGCTGCTCTCCTCATCCCTGCCTTTCATGACTAGGTGGAAAATTCCTCGGGGAAGTTTGTCCAGTGAGGTGGGTTTCCAGGTTGGTGCTATAGGCCAGATATATCTGTATATTGACATCTTTCTCATTGTCTTTTCTCCATTGATCATAAACCAAATGTTAGCACCTTTGTATCTACCCTCCCTACAGACAGCTGCAGCTCTGGTATGGCCTCACCTTTAGGTTTGAGAACAGCTGCCCAAGTGTCACAATTTGCCTATTCCTTCAAATTGTACACACTCGACTCAGAAACCGTTTTTTGGGGTTTTTTTTGACAGAGGATTTATTAAATAAAAATGAGGATGGTAGTATTGTTATCTGAGAAGATCAGATGTGTCATGTAAGCTGTAGAGTCAGGCACCTGCATCCATCAAATATTTAAGACAACATCTTAGGATAAAAAGTAGCACAATTTTTTTAATTTAAAAATTATTTCCTACATTACAAAACCCATCCTCGTAGATATTTAGTTTATAAATGAAAGAAGAGTTTAAATTACATTTAATAATACCATTCTTCACCTATGTCCTTGCTCTTTAAATGTATATTTAAAAATAAGCAATAATACTTTCCCCAAACTTCAGTAGCTTTCTTACCTTCATAAGATATTTTTTCAACACTACTCAGCCACTCTGTATTCCTTGGATTTTTTACAGCCAACAGTTTTGTACATGGATAAAGTACTAAACAAGTGTCATCATAGCGTTCTACATGGTGCTCTATGGAAGCATAAATCCAGAATTAACGTCATACTAAAGAGAAGCTGAATGCATTTTAATAAACGTCCCCAGTGACCGCAGTGTCCAGTAGCCAGCGGAAACAAAACGCGTGCGCGCTACCGGATGTGATGAACCTTCCTATCAAAAGTAATAAACAGAGTTGTTTGCTAAGGTGGTTGGCTTGTGTTTTCACTCAGAAATCTGCAGAACAGATTAGGCTGGGGAGAAAATGATTCAATAGTCCAGCTCAATTATATCTGTCCACTAATTGCAGCCAGTTAGGAAGAAGTGAAAGATCCAGCTCTGTTTCATCTATTTTGTAAAAGAAGCAAAAGTGGTGCCTGATTTTGATACAGAAGGACATCTGTAAATGACAAGGGCTTTACTGAAGTATTTCATTTCAGTAGCAGTAAGAAGAGCCTACTGCTCAAATCGTTAACTGGCTAAAAATCTAGCATTCTTTTGGGGGACTTTACAAGTTTACATTAAGCATGCTTTCAGTTGTCAGGCTCCTGTTGTGACATATTGTTTGAGTCAGACTTCATCAATCTACAAAGCATTACTTGAGGTCTGGTGGCATGTGCGTACACCCAACATACTATGTACAAATGGAAGCAATACAGGATTCTACAATAACTGCATCTCTTTTTAACCCATAAATATTTGGTGCATTAAATTTCTGCCCTGAATTTTTCAGAAAGCAATTAGTTGGTTGCTTTATCTGCACGAAGTAGATAAAATATCATGGTATTGATGATTTTTCATGTGCAGATGTTTTGCTTTTAGCACATCTGTGTGCAATAAATCTATTTTCTGTGTAGGATGGTATTTTATTATATGATTTAATATGGAATCTTGGATAAATAATTTAAATTGAAATTCTTTCTTTGGGAGCACACCAGAATTATTTACAATAGCTGAGCATACCACATATATCCTTTTTTGCACATAAATACATTAGCAAATTGCTTTTAAAAAGCAACAGTTTTACTAAGGTTACTTTACGCATAAATGGATAAATGCAAAAAAATTATCTTATGTGTAGTCTGCCAGAATTTTAGTTGCTTCTTGTGTTTCTCTTACTACAGATGTGCTAGCCTAGCAGATTGAGTTTGCAGCTAGTTTGTGGCATTGGCTGTAAGGAATAGAAATGAGGGTGCGTGGAGGGAAGAGGACTGTTGACTTCCTTCTGTCCATCTGTCTTCTGTTGGTCATTTATGAGCTGGGGCAGAGGTGGGGCAAGGCAAATGCAAAACAAAGCTTCTTAGAGTATAAAACTTATCAAAGTCATTCTCTAAGGACAAATTTTGTACATTTGCCTATATGGATTTCTGTAGAGAGTGATGTACACTTCCTGGGCAGAACATTGGATTAGTGAGGAACGTGACTAATCCTCAGCCTGATTGTTCACCCGCGAGTGAACTAATCGAAAAAGGGTTTTGATTAGTTCTCCACTATAACTGTAAGTACCAAAGACAGTGAGACTGAATCATTAGGCCAGTGCAGGAGGTGAAGGATGCCAGGGCAATGTGGTCCCTGGAGCAGCACTGGAAGACACTCCCATTCTCCTGTAGGGTCTCCCTTCCCAGAAGGTCTGGGAGAACATCACTCCTGCAGCCTTTGCAGTTCAGTTCCCAGAGCCATTGCCCAACTGATGCTAAAGCAGCCAGGTAGGGGCCTTTCTCAGCAGCAAAATCATGGGGTCTGTTATCTAATTGCCCACAATGAAAAGAGAACTGCTCTTTCTGGTGAGGGAACCTGGCTGTAACGATGGATCCATGTGAAAGGAGATAACTTTCCTCTGCCAGTCCTTGCAGGTCTCTCCATGGGAAAGCAGGATAGGCAAACAGCAAGTATTTTCCTTTCTTGACTGATTTTTGTGTTCCATTTTAAATAGCTAAATGGACAACACGTCTTTTTCTGGGATATCTACGGTCAGTGGACAGCATGTTGTTTCCTGACCACATGACCATCCAGCAGGTAGCTACAGGACTGTCGTGGGGGTTTGTTTTGTTTTGCTTCGCTGAGGATTTTTTGTAGTCAGCTGCCAAATCTCAGCAGCCAACTAGTTAACTTTATTACCAAACAGAGCACTTTTGTATGAACATGGATAGATCAGAGGCTTTGGCACTTGTTTCTCCCACTGGTCCATCCGAATCTGAGGATTATTGGGCAATAGTGCAAAGGTTTTCTATCCTTCATCTGTTTGGCTGTGAGGGGTCGGTGTTGGTCATCTACATATATAAAGATATGTATGTATATAAACAAATATATTCAGAGCTTTAAGAAATCTATTCAGAGCTGGAACAAATCTCTTCAGACCTGTATGCTGGGAGTTTCTTTCTGCTGATTCCAGGGGTCAGATATTTTCTAAAATATTTTAAACATAGTGTGTGTGTCCTGATGCAGCCATATTGAGTATATATTAGATATTGCAAATATCTATTTCTAGACACTATTCCAATTTCTTAAGTAATGCCCTAAATCCTTGTAAACTGATCTCTGGTAATGTACTCAGTAGTAACCCTAAGCATCAAAAGTTTGGTTGGGTTTTTTTTTAAATTGCTGGTTTAAAACAGAAACATGTGCTGCTTTCCAAGCATATGGTGTTACCTAGTGCTATCAGCACAACCGTGCTGGCTTTTCTTGAGCATGCTGTGAGTCTGTGTGTTTGTGTGCATGTTCTGCCCGCTCTGAGAAGTGCTGTCTGTGAGTCTGACCACTTCCTCGGCTGGGCCACATGAAACACCAAGTGATGGTTTTCATCATGGCTGAGTGGTTCTGTGCTGTGGTCAGTGCAGCGTGTCACAAGGCCAGAGCACAGAAATCATTGGTACTGGTTGTGCTTCCAGCCTTGAAGGATGGAGGTTTTGTAGGTTTTGGGGTTTTTTGTCTCCAGTCTTTGTCCCTATGACCAATCTGAGACTGGGCAATAGAAGCTAGACTGGGCAATAGAAACTGGGAACCAAGAGGTTAGGAGCCTTCATGTGTTACGCAGCTGGCTCCAATGAGGTCTTCTGACTTGTGATCCCACATGTAGAAGGAAACTTGACTGGGTTTGCAGGACATTGCATTTGCTATTATCAAGTGCAAGAGATGCCTTAAACTGTTTTAAGAGAGATATAATGGTCTAGTAGGTAAGGAGCAAGGTAAGTCAGCATTCCTGGTTGCTATCCCTGGCTCTGCCAGCTGCTTCCTGTGTGACCTTGGGTGAAAGACTTATTCTCTTGGTGTCTCAGTTTACACGTTAGTGAAATGAGAGTAATGATACTTACCTATCTCACTGGGGCTTTTTGAGGCTTAATTAATTGATGTTTGTAAATCACTTTGCGATCCTCTAGTGAAAGTTGTTAGAGAACTGCCAAGTATTTATCCTCTGTTTTTTTTTTTTCCCTCCTGCTAGTCTGCACTCATCCATCTAAAAGCATGCTCACAGCTAGCAACAGATACTAGCCAAATTGCTCTTAACAGGAGATGTATGGAAGCTTTTACAAAATTACATTTGCAAATTGCCATGCTTTTTGAAGTACCATGTGCAGGGACGCAGTGAAACACAGTGCAGACAAGTGTCTGTGCTACTCGCTGAACTGACTGTGGTTGTGATTTCTCATGTAATATCTTTCAACGGATCTGAACGTGTAGGACTGTTTTGAATTTTAGATGTGCCTTTCTTTTAATTGATTTGCCTTTGGAAAATTCTTTGGGGCTCTTAAAATTTTTTCCTATGTTTTTGAATTCATGTAGACTTGTCAGTAATGGTAATGTATATCTTTTGGACTGCAGATGAGCATATGGATTTATTAGTGTTACTTACTCTGCAGTTTCCTCTCAGTCTGAGAGGAGCTTACAGACTGTGTCGTGCAAGAGGTTTAAGGTGGGCAGACCCTTCAAGCGTTATAAAGCCTTGCAGAAGTACAAAGTTGCATCCTTATATGTCCAGCGTCATCATAAATTCAAATCCTCATTTGTTTTGCCACTTTAAAGGAACTACATTCTATCCTGGGTAACACAACTGAAAATGCAAATGTGAGGAAATATAATCCATCCCCACTGAAAATATGCTCAGAGACCTGGCAGAGTGCAGGAGGTTATCGCTGGATGTAAGAAAAAGTCGTGGAACTGGGCATCAGAAAGTGCATCTGAGGAGCCTTCAAAGAATTTGAATGTGAGATGTTGCAATAAGATGAGAAATGATCCATTTTAAACTTAAACTGATCTTCTCAGCCTGTGTATTTCTTGTAGACATCAGTTCCAGTGGTAAGGAGGGATGCAGTTTTTGCCTCTAGAAACAGCGTGCCTGTTTAGCAAGAGGAAGTGAGCACGTTGCTGCATTATGTCGATAACATGTTCTCATATGGAAGTGTAAGGACAGGCTCCAGCTGGAGTGAGGAAGAAAAACCCTGCTCTGCCTTTGCACAAGGTGGCCTAGGAAAGGCTGCAAGCCAGGCTTGTGCTCCTCCGGTGCCTTTCCTGTGCTCCTGCCTTTGCCCTAGCCCACTTCATGCTCCCAGTATGAGTCTCCATTTCTTCTGCAGCTCATGAGGTCTTGTTGTGGATCTGGGCCTTGGGGAGGACTTGGACCACAGTGCCTGTGCTGTGAGCAGTGCCTGTGTTCATCACGGGGGGGCAGGAAGGGTACAGAGCTCCTGAGACACCAGTCGCACCAGTACAAACACAGGCCTGCCAGTGAGTGTAAAACAGAAAGCCTGGGGTCAGCCATAATCCCGTGTAGCATCGTGTCTGTTCAGCTCAGCACATGCTAGTAGCATGAGGGGAAAAGCTTAATGACACTGAAATAGGAAAACCTGTAAAAATGGAAGAAAAAACCCATCCCCAAAGCCCTGAGCGCAGGCCAGACCTTTACAAGCCTGCTGAGCCTCTGAAAACTTCCTTTCCCAGTGGTACAGCTCATCTCCTGGTGGTTTTCTTTTTCAGTAGCTGCAGCTGGAGGAAATGGGAACGTGCTAAGGATTTTATTTCTCACTGGAATTAAATGTAGAGATACTGATATTTCCTGTTAGAAATAAGTTCAGAGAAATAAGATCAACACAACGTTCCCAAAATGAATGGGACTGCTCAGCTACCCTGGCTTCAAGTTGCTTCTTGGCCTTCCTGTGGCTGCAGGAAGCCACTAGCTCATGGCTGCCTTGGGGCCACGTTTCTCCTGAATTTGAAGCAGCTGAGGGCTGAACACACTGACCGATATCCTGAGACCTGTGTGTTGCTCATGGCATTGAGCAAAGGCCCCAGATTTCATGTTCCCTACTTTCTCTGAGGCCTCCCCATCTCCTGTGGTGTATGGGTGGTAGAGCTGTCCTGGAGCAGGGATGTCCTCGGTGCTGAGCCCCAGGGCACACCACATGGCCTGTGGTGGACCTGGAAAGTTTGGGCTCCTCCTATTTTAAAATCTATATACTTCCACCAAACATTTCTTTTTCTACTAGTTGGTGTTTTCTCATGAAAGCCATCTCAATGGAAAAGTCTTGGCTAGCAGTAGCACAGGGGCCTGGCGCTCCACTGTTTCTTTCTTGTGTTTCAGGAACATCTCTGCACTTAGCTGAAAGTCAGCCTTAATTTCTAGCAGTATTGAAGATACTCATTACAACCAGTGTGTAGGAAGGAATGCAGAGAACAGGATTACTTCCTACATTTGTTTGTATTTATTATGCAGCACTAGGTAAAATAGCAGTTCTGGTTAAAATATGGAAGTATAGATTGTCTGTTATTGCTACAGGTGAATATAGTGAGTGTGAGAATTAAAACAATCTGATTTTACGCAAAACTGCATCAAATTCAAGGGTCAGTGGAGTTCTTGTAAATGACATCTATTATCTAATCCTGTATGTGCTGTCCTGTCCTTTCCCCTGTGATAATCTTTCCTTTCTGTTTGTTCACTCTTCCTCTTCCTGCTTCGAATCCCCTTTGCACAGGATGCCTTTGTGGATCTGCATCTCGCTGTTGCCTGCGTGTGCTGGCTGAGCCCCTTTCGCGTGGATCGCTTCAGATCAGCACTGCTGACGTTACCAGCGCACGTAGAGTGTCAGAGTGTGGTAAAGTGCTTGGTTTTTTAACTTGAATCGTTTCAATGATGCAGCTTTGGCCTCAGCACTATGTATGAATGAGTTTTGCAAACGAGCTGTTGCCCAGGATAGCAGTGATCAGCTCAGGGGTGGTGGGAGCTCCTTCAGTTGGCTTTACTGCTACTGGAAATCCATTTTGCAGTTACTCTCAGAAATCTGTACGTAGAATTAAGTACTGCTATGGACAACTGAGCTGTTGGAAGCTTTTTTCTTTTCTTTTTTTCTAACCATCACTGGTATGGCACAGGATAGACTGGAGACCAGAACATGCAGAGAAGGCCTAGTGGATGGATCGATTACCCAGTGGATGCCTTAATTTTGAATACTTCTAGAGTTTGGGGAATATATTCCAGCGACTGTTAACAACAATGGGAAGAGCACAAAAGCCACCCAGATAATACAACACAGTAAGAATGCTATTATCTGTTGTGTATTAATACTCCTGCCACTGTTGGTTGCACCAAAATATAGTGCAAGTTGGAAGAGTTCCTGGGCAAGTCTAGAGCAGGTAAATCATGTGCAACATTTGAATTTTCTGATGCTAAACAAATGGCCTTCAGAAGAGTGAACATCAATGTAAATAGCAATCTGGTAACAATTTGGTCATTGATTTTTAACTTTGAGTCTAAGCATACACTTTTGGAAATTTATACTTTATTTTATGAAAGTCTTTTATGGTAGGTGCAGTTTATTGGCCTTCTTAATGATGGCTGCTTTCACCACGGAGAAGAAACAAAACAAAACCAGACTTGAGCTGCTCTGGAAAATAACTGGAAGGTAGGAGTGGACAAGAGAAATAAAAAGCCCTCAGATCCTAAATAAATGATAATACATGCATTACTGAACTATTACTTCAGTTTAGAAACGACCAGAATGCAAAATGTTCAGAATAAGCCCTCCAAATTTGAGCACACTGAAGTACAGTCAAAGCTCAGACTGTGTAAAGTGATGGGGGAAACATACCCGTGTTTTCCTACCCTGGTGTGTATGTAGTTCTGCTGGTTTCAGTTGCTTTAGTTGTCTGAGTTATAGTAACTCCCTGTTGCGTGGTCCAGTGTGCAGGGTGTACCCTCAGTTTATTTTTCCTCTGTGTTACTTCTTCGGTAATGGCCTTGTTACATGCTGTGTGTGTCATCATTAGTCATATTTTGTAGATTTTTTGTTCAGGCTTTTTAGTTAGTGGGATGGTGGTAATGAAAAATGCTTGGGACAGGACTTTAGACTGAAAATAAGTTTCCTTCATGATCCATCCATGTCAGTGGAGAACTTCCAACCGATTGCTTAACCATTTCCTGGTGAGAAGATAAGGGACTGACTTTCCTCAGGAGATGCTCATATCCTGTGCTGGAGCTGAACCTTTGTGCACCCAATTGAAATTTCCATACTTCACAAAGGGAGTGCATTGTGTGTGCATGTGTGTTTGCACACATAATGGTATTAAATTCCATTCACAATTTTCCACAAAGAGTCTCAAAAAGGGCAGCCCAAAGTGTCCCATGCTATTGGTAACGTTTTGCATCAGTTTAATAGTCAGGAGAAGGGCAAGGGCAAGAGTATTTAGTGAATTAGGTTTAGACATAGATAGACCATGGACAATTCACAAATAAAAGAGCCCCTCTCTTGAGATTTCTTTCTTGTCCTCAAGTGTCTCTGCATCTTGCTACTCTTTGCTCACAGAAAAGTCATGACGGGGTCTGAGCTCAGGAACCTGAACCTTCAGCAGGGCTGAAGCCCAATCTTGGCTAGGGCCAGTCAGGTACTTGGCAAATATCTGTTGTTGTCATATCTGGCCGAGTATCTAGTTACAACATATTAAAAATAAACACTCTGAGAAATTAAACAGGATTTTTATCTGTTGAAATTTATGAAGCAAATAGCGTGTGTGTGTGTGCGTGCATGCTTCCCCGAAGGGTGCTGCTTAAATGACTGTTTACAAAGTTGGATAGCTATCGGGAATTCATTTGGAAGTAGGCTTAAAATACAATTAGCTTGCTGTGCAAAAACCATCATCATAGCTTTGACACTTCCTTACTGACAGAGATTGCAGGGGTAGCAGTGAAATGATAAAATAAACCTACAAGCCAACCATGAGTGTTTATTTAAAAGAGGACATTCAGCTACAGTTCCAAAAGCCATTGCAGTATATACCACTGAAGTACTTGGGCTATTATTAGTGGGGTCCTAAGTGAGATAAGTATGGCAATTTAATTATCAGATAACTTTAACATATGCTTAAAAGGATTCCAACTTGATAAGAATTGTGATAATGTTTTCTACTCAGTAAAAATATCAACATCTAAATATTTAATACAGTCACAGGAAATTTAAATGAAGTAAATTTTCAGAGAAAAATGAGGCGAAGCACTTCCCACAGCAATATGGTTGAGACAGAGTTTCCTTTTAATTTTTGATGAGTATTTGTTCTTCTGAGGGTTACATAAGCGATATCACAAAACTCTAAGCCCTCTTTTTCCCTTCCTCTGTGGTACAACTAAAGGCACATTTAGCTCACATGTTAATTCAGAAATGCACCCGATAGCTCTACTTAACAAAACTGGGCTGCAGCTTTATGATGTGAACTAATCTGTGAGCTGAGAATCCTCCCTTCACTTTGCTCATGAAATCCAGCAATACTTTATATAAGAATGCAGAGAAGACAAATGGTTTATCCTCTAAGCCACTCAGCATCCTGTTCTTGATATTTCAGTAACATATGCTAACATATGCTTTCCTCAGGAACTTCAAAAACATGCTTTTAGCAGCAATGAAAATAGTACCATACATCGAATTCAACTTTAAACCTCATAGTTTACCTCTAATACCATTACCTCATGTATAGAAGAAAATGTAAATCTAAAATATGCTGGTGATTATAACCTTTCTTCCTGACAGACACTGCAATATAAATGCACATAAATTGAATTTCTTCTTTAAAGAAATTTGAATACCTTTGGAGCATTTTAGCAAATCATCTCCAGCCCTTATGGCACAACTTCAATGGACTGTGGAAAAGTGCTCTCCCTATGGCATGACTCCTGCAATAGAAGGACATAGCAAGGCAGAGACATGCCAAGAAAAATAGAATGTACTCCATTGATATTCAAAATTTATTTTATTAAACTTGCACAAAAGACTGAAAAACTGGAAGCTGGTTTTATTAGAAAAGGCATTCAAATTTTAACTCTATGAGTGCTGTTTGCATTGCTTGTCTGGAAAAAGAGCAATCAAAGATATACAGTTTGAACAGTTTGACTTTGCTCCCTGGGATAGTTATGTGATTCCTTGTGTTAACCATTAAATCAGAAACTGTGAGAGTGGGTAAGTGGAGAGTAGGAGATCCTGATGCATCAGATGAGAATTCTTCAGAGAGATCCTCCCTTGGGGGAGCAATGAATGTATTTGAGCAATCTTGTGCTAATTAGTAAATATGCCAATTGATGGATAACAGCCATATTTCAGTATTCCCTTTCGAAGGGAACATATGGCAATGTTCCTGAATACCATCAGCTGTCAGTGTTTATCTTAGAATAGGGATGGGAAGCAAAGATGCCAAAAAAAGTGTTTTTCAGTGCAGCAAAAACTAATTTTTTCCATAATATGTTGGAAGGATAAACTAACTGAAGTTTCATAAGTGTTTGTTTGAGTGGAGAATGGCCAAGTTCACTCTAAATTGGTTGAATCACCTTCCTGTTGATCAAAACAAGGTCGGTGTTTACTTTAGCAAGGTGAGATGCTTCCATATATGAAGATTTTTACCTCTGTCTGCATAGTGCAACATATAAAACCAGTGGTAATCTGGGGGATTGAAAGAACTGCTCATTGATGCAGACTTGCCACATGATACTTTTTAAGATGATCTACTGCCAGGTAAATTCATGGGTTGAGAAAGTTACCTCAGTGGTGAAATATTGCCCTTAGCCTTTGGCTCCACATATGGTAAAGACTTTCCAACTTCAGGACTTTAGAAATTGGTAAATGCTGTAACTTGTCAATAAACAAGATATGTGTTTGTATGTGTCAACACTGCCCCAGTCTGCCATTACAGCTAATAGTCTGGATGTGTTTTTATTCCTGCTATAAACACCTATTTTCAGAATATTATCATTTATACATAAGCATTTCCTCATGACAAAGATCTAGGATGTGACGTAAGCAAAAAAGAATATTTTTTTTAAACAAAAGCTGTTTTGACACAATGATTACGAATAGAAAGGTATTATTTATATTCTGAAGAAGTAACTTTTCATAGAAAAGTTATGGATAAGGACTTAATTTATTCATTGTTCTGGTGGCATCTGAGGTGTAAGTGCAGCAGGGCTATGGCACTGGACAGCCCCGGTGTTCCTCTGGAGTCCTGTTCCATTTGAGATGGATCTAATTTTTCATTATAAAATATGTTACCATCCTCTCCATTTCTCCATTCCAGTAAGATGAGGAAGTGGGTGAAAGTTTCAAAGCTTCTCAGTGGCTTATGGCCAGATGAGAGTTAAGGCTCTAAATGGCTTTTAAAATCTGGCCTTTAGACTCATTCTCAATAAAGCAACGAAGGCACTTAAGAGCCTGAGTCTCACTGGGAGTCACTGGGCTTCAGAATCCTATACACCAGAATTAAAGTGTCTGAAGATTGAAATAGTCACTTGAATTGTTTTTTAAATGCATGTAGGCGTTTTCCTGCTCTTTCAGACACCTGACTGCATTTGGGAATCTGACCCTAAGACACATCTGAATGTCCTGTGCTTAAAATGTGAGCTGATACCATGCCAAGTCAGCTGGAGCAATGCATTTGTCGATATTAGCAATTTAAAATATAACTTGTTTGAGCGTTTGATGTGGCTATTTAAATCTAAATTAATTCCCCATCTGAACTATAGCAAAGATGGGAGGAGATCAAGCACAAATGTTTCAAGTCAGTGCTCTGCTTCAGTTGCTGCAAGAATATTGCTGGTGGAGACCCAGCGGGTAGTGCTGCTGTAATCCTGGGCCTTGAATGCAGAAAGGGAAACCCCCTGCAACAGGTGAAATGCTGGAATCGTTGTCTCCTCCTGCCCTGGCCAGGAGTGTGGGCATCAGGGATGCTCATGGCCTGTGATGGCAGAAGCATGGGAGAGATGAGCACAGAACTCGGCTGGGCAAACCCTGCCTGGAAGACTTGCTTGGCTTCCTGGCCCCTCTGCATCAGTCCGTGGCTGAAGGCAAGTGCAGCCCCCTGGTGATAAGCCCTAGCCTATGGCCCAGGCGTTGTTTTAATCCCATAAAGTGCAGCAGCCATTGCAGGGCCAGCGAGAGCACAGGCTGTGTAGAGCTCCAGGTCTGCACTGGAGATGATGCCTCTCAAGTTGTGCTGGCCAAGAAGAAAGCTGAGCACAGCCAGCCAGGAGTGCTTCTGGAAAGCAAATCATAGTGTTTGGAAATACAGACTAGAAATTGTTTGAAATGACTACTTTTGTTCTTCTGACAGGTATTAAAAACATCGAATAAATTAGAATAGAGCATAATACAGGGCTGCCAACTCTCTTTGCTTTATCATGACTCTGATTTAGGTAGGTCTGTCTCCTAGATTCAAAGGATGGTGTATTCTTTAGTTAGTAAAACTATATCCCGTACAATGGCCAAGAAAACCTTGATAATGTTGAAGTTGATAGCTTAAAAAAATGGAAGGAACATAAAATGATCTCTAAATTTGTAATCTTTAGGTCCCATGAATTTTAAGGCAAGCTTCTAATTTTGGGGCACAGGTCATGATATATGAGTGTTTGGAGTGTGTGACAATGTAAAGAATGGTAAAGTCATTTGAGCATCTGCCTGTCAGTTCTCACACTTGAAAGATCAATTCCTCCTGGAAGAATACTTGTTCCCTTCCAGTACTGATGTATTGATTAGACTGCTGTGTCTTTGGCAAATTATTGTTTCTTTTGGAAATCTGAAATATGTTTTAAAAATAAATACATAATCTCCCCTTTCCCCAACCCCCCTGAAGATGGTCATTTGGAGATAATCTTTAATCACAACTCTAGCCTCTGAAACTGGGGTTTATGATAGAACTGCCAACAAAATTTTAACTGTGCCATAATACAATAGTTATGTAAATACAGTACTTAATATTCTTAATATGCTAATCTCTGAATATCAGGAAGCAAAATCTCACTGGAGCAGAACTCAGCTATGGCCTAACAGCCTTTTGCTTGCAGAAAAAAGAGAGTGAATTGCAAAGCCTGTAAGTGCAAGCTGTTTCTTCTGGTTAGCCCTGGCATTTCTGGGAGAATGAACAGCACTTCTTAATTTTCACTTCAACCACTAGCTGCTTTTTTTTATGGTATGTCCTGCCAGTTAGGCTTGATTCTGCCATGTTTTTGATGATTTATTTTTTGTTTGACAATAATGTAAAATACAAACCATCTGATGCTAGGTTTTAGCTCCATTAGCTGGGAACCACAAACCTATGCCATGTCACTTTTTCTTTTTATAGTGCTGTTTCAAATTTACTGGCATAATCGATCGATCTTTTTCCTTGGCTGGATTAAAGGATGTTTTTGGCCGGAGTTTCATACCAGGATGCCAAATTTTCTTACTCTGCTGACTCCCATCCCCGTGTTGCACAGGACTAACTATATAATATTCAAATGCCTCATTTGTAAACACACAATTATGTACACAAAATGTGCTTCTTAATGTTTCCCCAATTTGGCTCTGCTGTGACACTGGTGATGGCTGCTGGCATGCAGACTGACTAATTTACGCCATGCCAGCACTCCGAAAGCTGAATTAAACTGAGCCGGGATAGTATGCAAATACTGCAACCTAATGTTTTTAAAAAGTCAGTCCCGAAGGAGCATACATGCAGCTGGGTTTCTGTTAAGTACATGTATCTGTGCACACACCCCTTGTGCCAATCTATGGACTTTAGCAAGGATCCAGTTCACAGAGATACGCTGGCACGTTGTTCCATGGTGTATTGGAGCTCCCGAGACATAACCAAACAGCCCTTCTCAGACTTGTTGACCAGAGGGATCGCAGCCAGCCCTTGCTCTTTGCTGTCCACTGCTGTGCAGAGGGAAAAGGAAGAGCCTGGTCTGTGCAGCTGTGTCCTGCCCATGGAGCCACCCAAGATGAGGCACAGGAAGATGTTTTGCAGGACGCGGGTGGGCCTGGGGCCAGGGCAGGCTGGGGAGCCAGGACTGCAACCGCTCCGTGAGCGCGGGTTTGCCAGCCGGCACCTTTTGGCTGCAGGACTCAACGTGTTTGTTATTGAAGGTAAAGAGGCCATTTCAGCAGCTGTAAAAAATGGTATTTTTTTACCTTGACACAGTTGGTTTCTCAGATTTAGCTTAGTAAAATGTGATAGATCCTTTTTTAAAAGGCAGTAATATGTTTTGCCCTATGTGAGTCTCAATATACGTCTCTTGTCAGCTGCCTGTGATAGCTGCTTCACAGTCCAGAGTGTGAAGCATTAATAGAGCACAGTGGGTCAGTAAGAATTTCTGGTGCAATCAAAGTGTCCTCAACCCATCAGAATATGTCATGCATCAGAAAACACTTTTAATCATTTTGGGAATAATTTTGTCACTAAGTTTGTGGTGGTGTTTAACACATCCAGGTGTTTCAGTCTGCCTCCCTTCGAAACATCAAGGAAGTGTCAGAGTTGGGCTCTATCTTTCCAACTGTCCTAGCCCAGGTAGCGCTTATTCATGTTTTTTGGATCCATGCACTCAAATACTCTCTGTAGCATTAAAAGAGTAGGAAAAAAAAAGATCTTGGTGCACAGCAGAAAAAAACAGAAGGAAATCAGACTGTGAAAAGCTTTTTTCACATTTTAAACCCTCTCTTCACATCTGTGGGCTATTCAGGTGAGTTAATCACAAGCCAACTAATATTTGCTGCAAATAGAATGGATGAAAGATCTGGAGAGGATGTGGAACGAAGTAGACTTGATTATTTTAAACTGGCCAGGTTTCTGAAGAGAGTTTCTAGCAGGGGAGGCGTTGGAGGCGGTCGCTGTTGCTGCGTGCTCAGGGGGAGGAGGGCCACTGCTCTTTGTGGAGAACCTGGTAAGCTGGTTCAGTTTATGCAGGGCTGCAGGTTTTGGCTAATTCACAAAGCAAAAAGTAAAATCAAAAGGAAATATCATTTCCTCAGCTACAAGGTATTAATATCCTGTTCAATTTAATTTCTGCCTTCTGTTATTGTGAACCCTTTAATATGTAGTGTCAGCTTGGCAAGGATTTTCCGACAGTATCAAAAGAGAATTTGCCCCTGAACTATTGTCACAGGAATTGCTGCAGCTCTCAATAACGTATCCTCCCGAGAAGCAGCAGTGGAGATGGCTGCTGCAAGGAGAACAAATCCCCCTTGGGCAAGGTACTGCCCCACAGTCCCCAGAGTCTCATAGTAATTCCTAAGGAGGCAAATTAGTATCAGCTGGAAAGTTCCCAGCCATGTGGATCCATAGTCCAGGTATGAGGCTGACCTCCAGGAGCAAGGTGAGGGGTAAGAGCTGGGCTGGGTGCTGGTGCTGTCAGGCTGTGTAACCCTCCTGCACCCAGACGTGCTGAGGCAGCCTGGCCGCGGACAAGGAGGCACAGCGGTTGCGCAAGGAGTGGCTTATCCAGCGCATAAATCTATTCATTTCTGTTGGGAGGTGAAGCCGTTACGAATTTGTAAACCAGAAGTGCTCTGTCAGAATCTCTTGCACTATTATTTGAAATAGAAATAATTCTCCCTGTTCAACTTATGTTGATTTTTCTGATTAAATAAAAAGGGCATTTTCACAAAGATACTTCCTGCCTTTCAAATACCGTGGATCACACGTTAAATGGCCCAGCACTTTTTTAATGGAATTATATTGTTGCTGCCTGTTTGCTCCTGCTCAGATGAACCACAGATGGAATTTGCCTACTTTCAGCATGAGACAAGACAAACTCTTACATTAGTCATAAAACCACCAAAAAGATTTATTAAACTGAGATTTGAAAACAGAGCTGAATTCCCCTTTTCCGCAGTTTTTAGATTCAGAGTTTTGGATTCTTGCTGGGTTATTTGCAGGACACTAGAGCCTGCAGAAATTGCTGCCTTCTCAGGAATTACCTGTCAGGTCAAGTGATAAAATATCTTAATTCTCATTAGTATCAATTTCATGAACAATTTCTGAATTTTTCTCCCAGTGTTGAAAAGTGGGATAAAAATAGAAGAAATTTGGGATAGAAATGTTGATAATTCTTATCTGTTTCAGAAATTCATTTGGCTCAGGTATGAGGTTTATCTTTGCAGTTGAATCCCAAAGAACCAGCTAACTCACTGTTCCATGAAGGCCTTTTTCTTCCTACTTTATTAAGATATTTCCCCACAGTGGTCTTTTTTTCCTTGTATCATTAAAATATTTCCTTTGGCATTATCTTAGTTTCAGAGGCGACCTGTGGCCTCAAGTCACCAACGATATGACTTCAGCAGTGCCTTATTTCCAGTGAATAGCAGCTGAGATTCTTTATTCTTTAGCAAGATGCGTGGCTCAGGTATTTAGTATTGACTGACTTCCCCTCTGTTCACCATCTGCCCTTTTTTTTTAAAAAAAAAAAAAAATAATTAGAGGGTCTCTTTCATTGCAGAGGCCAAACCACTTTCAGTGTCTGTTATTGTTTCCCTGCAATGAGTTTACAGGATGTTGCAAAATCTGACGAAGATGCAGCTTACAGAGCTCCGGTTTCATGCTGTATGTGAACAGTGTTATACAAGTCATGTGGCGGCTCAGACATGTGTTTTGAGGTTTTTGGTGTGTCACTCAAGCCCCTTGGCCCTGTGTCCTTTGTATGGCTGGATGATGAATTTTATACTGGTGAAATATGCTGTTTGTTGAAAATAGATTTTGAGTGGAGGAGCTGCCAACATATTTCCTTAGACTGACATCAAAATACAACAAATGCTGTCAGGGAAGCCTTGTTCTAAAATGCATGCTTTTGTGCACGAGGGTTTGTGTGTATCTGTGTATGTGTTCAGGGCTTTTCTAAAATTTAATAATAATAAACTACCAGGCATATGTATCTGTAACTCTGCACTCTCTCTTTGCCCCAGCTCCAGTGATCACCTTGAGATCTTTCATCTCAAGCTAATGACAGTCATGCCTTCAGCACTCAACAGTCCCTGACAAATTCCTGGAGTTGGCCAAGGAGACACAAACCAGAACTCCTAGAAATATCCAATATTGTCCTGACTTTTGACATCATTGTCACAAAAACTGTTCATTTTAAATTCTGTTTGGCATCTCTGAGAGCTTGTGATCATATGACAGGATCAGGTTCTGTATGAGCATTCTCTTAATTTCAAAACCATACAGTTTTCAGTGAGTTTCACATTTAAAACCTCAAAACAAATATTTAACTTCATTGACTCTCACTTGCCATATGGCTGTGCAGCAGCTTGTTTAATTGCTTTGTGCCTAAACTTTCTGTAGATAAAAAAGAGATGGCAAAATTTGCTTGTAATGGAAGCGCTTCATTTCTTAGCACTTTGAGCTGAAAAATGTTATTTTAACTACTTCACCCTGCTTCAATATTTTATCATTTGAAAATATAAATTGTAGGGGAATTCATTCACTAGTGACTTTGGAAAATATAAAATGAATGCCTTCTCTATTTAATGACTTTTATTAGCCTAAGAGTGGGTAAGTATAACATTTAAAAACACATACCACCTATTTTAGTCTTTGGGTTGTTGAGAAAGCTTTGCTTTGCTTTTGCCCAGAGACATGGGAAACAGTGATGGATAGTCAGAGGGGGCAGCCTATCTCTTTTGTTCCCCCTGTGCTCTATAATTTGTAATCCTGATTGTGTCTGAAGCTAAATCTGAGGCATTCCAGAGCCTAGATACTGCATGTGGTGAGGTCCAGTGATAGTGCTCTGGGCTGGGAAGCGAAAGACCAGGTGCCAGAGGTCAGGGCTGAACCAGGAGTAGGAGCCCAGGGATCGGTCCTGTGCAGTTCCAGAGCTTGTGCAGAGCTCTGCACCAAAAGAAATAGAGTATGAAATGCTGCCAAGGCGGAACGAAAGCCTCTTGCTTTCAGTTTGCACTGGTAAGAATTGCTGCAAGAGGCAGCGATCAAACCCTTCTCCTTGCGACCACGCAGTCATTCCCCTGCACTGCTTCCCCAGCAGCCAGATCCGGATAATGATGATTCTCCATGCTTGAGATCTGTGGCTGAAAATTTAAGTGACTTGTTAGTGATGTTTCTCAGATTTTGGATCCTGCATAAATAATATATTGATAATGGTTTGTTATTTTGCTTTGGTTTCTTTTCAGGCATTGTCAACTGTTGTTCTGAAGTACATTAAAATGCAGAAGGAATATTTTGCAGTCAGGTGTGGCTCTGTTAGAGAGAGGTAATGGGGAGAAACGAGCTTCAACAGATAGGCAGGCAGTCGTCTTGATCGTACATATGTTTTAACTTGTGGAAAGAACAAAAATAGTCTTCATGCCACAGATGTCTAAAAACTCACTGAGTTGTCATCTCGATAAACTATCAGTCAGGACCTTTGTCATTTTGTTACTGTTGCTTGTGTGGCTTTATTCACCTCTCCCTGCACTTCATTGCAGGGGAATACAAAAAAGTCCTAGGTGTCTCTTTTATTTTATTTTATTTCATTTCCACAGAGCCTTAATCTGTTTTACATCTGTGTGTGACTGCAGAAAGGCAAGAGAGGGTGAAAATGGATCAATCCACAGTAAAGCAGTGGGAGAGCTATTTAGTACTGTTGAAATAACTCCTGTCCTGTCCTGACAGATCTCAGCACTAGAGCTTCAAAACCCCTAGCAATCCTATGGAGTTTTTTCAAGTGAAGTATTAACGTTCCCTCTTGGTACATTTCTGAAACTGTACATATGTAGGTTTGCTAGAATATTTAGGAGAAACAGCTGGACATTACAAGAAAGCTGTCTTTTATACTTAATCTTTTTATATGACCCAGTTCATATTTATAGCATATTTTCCTTCAGCTTTCCTCCTTTTAGGTTCCATGCCCTCAATCTTCTGTGTTTTGCATTTACATCTAAACATACTTTGAATTGAGAGGTCAGAAGAGATTGAGTGCAGACTGTTGTCAGTGCTAAGAGCCTGATTCTGCACTCCTGACTAATAGCCAGGAGTCTAATAACCAAAACTACTAGAGCCCCCCCGTTGCCTGGATGAAGAATCGGTCTGGGAGAAGCCCTCAGGACTCCTGCGCTGCCATTTTATACTTGCATTTACATAGATAAAATATGAAGACTCATGATTGTCTCTTTTGTATCCACAAATGTGTTTGCAACTGTCTTCAAATTACCACTTCTGCAGTGTTACTGAATGCCTGCTATGAACAGCCTCCTTTAGGGTAAAGTTACTGGTACAACAAGGCTTGGTCCAATAGAACATCAGTAAATGACACGTTACCTCTGAGTCACCTAACTGGGCTCAGAGCAGATAAACAAATATCCCCAAAGTCACTGCTGTTATTAGATCATTGTCTGGCCAGTGCAAGGAGAGTCCTAGGAGGATTTGTTTTCCCTTACTCTGTGTTTCAGTCTATAGGGCTGAACAGTTGATTCCAGTCTTGGACTGAGCTGAGCATTTCAGTATCTTGTGCTTTAATCAAAATCAGACGTGTATGTGTGTGTATTTTCCTGCAACAAGCCCAGAAGACTTTTCTTTAGAGTATTTTGGAATCATTACACTTAACAGGTGATGTGGTGCCTTCTGACATTCTGAGACAATATTTATCTTCATTACAACAAAATTATGTCATCATTGCTGTGCTCTAAACAGTGTAAACTAATCAAGTAATAGGTTGCTACAGAAAAGCTGTTAGGAGTATCAAGACTGTAAGGATAATAAATGTCCATATTTTGTTGAAGAAAATGCATTCAATAAAAACCAATCCCCTGTCTCACCCTCCTTCGTAAGAATTCATGTTCTCCCTCAGTCCCTGAAGTTACTATTTTCTTCTAAAGAACAGGCTGCTGAAAGTTGCTCACCCAAGCCTAAACACCTAAAATTTGGTATATGCTTGAGTATGAAGATTGTGTTGTGCCATCATCTTCTGTGGTGACCATAGCCATACATGTGTGATGTGATGAGACTAAATTAATTGCCTTTAGCTAAGCAGCCTTTTCAAATAGGGCTGATCTAACCCCATCAAGTCAAGGGATCAGCACCTGGAGATATCATTCCTCTCTCACTATGATGCAGTAAGTCTTGGGCTTTCTGAGGGGAAGGCTCAGCCCAGCTGCTTGGGACTTGCCAGTTGTAAGGCTGCAGCTTAATGAAAGAGTCTCTAGTCCAAAGCATCCTGAAGAGCACATCAGTATGAAGCACTCTCTTTTGCATCTGGGTTACAAGATGAAAGTGTCTTTTCCTGGTGAACTTGTTACGTAGCCCAGGTTACAATAATCCAACCTGAAAATACCGAAGACGCGCATGTTGGGTTGTTATCCCAGCAGAAGAATCGTGAGTGCAGACGTTGCTGCTGTTCCAGTGCTCAGTACCAAAGGAGGATTCAGTAAGACCCAAAAGCAACATAATATTTTAACTGTTCTGGACAAAGAGCCCTGCAAATGAAGGTGGGCCTGTACACTGCTCCACTCTTCCAGTGCTTTCTCCTTTCAGCCAGTGTTGGCTTGTCAGGGTGTGTTGTAAGCCAGCTGTTCTTCATCCAGATTCCAGTCTCCCTCATGCACTAAGAGGTCTGGAAGACAGTGCTGGCTGTGCGGGATGAAAAGGATATGTCTTGGCATATTGCTGGGCTATCAGTCCGTATCAGTGCACAGTGATCCCTGGGGATGGCAGATGATAAATAGCCTGGACAGCAGTTAGCAAGTTAGAGCAAACTGGGACTAGCCAGTAGCTAGGGCAGTCATTGGCACTGAACACAGATTTCCTGAGGATGACCCAAGCTGCCTTGGTCACAGAGCTTGTGTACTCGCCTTCCCAACCTGCTGTTCCAAATCCTTTAGATTTTTTTTTCCTTCTTTTCTGGGATAAATAAATCATACAATTAGAAGAAAAATCAGGCTGCAAATAACTGCCATGAGCCAACCAAGTGGAAAATCTGATGGAGAAAACATATCTATTTGCTTTCAGTTTTTAAGAGTAGCAGGACTTTGCCTTACAAATACAATTAATCCATTGGTCTTCAGCTTTCCAAAACAGAAAACCTGTAATGTATTTCTCTTAAGATGATGTGGTCAGAAGATTTCTTCAGTTACTTTGCCTGACGATGTTGAACCACACCATGGCAGGCTGTGCATGGCTATGCAGAAGTTGCTTGAGAATCTTCCTCTGCCACAAACCCCTCCTGCAGCTGTACAGAATACCTCCCAGGAGTGGGTGGAGATGTGTATTCCTGGTCTTTTTAAGAGGAAGAAGTGTTTATGTTGCAGGTTGTGGATGCAAAGGTGAGGTTTGGAAGGATTAGTGCTGGAATAGGCTGTTTGTTGACATCTGGGACAGGAGGAGGCCAGGCTGGCCTCTTTGAAGCTCCCTTTCCTCGGTACGCCTTCTGGAGCTCTCGGCTTGATTATCCCCCTAGACTGGGTGGTGGCATGAATGCCACAGGTTAGCTCTTGGATAACATATAGCTTGTGTCTAAGCCACTATTAGATTTAGAAAACAGAATCATTTCCCAAAGCCCAGAGGGAGCAGAAGGGGAAGAGAATGGTTCTTAAAAAGTCTTATGTTTCTCTTTGGAAGAAAATTACCATCATCTATCTTTCCTTTCTTGCAAGCTCCTGGAACCTGCTAGTAGTGCCCTGCTGCTGGATTTTCTAACTTCTATTTTGCTGAAGAATATCTCTCTGATGCAGGTGCCAGTGTCATTTATCAGAGGATGATGTCAACATTCCTGTGTCATACATGACAAATGACAGCAGAAAGGAGTGCCCCTTGAATTCTCTTACTTTCACATGGCTCTTTCCTCTCTCCAGTTAAATGACATTTTATTTCCTACAGTGTTTCAGTTTAGACTTCTGATGCCTCTAGAGAGAGGTACGTTCAAATTGACTCAGAATGAATGATTAGTACCAGGCATTGAGCTCCAAATTCAGTATTAGTGTAAATACAGTCACACAGCAATGGATGTAAACTTTGCTTTCATGCTTCTGGGGCAAATTCTGCCTCATCTTGCACATCAGAAAATGCCAGTGAGCTTTTCTGGTATATCCCCAGTGGCAAAGCTGGATGAATGTGAGAGCATCTCCCTCATCCTCTGTTTCTAATGCTTTTAAAGAGATGATAGATTCTGAGTTGATGACAAGCACCGTATTCAGAAGTGTTTGCTTTGCAAAACAGTTACCTGTTCCTCTGCCAGTGGGCACTTGGCAGCAGAAAACCACGCTTTGACCCCGTCAAGGCCTGGACTCCAGCTCTGTCCTGCACGTGGGCCCGATTTGAGAGGCAATACAGAAATTAATTGGCTCGGCATCCCGTGGCACACTCGGTAAGTGGAGCAAAGCAAAATGAAAGCTTGGGAAGAAAACAGGGAGGACAGAGCACATATGATGCTTCTAATCCTGTTTTGCTTCTGCTTCTTTCTATTCTTGCTGGAAGAAGGGATTTGGACTCTTCTCTCTTAAGCCATGCGTGTACAAAAAGGACTTTATTTTTAACTCATGTTAAAATCCTTTCTTGGACTAGGCAGCTACACTTTTAACATGTTAGCTGACTGTGATAACCCAGAGGGAGGAGATTAAGGTTTATCTTGACCAGTCAATGCCTGTTAAAACTGCTACTGCTTGACTAACACTTGTTAAAATATTGGTATGGACAACATGTGTTTTTAAAACCACACACCTGTACCCCTAATGACAGCAGGGCCTTGAGGGAGGAACTGATTCAAGAACGGCTGCTCCCTGCTCTTTCCACCCACTCAGCATTTGCTTGCAGTGTATTTTCCTCTCTTCAAGCATGCACAGAGCTGCCAACCCTGTGATTTTTTAAAATATTTTTTTTGGTACCAGGCTTTTAAGCTAACCAGGAGCATGGCTTGTCTTTGTTCAGCACCCAGTGAAAGGGCTGGATTTCCATAAGAGCTCAGGATTCAGCAGCAGCCAGGGCACGGTTTCACATGTGCTTAAATAGCATCCCAGAAAAGCAAGCTTGTCCCATCCTGCTCTTGCCTTGCACTGCACCAGACCAAACACTAATGCAGAGTTATTTAGAGAAACTGATCCAACTGAAGAGAAGCATAAATAACTTGATTTTTCAGTGGTACTGCCATTTAGTCGTTGTATTTCACACCTTCCATCTAAAATCAATAGATATAACAAAGCCACTTGTGGACTTTGGGGAGTTGCAGAATCTTTTCTTGAAACAGAACTGTTTGGTTTTGGTTTTTTGTTTTGTTTTGGTTTTATTTCAGTTATCTTACAGATGTTCCAAATAACCTCCCTGAAAGAATAGGCTTGTTCCCGAGATCTGAGGGAGATCTGGGGATAGGATAGTGACAGCAGTAATTTAGATTAACTCCTGTCATTATATGCTCAATTTAAAATTTATGCACAAGTTTGCATTGAAAAAAAAGCAAAGTGATTTCAACAGGAGAATATCTGCATGGTGACTTGTACTGAAAAAAAATTACAGAATTAACTGAAACTGGTATAGTTCCTGGGGCAAACTGGGCGTAAGGCAGCCCTTCCTGGCATTACTGGTGAGGGTAGAGGGGATCGCTCACTCTTGGATGCAGAAGTGACTCAGATGTTTTCATACATTTATATTTTCAAAGGCTTCTTCAGAAGGAATAGCTTTAGCAACATACCTCTCCTTTCTTTTTAATATGAGAACTGGACTTTTTTTTTCTGTACACTTCTAGTTTTTCCCCAAAGCAGGGGTCCATTAGCCCCAGGCTCCACCAGTCCCAAGGGCTGTGATCTTATCTTAGGCTGACAGAGATCATTATACACCTCACTGTCAAGTTGCTATGTTGGTGGGGTTTTTTTCCTTCTGTTTCATTTTATTTGTTTTTTACAGGGAGGGGGAAAGAAGTAGTAGGGTTTTTCTAGCCCTTAGACATGTAAGCTGAGACAAAAGGCCTCAATTTCTCTCATTCTTCTCTTCCAGCTCTACCAGCTGAAGTACTGTTTTTCACAGGATGAATTGATGATGTTCCTACTCATGTAAACTAAGAGCAGAAACTGAGTATTCCAGTCTGTAACTGTCTCAAGTCAGACAGTACCAACATTAATATTCCTAATGGTAAAGCTTTCATTTTGGTTTCTTTTCCATAGTCTAAGATATATTTTTCATTCTCTAGTTACTGATAGATTTCTGATGTGCCCAGCAGGTAACTTCTAGGAGTCACTCTAGGTCAAGCTTATTTTTAAAAAATGAGGAGAGGTAAAAGGAGGAAAGGAAGAAAGCTGTTAGCTTCTTGTATATTTTCTTACAGCCATAGCTTTATCCAGTATTTCTGAGTGGTTTTTTAGGCCAACAGTTGTTTCTTTAGTAAAGCATGTTTACCAAAACTGCCACTGGTTTCCTTTGCTTTTTATGTGACTCAACTCAAAAGTGACACAGAATTTTTATATTTAGTCTGTCCTAGCAGTTTAGTGTATACATTAATTTATCCAGATTCCTCAGGACAGCTTTCACAGCTCTGCTGAAGTTCCCAGGGAACTGGAGCTCTTGCATTGAACGAGGCATATGGTATTGCTGGCAAGGACAGAGGTGATAGTGAGGAAGTGGTCAATCCTCTTCCAATTTATGGGCTACACAGCAAAATTTTGCTCTGGCCGAGAGGCATTGGGCAAGTCCATACCTCGGAGACACGGGCAGAAGCTTTCAGGTGCAAGGTGATGGAGGGTGCCGAAGGGGATCTCAGTTTTGCAGTACCTAATGGGGTTGGAGTGAGCACACAACTGTGTCCAGGCATACTTCTGGAATGCCGTTTTTGGCAGTTCTTGCTGGCTTACAGCATCCCACAGCTGAAGATCTGAATTACCCAGAAGGTTTTCCACCAGCACAGTCCTGGTGCCAGGTATGTGATGTAGTTTTAGCATGGGAGCTATACTTAATCTGCTTATCAACATCATGAAGTCAAGTGTCACAAGCTGGCCATCCCCAGGCTGAAGGGTAGGATTGGCTTTCTTACATCCTTCCTTATGTATCACCACTACTAAGGCTGTGCCTGAGCATCTTCCTGGTAAGATGAGGGTATAGAGGGATTCAACCAAGTCACATGATTTGAGGGAACTCAAAGTAGGAGTCAGCAGCCAGCATACTGAGTAAGGAAAATTTAGGGGGTGCTAAAGAGAGCCCTTCTGGAGTTGTGCTCTTCTTGGCAGTCTGTGTACCTAATGGAGATCCTAAATCAGATCAGGGTTTAAATCTCCCAGGCTTGAGGCCTGAAGTACCACAGCAGGGTCAATCCTCCATGAAGCATAGCCTCAAGAGGAGGCTGGAGTATGTCCAGTCTTGTATAAAACAGACTGATCATTCAGGTGATCTTCTGAGGTGGGTAAGATGTGGCATCTACTTGGCTGGAGGGGTTCAAATTCGTATCTTGGAACTGTCCTATCTAGCCTTGATCTAGCATGAGTAGCACTTTGTTCTTTATCTTGAAAAATCCTTGTGTTCAGCATGGTGCTAGGGGAGGCAGTTAGAGGCAAAGAATGGCTCTTCTTAGTTCAACCTGGATTGGTGATACCTTTTCCTTCTTCAATCTAGTTGAGATTGTGGGTTTAGGCTGATATTTGCAATATGGAAAAATAATTCCATTATTTAACATAAATTAAGCTTTCAGCAGTGAGCAGTAATGACTACAGAGGTGTATTTTCTCACCTCTACCCCACTAAGCCATGGCCAAAATCCATTATGAAGTATTGTAGGTGTAATTATGCTGTTGCTGGTGTATTTCTTGGGCTGGAATGAAGGTTGTGAATGTCAGTACCATCTGTTCCTCACCATCATTTTTATTATTTTTAAGAGTACCTAGAGGCTTCATTTGAGGTCAGGGCCTTGACATGTTGGACAAAAACGTAACTAGATATTGACTCCTCATATGAAGAACTTGTGCTCTAAAGAAGCAAGACAGGCAAAAGTAAGAAGAAAAACAGAACAGTGGAATGATTTATCCAGGGTCACGGGGCAGGTCAGTGGTGAAGCTAAGATCAGAGTCTGTATCTCTTGGTTGCTGCTAAGACATCACGTAGAACATGTCCACAAAAAAGGAATGTTCAGAGATACACGTGGAAATTGCAGGAGTTCACTAGTGTTGGAAATATTTCCATGTAGAACAGGAGTGTTACAGATTAACCTTAATAGCCCTCCTTTTCTGCTGTCATTCAGTTCCTCAGGATGTTCCAAACATTGTACAATCCACCAGCTCTTCGTGTTGAGGCTTTCCTCTGCTTCTTATGATATGGGGGCTTCCACAGGATAGCAGCCTCTTGTGATACCACCCTTCTATTTGCCCACATCTTCAGTGAGATGACAGATAATGGGAGGAAGTCAGGTATGTTTAAAATATACTTAGTTTTAACAGCACCGAGACACTTAACTTGTCAGCAATCCAATTATTAATCAGATTAATGGACTTTTATAAATCCACCGCATCCTTAGGACAATTGCCTGGTTTATGTTTCATGCATACAGAATAAGGTTTCTCATGAGCTATGAGAACTTTAATATGAAAACTAAAACTGAGAAGCAGTCCTTAGCTTACTGTGCTACCACACCTTGCATGCAAGAATGCTGGTCATTGCCTGTGCAGGAACATCATTTAATTATGTTTTTTCACTTCTGAGCTTAATGCTATTGCAGGAAATCCATCAGCATTTAATTAAAGACTAAATACAGTCAGTCTCTCTAGCTAGTTCAGTACTCACTTAGAATATATCTCATACCTAGACAGCCAAAAAGGATACTGGTGGTAACAACACTAAAGAAGGTTTTGTAAGAGAATGGGAGTCTAATTTGTATCTGGAAATTAAATTTATAGCTGAGAATTTAAAAAACTATTTAAGATATTTTGAACCCCCATCTGTATTAGGAAATAAGTCATACAGTTATGTCTTTGGCTTTCTAGGGGAAAGAATTTTTTCAAAATAATTGTTAAAGTTCCTGATTTTAGTCCAGGGATGCTCCAAGCCCCTGGAACGTATTGCCATGAAACAAAAGCAGCTCATGCTGCAGCATTTTCCTGTTTGCTTCGTACACAACTTGATGTGCCCATTTCTGGTTGAGCAATGCTGTCTTTTGTGTACAGGATTTAATTCTAATATTCTACTTTATAAGCTAGAACTTCTAAAAATTCATTTTGTAAAATTCAAGTTTTCAAAACGGAGCTAAGAAACAAATAACATGTGAGTCCTGACTCCCATGAAGAAGGCAGGTTATATGAATGTATATGAAGACAAATTTTTATTTGAAATTAATTTGAAAGTAAATAAAGAATTAATTAGTTTCATTTAATTTTAAATCAAGTCTGGTGTTCAGAATAGGACACTGTAGAAGTCACTAATGTCAATGTCATGATAGCATTTTCCCTTGAGTGGGGATCATGGACAAATGAAATTAACAGAGGCTTTAGTATTGATTTAAGAAGGTGCAGGCAGGGGCTCTCAGGGCTGCTTAATGTTAAGCACGTGCATAAGTGCTCTCCAAGAGAATTTTCCTTTTTTATATCAGACACCATGTAAGTAAAATGGAAAAGCATATTTGTATCTGTGTGAGAATGAACTTGTTAGGTCATAAAAGCAAAGAACTAGGAAGTACCTAGTTGGTGAGAGACCCCTGAAGGGAAGCAAATAATAGAGGTGATATTTGTAACCTTTTCAGATTACCAATTTAAACTTCATTATAACTTGTTTTTTTACTCACCATTGTACTACTGAAACCTGCTTGTACACTTCTATGTGTTAGTCTCATGATGTTTTCAGGCAGTTGGGTTTGGTACCTGAAGTGCAGGCTTGCTTTCCTGCGACGGAAGGCTCGTGGGAGCTCTTAGAGCAGAAATAATAAATAACTGACTTCTCCTAAGAAGCCATTAAACTTTTCCTTGCTAGATGAGGTAAACAGGTATTGTACCCAGAAATGCAAAGTCTCTGTCAAGTTTGTGTGTGTGTGTGTCCTTTAATCATGATATATATTTTCTCTGGCATGATTTATTAGTTTCCTTTGTAGTTTTGTCACAGAGTTTACTTGCCATTTCAATCTGAAATAGCCATTAAATCTTTTTTTTTTTTTTTTTTCTTTGGGAAGAAGTAAATCTGTACTATTTGCTGATTTGTTTATTACTGTCTGGAAACTTAATCCTGCTCAAAGCCAGAGATTTTAAATATGTCAGATCATCTTAAAGCTACATACTAGTTATATGGGTGACATTATATGTGTTCAGAGAAATTCATTTCAAGTACTACAAATGAGTCCTTTAGTAATACCCAGGAGTCATAATGTCTGTGACATAATGAACCCTCCTAAATTACAGCCTACACTAATTAGATCAGTTATTGCTACATTCCAAACCCTGAAACAATTTGCTTAAAGTGGTAGTTACCTGTAATGAAAAGACACATAGCTGACTGTCAGCAGCCTTTTTCCTTCTCCATGACTTATCACACGGACTGTCTGCGCTCAAGTGCTAACAGTCTCGTTGCATCTGTGTCTCCAGTGAGACCAGCTATCATCAGGGAGGTCGTTTATGACATCAAGAAAGTACAGTGATCCCCTTGGGAAGGGACAGTGGCCCCTGGAATGAAACATTCAGAAGGTTTTGATCTTCTCTTCCTGTTCTTAGTGTCATTTATGTCCTTATTCTTCAGCTACTTCTCCATGTAGTATCTTTTGTCTCTTCATTATGTCTTTAGTTTCTTCTAGGTATTTAGTGATTTTTTTTTTAATTTTTTTTTTTACATTCACATAAGGGAAGATACTTGCTCTTGCTCCCTAGTCTTTGTGCTCTCTCCTGCTCATGCAGCAAAAAAAATAGCAAGCTGGGATGACATTTCTGACCAAAAGGCACGTGAATCTCAGTGGGGAAAAGCTGTTCTGGACTCTGTGCCTGAGCAAACTACTATGAGTAATTTTGCTGAGAACAGGTATCAACAGGAGACCACTTATTTATTTAGATGTGGGTCAGGTAACTTGATTTTTTACTGTGCTGATTGGTACAAATCTATAAACAGAACAAACTGCTTGCTAATTAGTTGATATTGCAGACTTGGAAAGAGGAGCAGGGAAATGTAAAAGTTTTTTCATTAATTGATTCTACAAAGGAAAGATTTTTAAAAAAAAATCACAATAGCAAATAGTGAAAAATACTATATGCATGTTTTGAAATACAACTGCAATGCCAAGGCAGAGGAGCCACACGTGTTAATGATCAGTTGTTTTCTTTGTTTGGCTTCTGCTGGACATTTTTCCAGATTTCAGCTCCTGTGCTGAACCTGTTTGATTTTGCCTTCCCTCTCACCGTAGGCGCAGAGGATCAACTTCAAGCAGAACCAGCGTGGCTTCAGTGCTTGGACAGGGAGAACGGCGTTGGTGATCCCGTTCCACGAAGCTGGCTGCTCCGGAGGCACCCTGGGCTCCGGCTGCCCTGGGTCACTGCAGCACCCTGCTGATGTCAGCTGGCTTGGAAACGGCCTTTTTTGGTTTTGAAGCACCCTTCTGCCTTCCACCAAGCCACCATCCTGCCTAGTGCTAGTCTGCCAGGTACTTGAGTCTTAAGCCAGCTAAAGTGAGAGGAAAAAAATCAACAAGAATCATCTGACAGTGGAGGGGCTTGACTGCTTGCCTGGTGTGTTGCTCTCCATGCTGATGAGACCCTCACAGAAGTCCTCAGTCACTGTTTTGGTTGTGGCAAGTGGTTTTGGAGATGCTTGGTTCAAAATCAAAATGTTCTTCAGCAATAGTCCCACTTTCTGGAAATTGCAGAACAGGATTGATTCTTGATTTGGGCTCTTTTGCCCTTGCCTCGTGTCCATATACCTGTGTAATGGACAATGTTATAACTCAAACTGTGTATCACATTGTTGTAACACAGGAACCCCCTGAGCTCTAGCTGTGATCTGTTCACATCTGCCTTGCTTAATTACGCAGACGGCACTGGCTGGTCTCCCAAAGCCTGGGCTGCAGGGTTACCCAAAATTCACCTCTGCACCCACCTCCCTCCTGATTGCAGACCTGTGCGTCTCACTTCTTCCCTGCAGCTGGGAATATGGGCTGGTGCTCGTTTTGCTTAAGGAATATTTGTTACTTGGAGGACACATCCTTTTCTCCTCTCTCTTGTCACTTTCAGATATTTCTCTTTTTTATTTAATGACACTCCTTTGTCACTGTTTGCACTTTGTCACAAGTGCATCGGGAGGGGAGAGCTAGAAGGCACATCAAAAGGAAATGCCTTTTTTTCTCCAATTTATTTAAGATCAACTTCTCAAACTTCTAACTACTAATTTTTGTGGACCATCCCATGGCCAACCTCTAAAGGTTTTGTGGAATAGAAAGTTCTTTGCTTTTAAATGTTTTACTAATGGGAGGTCTGTTCTTGTCACGAATCCCCCTGGATAATTTAATCGTGATCTTATGATTTTGTTCAAAATTTACTCTGCAGGCAACCTTCTGTCTCTTTGATTTGTAGGGAAGAGTTTTTGTGTGAGTAAAAAAGCTCAACCTGTTACTACTTGGGACGTGAACTGTTTTGCAGGGCAAACACTGCTGAGTGTTAGGTCCAAGTAGCCAAAGCGCTGTTGCGCAGTTCTGTTTCATTTTTCCAATCGCTCTTGTACGATAACTAGCAAAGAACCTGCAGTACTTAATGAGGCTGACAGGCAGGGAAAGGTCAAAAACAAGCAGGAGACCTGTTCTGACTCATTCCTCCTGGACTTGTAACTTGTTTCTTACAGACCAAACAGTACTTTTATTAAAAAAAGAAAAAGGGGGGGGGGGGGGGGGTGGAAAAAAAGAATTAAGAGATGACAGGCTGAAACTGCCTACTTTCCTTTCAGTGTCAGGAGACATAAATAGTTTAAGTCTGCAGTGGTTTCTGATTGAATATCCTTTTGAAGTAATGATAGCTATAATTTAAAGCAACAGTTACCATATTTTCTTCTCTCTGTGACATTCTTTGATGCTGTAAGTATAAATCTGCTTAAAATAGCTATAGCTATGCCTGGGTATACTACCAGGATTTTGGAGGTTCTGCCTCTAATTGCCATCATATGTACCTAATATCACAAACCTAACTGCCTAATGACAATGTTGCTGCGAATACTTTCTTGACATAAGAAGAAAGGTAAATTCAGAGGTGCACATTAAGTTTAAATTGTTTGCTAAGACTAAAACTTTTGCAAAGAAATTCTTTTTAATTAACATAAATACTGTGCCAGGGCTGTTTGGCCCTGGCCGTATATTCAGCTGGTAAGGGGTATTAGATCATAATACAATACAGCACCAGAAAATCACTGACTTTTAGGGGCAATTACAAAAATTTTTTGGTATAATATAATTCCAGACTTTGTTGTTGCCTCTCACAAATATGTATATACTCAATCAAGTAGATTGATGCTACTTGAAAAAAAAATATATAGTTTGAGGGCAAATGGGGGTCATGGGCATCTTTCCCTATCTGTTAATTCTGTTAAGTCTTTCTCTCTCTGCAATTCTGTTAAACAGCTCCTAGTTTCCATTCTGTACTATTGCAGTTAGAATAGAAGCTGAATCTCTGAGTATATTCATTTTAAGAGCATGTCAGTATTATTCTGGTGTACTATGTAAAACAGTGGAAAGAAAATGCATTAAATATTAAATATTTTAATTAACTTATTCAGTATTTTCTGTTTTCATAATAAGCCCTTCATTATTTGAATGAGTTGTCATGTTTGTCTTTTGGTATAAAGGGGTTTGTTTTGGTTTTTTTCAACTGCAGAGGCACCTCCCTCAGGACAAAGTAAGGAGCACCGGCTCAGAGAAGAATATTTACATGGATGGGAAAGAAGCTGGACAGCTGGTAAGAGGGAACAAGACAGATGAAATTAATTATGGTAGTGTTGTGAAGCCCATCAAGATGAGTGTCACAGCTAAACGCAATTTTTGCAGTTTACTGTTGAATATATTTTCTCTGGTTCTTTGTTGTTGCTTCCAGTCAAGACCACCAAATCCTGCTTGCCTCACTTGGTAGGACATACTATGCATTTTTATGACCTGATGCTTTCTCCTAATTACATGAAGTTCAAATCTGTGATAGCTCCACTGACTTCAAAAGTAAATGTATAACTTTATAAACAAGGTAGGTCAGAAACAAGAAGCAATCTTGCTGCAGCAGCATACTTCTCAGCAAGGGCTAGTTTATTTTCCTTCCTTGATAACTGAAATACAAGACAATTTGCAGTGGTGTCACTGTGACTCTCATAAGTGCTCCAGATCTCCAGTGCTGCTCACCCTCATTTATAACAAAGCAACAGCAGAATAATACTGCTAGTTGATTTGGTAGTGTAATGAGTAATTCTCCTGCACAGCAGTGGAGAAGTCAGGCCTGTAGCTCTAGAGTATAAAATTACTGATAAGCAATTCTCCCTTTGCCTAGCTATCAGATGTAACTGAGATATGGAGGGATGAGGTTTCAGCTTCATGGCTCTGTTCATGGACTCCGGCCTTTCATAGTGTGCAGACTCATGGTCTTACCACTCAGGGAGTTGATTTCTTCAGAAATTCTTCAGAGATTCAAAGTGCAGATAGGACAGTGCACTCAGTCCTGTGCCTGAACTGATCACGGGCAAATTCAAATAAGTGGATGGGGAAGTCTTTAGCTGCTTTGTTTGCTTCCAAACGGCATTTTGCTCAGCCTAGCGTTATGAGTCAAGAACTGCTTTTATTGTCTGGACAAGAAATCATTCATCCAGCTCTTAAAACCCCATTTGAAAAGACTCAATCATCAGTCCTGCCCAACAACAAGGTAAGAGTCAGGTTCAAGATTACAGGCAACAATGGGCAGGTTTTGATGTCTCCTGGCACCTTCTGGAGCCATCTTGAGAAGGCAGTGGAGAGAATTGGGATGGCCAAGACCTCAGGTTAAAAACGATTGGGCAATCTAACAGGAATCTGAGTTCACTGGTGACCTGCCCCTCTGGGAAACAAAAGACTTGTTGAGCCAGGGAGTGCCCTCCATGTCACCAGTCAATAATTTAGACTCCACATCATTGTGGCTGGGCAGTGTTCCTCTGCAGAGGAAAGAACTGAGCAGGACTTAAACTAAGCAAGAACAAGGTGGGTAATTCACATTCTTATGCTAATGAGAAAGCCTTTCTGCAGAGAAGTTCAAGTCAGTAAGGAAAGATAAAGGATGGTCTACAGAAAATTCAAGCTGCTCAAGATATGTTTATTTTTGAGGATGGTTTGTGTAACAAACACGGGCCTTCAGGAAGATCAACATACAAGGGTTGTTGACCTTTACATGAGGTATTGCAGATGGTTGAGTGAAGTCAGCCAGTGAAACCACATCAGAAATGAGACAATCAGAAAATGGATAGGTACAAAAAAAATAATTGTTTGATGCATTTTGGAGTGGGAAGTTCCAGCTGTTTAAGCATCTGCTTAATGAAGGATAAGCACCTGTTTGAGACCAAACTTGCAGAGGGCAGAGGACCAGAGGCTGCTTGTGCAGCAAGTGGGCAGATGATACACCAAATGTGCAGCAGAGACCTGGCGATGCTGCAGGTCGAGACAGACCAGACCACAGGAGGACATCAGAGCCAGCGCACAGCTGGCTCCTGTGCCCATCTGTACTGTGAGACAGAGAAAGGCAACAGGTTCTCCAAGATGTAAGTCTTTTCTGGGAAGGTGTTTTGCTTCGCTTTCTAACAGCTGGTTTCACTCCAGAAGCCTCCTGTTTCTTAACAATATCAGGCACCGTCAAGACCACCATTTCATTAATCTGTTGTACATCTTGCATCTTACAACACACATCTCTAATATGAGAATGCAATTGTGAAATGGCAAAATTATAGTGATAAATTTACAAAAAGTGACCAGCATCCATCCACATCCAATACAGCTTGTCTTCAAGGAGCAGACTGAGAACCAGCTATGTGGCTGTGATAACACTGAATATTTTTATGACAGAAAATGCAGAGGATGTGAAACTGCTGTGAATCACTGATGACTGTGTGTACTCTCTTCCTCCAAACAGTGATCTATTTATTCTTTTTGAGTGAGAAGACTGGGAAACTTGTGAGGTTTTGGGGAGCTGCAGGCTGTGCCTGAGAAGGTGCAGCTCTTATACTGGGAGAAGTTTGTTCATCTGTTTATCATCACAGCTGAACTCAGATGTTCAAAAATCCTAGTGTGTTAAAGAAAACGCTTGTGACTTCCATGGTTAAAAATTGTGGGCAATAATAGTTACAGAGAAGTAGAAAGAAAAATACTGTGAATGTCAAGCAGAACCCTGTGACTGGGGTTAACCACTAACCCATGCCCAGAGCCCCAGGCCCTGCCAGGCACGACCCTGCTCTTTTTTGTCTGCAAAACATGTTTCTCAGCTGTTATTGCAGAGGCTGGATGGTGACTTTGTTGAAGGCAATGGGAAGAGTATCTTCAATGGATCAGAATCTTGCCTTATTTCTGCTTCAGGCTAAATGGGAAATTATGTTTTTTTTTTTTTTTTTTCATATTCCTGAAAGTTCTCAAGCCAGCACTGGATTGTTTTCCTCCTTATTTCCTTTTGTTCCTATTTGAACATCTGTCTGAAGTAGTGTATTACATACTAATTTGTTTGGAGCTTTTTTTTTTTTTGCATGGTTGGGTGTGATTACAGTCTTACACTTCATTTTCATTAATTTGCTTCATTTATTTGCTTTTGATCCTTTATTGGTCCTTGCAGTATCTGTGTGTGCAAGAGCGAGCAAGCATGCGTGTGTACATGCAAACAGGAAAAGTTCTGTGTTTATTTCTTCTCAGGCTGACAGCAGTCTCTGGATACACCACGCAGAGCTGACAGCGGGGATCTGTGGTTACACCTCGTGCTCGTACGTGGGCCCCAGCCCTCCACACCGTGTGGCATGAGCCAGTGGCACTGCCAGGATGCTCCCACCGCACCCACGTTCCCAGCTGGTTGCCCACCGGCCTTGGTGCAGGCTGGAGGCCAAGGACAGGTCAGTACTTGAGCAGCAGGATGGGACAGCAGTCTGTGGAGCACAACCTTGAGCTCTGAATTTACAGGAGAGCTTAAAAGCGTCCCTAGTGTTTATTATGTTAATATGTTATTTAGAAGGAGGTACTGTCCCACAGGCCTGACTGGTTCCTAGATGCTAATATACTGTAAACAAAAAGTCATGCAGTTTTGACAGGAGCCTCATGTAAGCAATTATCCTTGATGAGATAAGATACAAAGAAATTTTAATAACTGTCAAATGAACCAGAAATGTTTTAATGGAAAATAATATCAAATAATTTAGCAGTGGGTTGGTAGCTGTCAGTTGGACTTGATTTGAGATAGAATTAAAATTATGATTTTGAATATTATCTAATAAAATAATTGCTTATTCCTTTGACTAAAAGAGTGCAGGTCTCAGAAACATACGGTTATTCACTGAAGTTGTTTGGGGTTTTTTTTTAAACTGCTATTTTTCTGGTGCCCTATTGAAAGTGAAATGTGGAATCTCTTTATTTTTCTTTACTTCCACTTTGAGCCAAAGGAAAACAAACCCGCTCTGCCTGTGCTGAGGCAGTAAAAGAGGGTGAAGCCACAGCACTTTGATCCCAACCAGCCGGGCCTCAGGACCGGAATCAGCGCTACGGCATCACAACCGAATGGTCTGGAACAGCCTCTTGGCTTTGTTGTTCTCACACCCAGCCATCCCTTCTTCAGAATAAAAATAGGCCAGATCACGAGCCACAGCACTGGAGAGGTTGGGATGAGGCAGTCTGTTGTCCTGGTGGTGTTGAGGGGGTGATGGCTGTGGCTACAGGAAGCACTGTAGATACCTGTATTGCAAATTGTGATAAATACACAAGTACTGCTACCCGGGATCACTGCTGGCAGCACCCAGCACTGATCTGCCATCGCGCCGGCTGTCAGTGTGTCATGGCAAGAGGAAGGCTCAGCCTTCCAGGTGGAGCCCCGGCATCCTCCAGGACACAGGGGCTGCTCAGCTGCCTGGCTTGTCTTCTGCAGAGGGACACATCTATTGGCTTCCCTTGCCTTAGGTTCTCCTCACTCCTGATGCTGTAAGCATGGTGACAAGGCTGTGGCAGAGCATGTGTTTCACCTTTCCTTTCATTCCCTATCCCTCCTATCATAGTGTGCTGATACATGTGTTTTGCCTAGATCCTTTCCTGTAAAGTTGGAGAGTAAAACTCTCCATCACATGTCATCATTGTCTATAATTACTGTTCTGTCATTGTCCTGGAGAGGAGCTGCTTCTGTCACCCCATCATCAGCTTTCTTCTCATCTGTTTGAAGCTTCACTTTCTCTTGTAGGTACCCAGGAACATACTGATGATAGACTCTGTGATGTTTTTTGATCTTTCCCCTCATACCCTTGGATCTTACTCACCAATCTCCCTTGCCTTTCTGTCATTGCTAATAATTTTTCTTTCTGTTAATGTTATCTGTATGTTAATATCCCTTCAGGAACAGATCCTGTAGTAGCAAATACTGATTCCAGAGTCGAGACATCACCTTGGGATTTTTAGCCACGTCAGTCCACTCAAGTCTTCCAGGTACAAGTCTTCCCACAAAAGCCATGTTTTATGAGCAGGTAAATAGAATGACAAACAAAATGTTGTTCTTATTTAGTAACCAGTTCGTGTTTCTAAAGTAATTCTTATTGTCCTGTGCTATAGACAGATTAATATATTTTTAGCTCTATATACCTATGGTCGATAAGATGCATTCTGACCCTGCTATTGTTCTGTTTCTTGGGCAATGTTTTTTTAACAGTCCTCGTTACTCCTTTTTCTTGACATATTTTATATAAATATTATAAGAATGTTTGATTTGTACCATCTCATCTAGAACCTTTTAAAATTCCTTCTCAAACTAAAAGCATACCGCTGCTTGAAGAAAAATAAGCACAGTACCCTTATCACTCTGGTACTGTTTTCTTCTAAAATATCTCCCATTTGGAAGTCTTTACTGTAATAACTGGGATATGAGCACAAAGGCTGGAATTTTCCCAAATAAGAAAGCTTTAAGCCATAATTTCTTAGCACAAAAGCTTCTTTTTTGTTAAATTATATATAAGTATTTTCAGCAGGACCTCCTATGCACAGCTATGCGGTGATCATTCCCTTTTGCAGTATCAGCTGAAAAGTATAACCTTCAACAGCATTTATATTAACGGCGCATTACAAACACATCTTGGGGGGTTTTTAGCGGGTGAGCTGGTGGTACATGGTTGGAGATACATGCACAAAACATGGATCTGCTTTTTATTTTCAGGATCCTTGCCCTCTGGTCTCACTTACCTCTCTGAAGACCTTTGAAGATCGCTGTGCAGGAACACAAGCCCTGGATTACAGCTGGGACAAAAGCACAGGTCGGACACGAATGCAGATTCCCCACACAAATGGGGACGCACTTGGCCTTTCGATCCATAATGTTGCCAGCCCTGCAGAGTCGGGGTCTTTCCTTTTTTGCTCCCTTCTGCACCTTTACATCCATATTAAGGAGAATGAAACCCATCCCATTCTTCAAAAGAAAAAGCTGCTGCTGTAACGTGTCACTAACAGCTACGGCTGAAGATTTTCAGAGATTTCAGTGAGATTTGGGTGCCTAAGCACCCCGAATTCTTTTGGGAATCCTAGTCTAATAGTCCTGTGGGGACGGTGTAAAAACTGCCTGCTGTGAGGGAATTTTCCTTTTTGTTTTGCACCCCTCTCCTAGGCCAGCCAGGATGCAGCATCACAAGCAAACAAGAAATGGCATTTCCAGCCTCCCCTGCTCGCCAGGGGACACGTTTCATTCCTCCCCAGCAGCGCTGGTGCCCGCTGGCTCCCAAAGAAACCTCACGATCACAGTGCTGCCGGGGTCAGTAGCATGTTACACTGCCCACGTTTTCTTTTGAGCTTTCTCTGAAATATTTGGTTTTGCCTTACCATTGGCAATGTTCCTAAAACACTGATAAGACTGCAATTACTAATCACTTTATAGCTCTAGTCTATAAGTTAGGTGGGTTTTTCTGTGAGTTTCCCATGAAATTTTTGTAAAGGGTGTGTAAGAAGTGCCTGATCCAATGAAGAAAATACCAACTGATACATTTGCTTTTCAGCAGATATATACAGAGTTTAATCTAGCATAGAGAAGCAACTAAGAATCAACCATTGTTATGGTAAAACACTGCCTTTCATCTGGAGTTATATGTGATCCCATAATACATCCAAATGTGCATGATTGTTTGTTAGAAAGTGAAAATTTTAATTAACAGTGTGGCTAGTACTGAGTTTCACTCTCTGCCATTATCTCAGTATGTTGGGTTTTGTGTAACATGAGCATTCAGAAGCAAAACCTGCATGAAATCTTCCAACTGTGAATGCCTTTTCCTCCTAAGAATTTGGTGTGAATCTCTGGAAACTTGCTAAGTCCCCAGGGGGGATAAGAATTCACAGATCTAACTAACCCTGAGGGTCATGTTATCACACAGATTAACTATTCTCAACCAATTTCTGAAATTCATTAGGCGGTTAAGGCTTTCTATCAACATTAGGAATGTGTGCTTTCTTTTTCTACCTATTTGTCCTTAAATATATTTATTAGATCCCTGACACACAGTGGCCTTCCTTCATCTTATTTATCAGCCTCTTGCATGTCCCTGAAGAAGCATCTCGATTTCACATGTTCAGCTAATTATTCTTCTAATTATTCCTTTTTTTTTAAGGAGTCAGTACACAGTACCACAAGTTTTAATACTTAGTGCTATTCCACGACATTGTATTTGGAGAAATAGTATCAATAAGTTTATTTTTTTTCAACCCAAAGTTTTATGCTTTGTAGAATAAAATAAGGGGTGTAAAGTTTCCCAGAAGCCAGCGATGCCAGCAATTGTGTTATAGACTTGACTTAATCAATAAAGCTGGGGTTCTGTAGGGAGTCACCGAGAGTCAAATTCATCAGAACAAGGATTTTTATAATATCTAAGTCTCAGATAAGGTCTTTCCTGGTTACACTGACACAGATAATACAGGCACTTGTCCTGGTTATTGCATAATGTCAAAAAATGTTTTATCAAGCTGATATGGAAGCAAAGAAGGGCTTGTTTTGGGGTTTAGGGGTTTTTTTGGGTTGGCTGGTTGGGGGTTTTTTGCTGCCAGAGAACCTCCCTATTTTGATGGTTTAGGACCTTATTTTCATTTCCAGGTACTCATGATTTGTTTATATCTGCTTATTTTTATGCCAGCATTATCCTATAATTTCTAACCCGTAAACTGAAATACCAGCCACAGGGAAAACTCACGTTACTCACTGGCCCTGTAGTAAGGAACAGGTTGAAATGCCTCTGGGTACAAAGAGTTTGAAGGTGCCTGGGAGGATGGCTCAGGTGACCCTCACTCTTACTCCTAGGGAGACATCTCTGAAGGAAAGTTTTATTTCCTTCCCGAGCAGCTAGGACATAAATATTTTTCTCTTCCAGAAAGCTTTTGCAAAACGATAGTCTGCTCTTACACCAAACCGTTTAATAAGTTTAATTAAATGGAAGCTTATGATAATTAAACCAAAAGCCTAAGGGCCCTGTTCTGTGAGGACTTACTCCTTGCATAAGACCAATTTCCATATAATTTAGACAACAAAATAGCGGAACAGTGCTCTGCCATCTAATTTATATGAAATTGGTATTCTCCAACCTAGATTTATATGACACTGTAAACACACTTGTATCTTAGCAGAAGTGAGATAGCTCCAGTACAAGTATTGGAGCAGAAGGGAAATAAAAGATTTTTAAAAGGAAACACCCCCTTGCCCTCCCCAGCCCCCCCGCCTTTGGAAAAAAAAAAAGAATGTGCAAAATAAAACAATAATCTGATAAATTCTGCATGAGGATCAAATATCCTTGAACAAATTCTCTAACAGACGAGTACTTGTAGGTTCTTCTTTCATAACAGATTTGCATATTTGCTACTTCTGGGTGTTTTCTTGAACTAATGTTTGTGATCAGTGCTAGAGAAAAACCCACGCTCTGTGTTTTGGAATTCCTTACCGTCTCCCCCAGTGTCCCAGAGGAACAGCACCATGCATTATCTCCTCTGCCACCTGTATTTTTATTGCACTTCAAAACAAAGCTCCACTACTACAAAGAATCAGTGGAGCCTGATTCTTCACTACCTTACTCCAACTTTCCACAGCCTGCTGCAGACAAAGATGTTCCTCTTGCTTACAACTGAAAAGGTGGAGAAAGTCCCCAGCCCTCCCTGCCAGCATGAAAGAACAGCAGATTTTGTCCTCTCCAAGCCCACTCCTGCAGACATAAGCACTAGGAACACAGGTAACCTCCATGGAGGGGGAACAGGGACCCTTTCTGTTCTCCTCTGCTCCCATGTGCAGCTCAGCTGGTAACTGAGCCCTTGTATTGGTGACTTTACTGCACAAGCTGCTCTGGTTTGGGGGGTTTGGGGTTTTGGGGTTTATTTTTAAGAGACTAGAATTGGTGGGTTCCCCTTACAGAGGAAGGTTAATATTCTGCCAGTTCTTCCAAGGGAAAGCAGTGATCCCACATTGAGGGAAGCTGTAGGTCTGATAGTTGTAGCAAAGGTGAAAGCATTGTTTTGAATGAGCTGGACACCAAGCGCTCCTGTGAGCTGCTACTCTCTATTAGATGCTGGTGATTAATTGCTCAGGGTTAGAAGATAGCCAGGTCAGAGCCTTATGAGATATACACTTCCTACTGACAGGCAAATAGTAGACACCCATGTCTAAAGTCTATTTGTAGAAGTAGTAGGGAGACATCATCTCATGTACCGTAAATGAGTTTATCATTATAGTTCATAATGCCCATGCCTCTGTTTCTAACCTTCAAGACACTGACTGTCACAATGCTGACCTGCTGTTTTGCTTGCTCTGCAGAGTAAATGCAAGGCCTGGGGGTTAAAACCCAGCCCAGATGAGCCAGAATTATTCCCTGTAAGACAAGGCATCTGGAAGATCTCACCCTGTTGATGGCTGCTCTGCCTATTGATGGGCTTTGACCCAAGTCCACAGAAAAACGTTTGCATCCTGAAGGTAATTTTTGACAGCACCAAACATGGAAACGTATTTTCTTTACAATCTTCAGAAGTAGCTTACAAAATATCTGAAGTATTCAAAATCTGTGACCTTCACCTCTAGGCAGAGACTTTTTTGTAATGATCTATCTGTCTGTGGCCTTAGGCCAGATTACTGCAACACACCCTCCAAAACCACCTGCAGGTTGGGGTTGCTGGAGAGGAAAAGGGTGCCTGCCCAAGGGCCCTCACCTGGGGAAGCTGGTGAGCCCTGCACTCAGCAAACCCCATTAGCAAGCATGAGTCAAAGTCTTTTTAATTATTGGTATTTAAAGCCTAAAACTCTCTGAGGAACCCACACACCATGTCACACCATGGTGTTTTTCAGGAGAGACACACATGGCAATTGCTTATAGCTATAAACTACAACTAAGGCACATGAAACTGTCCTTTCCTGGGGAACAAGGGTCTTGCTCATCTTTGAGGTAGTCTGAAGACAAGTCTCCTCGCACAGGGACTACACAGAGCTGGAGATCTAGGTGCCTGGTTGTACAGGGCAACAAGGACAGAGAAAGGTCTGTTGTGCTGCCCAGACAGCTATTGTCCCTCTCCCCCAGGAGAGGGACAATAGTAGCAAGGATGCCTTGCAGGGTGATACTGGCTTGTAGGCTGCCAGCTGACCCTTTGCAGCATCTGTGACAAGCTTGGGGCTCAAAACAGAAGTGTGGTGTTTGGTTTTTGTGTAGCTCTTGAAGCAGATAGAAATTGTAAAGGGCAGAAATGGAAGGGTTGCATTTGTTTCCCTAAATCATTTCCTCAGCAAGGCACAGTCATTTGCCAGTGCATATTTCCTAGGGCTGTGTCAGAAGGTATCAACAGTATGAATACCATGATTTTTCAGAGGTGTCAACTCCCCACCCCGTTATATTTACAGCAGGGATAGCTTCTTAATGTTAATAGCAAGTTTGTATTTTCTGAACTTGACTTTTAAGTTTTTAAGATTAAAGACTTTAAGATGGTTCTTGGAGTAGACCAGCATATTAGAACCTGAACCCATTTTAAGGCTTTGTACCTAAAGTTGCATGTAAATCTGTATCCCACAAGTCCTCCTCCCTTTATTACAAACAAAATGAGAGCACACTGTACCCAGCTGCATGTTGAAATGAATCAGATGCCCCAAAGCTCGTGGAGGACTTTTAAACAATGGATCCAGTTTGGGCAGGTTTGGAATTCATCCCAATAATGGGATGAGTTACAGAAAAAATTAAGATGATTCCAGATTGAGGGAAGGTACAGGGGAATAGAAAGGAGCCTTCAGCACTTGTGTGAGGCTGGGGAAGAAATTTAGATGTGTGCAAGGGAACTAGGGGAGGAGGATGAAGAGAAGTTTGGAGAAGTGGTGCTCTTCCCATAGGACCTACTGCAACTCCACTGAGCCCATGAAATTTGTTTGCTGAGACCTCTGCATGCAGCACAGCATTCAAACTTCTGCATCCATCATGAGGAATATTAGTATTGATTTATTGTAAGCACACTTCTGTAGAGGTCTGAGCTGGGTTTTCATGCTTTTGAATAGATTCATGATTAGGAGGAACTTTCTGCTGCCAAATTTGTAAGCCCTAATGTCCAGATAACACAAATCTCTCATGCTCTGTGCTGCTGTAGACATGGTCTTAGGATCCCTCATAAACTCCATAGAGAGCAAAAAAGATATTTGCACCTCAGTTACAAAACTCGGACAAAAACTTTAACATTCCTGCCATGTTTTGATGACGATGGGAGGTCCACACTTCAAGCCAGGCTCAGGCCCTGTGTAAGTATATATAACTTCCAGGGACACCAAGAGTATCTCCTCCCTCTTACACCAAGTCTGAATTTGGCCTATAGCATTTGTTAATTGGCCCAGAAAAACACCAGTTTCTCTTATGAGAGCAAAGCAGTCTGGTACAAATAAAGAAACAGAGTAGGGAGTGAACAGAGATGTACAGAATTGAGCTTCTGGGCAAAAAAGCAGCCCTGGCCACAGCCTGCGTAGCTCCAGGTCTCACCATTTGGTTTCAGGCATATTTCCTTAATGTTAGTACCTCAAGTGAAGTGAAAAACACCTTGTCTGAGTTCACACGCAGCACCGAGATTCCAGACTCCGATGATAAATAACGGCCAAAGGTGCGAAAGTGCAGTTCTGTTTGTCCTGGGCCTCTCGTGAGGGAGATGTGAGGGGTGAGGAGCGAAGCGCTGCAGCAGAGCTGCCGACTGCGCTGGCCTGGCGAGGCACCGCCAGCGCCCGGGCGGTCACTTGGACAAACACCCCCGTGCCACCGGCCGGCCCCGGTCCCGGCACACTGAGCCCCTGTTCATGGGGAGCATTTCATGTTCCAGCACCTCGTGCACACAGAGCCCGTTTTCTGGGACGTCGTTACCTTGCTGTTATTTTACACTTCCTTCCCAAAAAGCTTCAAAGTCTATTTTTTTAACGTATCTTTATTAAAACTTTCTCGCACTATTCAAAAGAAAATCTGAATGGCCACTCGAAACCCCGCTGCCTAATGACTGCCGACTTGCTGAAGAAAGGAGGCGAGGGAGGCTTTGCTTTGGGGGGGGGGAAGAGAAAATAAAGAGAAATCGGCCCAGCTTCAAAGGGCGCATTTCCATAATTGCCCTGTAACTTTGGCAAAATAAATCTGAAGGGCTGAGAAAAGCGCAATCTCTCAGATGAGTGCACTACAAAAGCCCCCGAGATCCCCAGTCCCACTTGTTACCATTCTAATTCAGTGAGAGAATTCGGTCCCTAACCTCAGTAACAAAAGCCATGAAATCACCGTCCTCCCATTCCGATAGCCCGTCTCCAAAGAATAAGACCTTATCCAGCCTTTGTCTCCGTCCTGCCCACGGACACTCGGACACTCGGTACAAGTGAGGATAGCGTTAGGGGGAGGAACAAGACTGACAATTAAATGCACAGTCCCAGAGTCTTGGTTGCAAAGATGTGTGTTCCTACCTAGCAAGGGGAGATGGGCTCTGTTTCTGACTTATTTTATTATCCCAAGACCTTTTTGTAGAATATATGCAGTTGAATTTCCATACAATCTGTTTGTCTAAACTTCTCAAATGAAACATGTGCACAACAGTTACACAGTTGTTTTCCTTCAGGAAAGGGAAAATATCCTCTGCAACTGCTTCTAGGATTTAACATTTGTCCTCAGTAGTACGTGATCTTTACAAAAGCAATAATAATAATTATAAATAAAATTTAAGGAGAAAGTGTCTAAAATGGCTTTTCTGGCGCGGCTGCAGTCCCAACTTGGTTATTCCTTAGTGCAAAGATGACTGCTGAATGTGAATAGCAGGTCTTTTACAGCAAAAGCCCAATCTCCCGTCATTTGGCCCCTCTCTGACTTTTTTATTTTCTCAATAAGACGAGCTTTTGTGGCGATGTTCAGTATGGACAATCAGGACAGCCTTATAAAGGGATTGAGAAGGGCACACAAAGGGCTGCGGCAGCATCAAAGCCAGCCCGGCAGCACAATAGAGATGACATTTTTACATCCCAGGGCTGGGGCGGGCAGGGACTGAATACTGTGTCCATAGCAGTGTCAGTAAACAATGAGCAAAGTGGGAAAGGGGTGAAAACACAAGTCAAAATCTTTTTATCGAAGCCCCCTACACATTCATTGGGCATTTTCAGCCCCGCATTTGAAAGCTCTTCCATTTACTTACTCTCTGGATTCTCCTATTTAACTAACTGACTGATGATGGCTCCATTTTGATATCCGAAGAAAAGAATGGGAATTCTTCCTGAAGTGAATATATTAATTCATGAGATTTAATTGCGTTTTATTGGCAGTAAAGAAAATATGAGCTGCATGGTGCTGTTCTTAAAGGGACATCACCACCTTTAACACCACATCTAAGCAGTGTGTTTAAGAAGCACCAGCCTTACCTGCAGTACCAGTCCTGCCTCTGGTTCTTGGAAGCAGTGTTTTTATTTTAGTTTGCCAGTCTCCTGCATTTAGTTTATTTAATTTTTTTTACATAACAAAGAGCAGGCTGGAATGTTGTGTTATTTCTAGCTAGTTTCTCCTCCAATTTCTTGTGCCCAAGCCCAAGGTCTTAATGTGGTTCAAAGTACCAGCACAGAACGTTCAAAACCAGAGGCTTTAACCCTGATCATTTAGCAGATTCAGTGACTACATGGATACCAGGAGGGCAGCCATGAGCACTAAAACTTGCTTTCCCTGGCATTTATTTCCTGGAATTACATGGAAACATTTCTGTTAGTATCAGGCTAGGATTTAGTACACCAGGGGAAAGCTGTCTATCAAGCATTAATTTCTGACATTGTCTTCTGTAGGAATCACTTGCAGAAGTCTCCATCTGAGAACACGGGCACTCACGCCGCTGTTCAATAGCCATCTCAAGTGTCCTTCTTCATTACATGATTTTGGAATGGGGCTGGTCTAATCTAGTGCAGCTCATGCTTTATCTCTCTTGGAAGCAAGTTAGACTGTAACAGAGCAAGTTGATGTTTTTCTCCTTGTACCTAATTTCACATTACATCTGTGTTTTTAGGTATTTAAATTTTGCTGTTAAGGCATCTTGAGTATTGCATAGTCCAGTGTGAATTACACTAATGATCACCGAGAAATTCAGTAGACTGACTCATATATTTGAGAGAGAGAGGCATATTTTCCTTTCGCTGTTTTGCTTGAAAATAGGTATAATATTAATGTATTAAAACCTGAGTTTTATGCATACTTGGCAAGTAATTTTATTCTAGCCTGGCTAGCTGGCCTACTGACATGCATTTTCACCACTGCTAAAAATAATGAGGAATCCAAGTGACACACATTTATGGCTAGGAGTGCCATCAGATCCCTTGACCTAATTGAGCATGCCTACACACCTTAGAGTGTTTTGCATAACCAACTTAGACAGCAGGAACATTTCCAACCAGATTGATTGACATATTTTATTTCTAACTTAAGCTTAATCATGAGCAAGAATGATTCATTTATACCTTTCAAACTTTAGGAATTGACACAGGAGACAACCAAGCTGCAGACTCCAGTGTAAGCAGTCACGTAAAGGAAAAAATATATATTCATATAGTTTATTAACCTACTGAGCTGCTGAAGTTGATGTAATAAAATGGATTAATTAGCTGGTAGGGGAGTGACTTTATTTTAGAAAATAAATGTCAGACTAGATTTTTTGCAGGAAATGTTTTTGTCCTAAATCACCCCTCCACTAAACATTTCTCTGAAGTCATATGCAGAATCTAGAGAAGCTGCCGTAAGGTGCAGTTTGGCTTTTTTATAAACCAGCTGGACGAGAGCTTGTCTCCCAGCAAGAGCCACACCAACTCAAACCAAGAGAGTTCCCGGCTTTTCAGGCATAAGCTACCTTCAAATAAATATCAGCGCTTTCCACGCGCCGTGCCTTAAAGAGGAACAAAGCCTAATAGAATCGACTGTAATAAAAGTGCTATTTCCAGCATGTGTGCACGCGGCTGCTCCACGCTGAAAATGTCCTTTAGCACTTTTTAACCATATTCTCTAGTGTGTCAGCAAAGAGACTCCATCAGAGTATTTAACATTGCTGGGAGCAAAGGAATAAAGTGGAGTCACTGTTGATTATTACTCATTAGCCACAAGGACATCCACTTAACATGTGAATAAATGAATGACACCATGTCCTAATGGAAATGGCCTCAGTGTACCTTTAAGCAAAATGTTGTTTAATATCTTCCATTTGCTGAATAGTAAAGAGGCCTGTTGGACATGCATAGTTAGCAAGCAGCCATTGTTGCTTTGTTCCAATTTCAGCATTTAATAAAAAAAGATGTTGTCTTGACTGCAGCACAGACGAGCCTCAAGAACCCCGGGTGGCAGCACAGTCTCCTCCTCATTCTGCCAATCCAGAATGTCGCTGGCATCCTAAAGGGTTAACAGCCATAAAGCAAATGAAGCCTTAGAAGGTACATGTTCTTCATTATTCTGCTTTACATTCAAGCATATAAAACAAAGAACATCTGATATCTTTATTGGTTTTCTTAGATAAAATGCAAGCAAGCTATAAGCCTTAATTTTCTTATTACCATTTGTTAACAAGGAAGATAACACCCTCAAAAGTACTTGATTAGGACTCCCTTTGATTTGTATCTTGTTATGATTTCCAGGGCATATATTTTTGTATTATTACTTTAGTACACTGATCTTTCTGATCAAAGTGATGAAAAGAGGTATTTTAAAAGTGTAAATATTAACCATACAGGTAAACCACACAATCTGAACAGCATCTTGAACACTGCCAAGCTGAAGCACGCTTTGGGAAACAAATCTGAGCTGAGATATACATTCCTATCTGGAAAGCTGGTGGGCTGGGCTGGAGGAGCCCTTCTGCCCTCAAACCCTTGCAGCAGTAACTTATATTGTTCACAACTCCTTCCTTTTTTTTTTTCTTGTTTCAATATAGCTACAGAGGACAGGTGCAGGTAAGATATTTGCTATATTGCATATCTAAAAACTCATGATCAGAATACACCTGTGCCTATGGGGATAAACCAGCTTTAACTATCTGAGGAAAATAACAGCAGGCGCATTAGCTACCGTGAAAGATTTGGGGGGTTATTTTAATGCTCGGCCCTATGCCTGACTGTGAAAACTGTGCTGGATCTTTTCCTCACTCGGGTAATTTTGTCTGTGTAACAGCTAGCTGTACTGGAGGCAGCTCACTGCTGCGTCTGAGTTCTCGGGGCTTTCTCCCGTCTCTCCCTGGGCTGTGATGGGCACTTTGGCAGCGGTGAATGGGGAGCTGCCAGGGCCCGCTACGCCCGGTGAGCCGCTCCCAGCAGAAGTGGGGCTGACAAGTTGGAAGTCTCTTTCTCCTGCCTCCTCCTCCTCCTCACCAGCGCTTCCTCCGGCCGCCCCGCGCAGACAGGGAGCGAGCGGGAGATGATTACATCAATCAGTGTCAGGTCTGGGAGCTGTGATTTATGAATATGCATAATGAGCTCTCACCTTTGAGAAGGACTAGCTAGGGAGATAATTGATTAGACAGGAAAAGAGCAGCCAACAGAGAGGGAGAGGGAGCGAGAGGCCTCCCTGCACCGGCTCGGGCAGGCCTGGCTGGGGCTCCAGCGAGGCTGTCAAGCTGCGAGAGTGATTTCTGAAAAAAAATACGAGCAGGATTTGTAATGTTTTGTTGAAACACGCATAACAAAATGTTTCCTCACAAAATTAATGGGAATTTTCTCCACATTAGGGAAGCTGGGCAGGCACAAAGGCTGCTTTCCCCCTGCAGGGAAAGCAAGTTTTCACTTCCAGAAGCCACAGAAGCAGCTTTCCCATGGCTGCCACGCAGCCGCCGGAGCATCCCGCCGGCCAGGGCGAAGGGAGAGGCCTCTGCGGGACTGGGAGCCGAGGGGCTCTGCTGCAAAGGCAAAGGAGCCTTTAATGGAGCTGGAAAGCTGGGGATGCAATTGTTTTCCCATCGTGGTCTCATTATTTTCTTCCATCCCCTTTAAGCATCTGTCTGGCCACTGTGTGAAAGTTTCTATGGAAAACCCACCAGGATGTCCAGAGGAAGGGGATGTGGAAATTTGCTTCTAGCTTTCTCTCCCCCTGCCCCTCCTATTTCACATGCTATTAATCTTTCTTTTTTTTTTTTTTTCCCCTCAGCAAGAATTGGCTAAGGAAAAAGCAGGGATACAAAGTGCAGAGAGAGTGGGTAAAATTTGCATGAGAAACAATCCGTTTTCTAACCACCCACCCACCCACAGAGTTTCTGCTCATTTCAGGAGCCTGTCGGAGCGAAAGAGGGGGAACAGCTCCTGGCAGAAAGACAGCTGCCAGGGCTGCAGAGAGGCAAGCGCCGTTTCCAGGACGAGCTGTGGCCGGAGAGGACGTATGTGCAAAGGAAGGGGACGTGGGGAGGAGAAAGCAGAGATCACAACACCGCACAAACTCTGCGGGTGCCTTCCCCGGCCTCGCTGCAGCCATTGCTCCTGGGAGGCCGCAGGGCAAGGGGCTCCTCACTGTGACACACAGCCGGGCAGGGAGAGCACTAACCGGGAAATATTAAAACGCGTCTATAAAATGTGTGTCCACACACACGTATATATAGTGCAAACACATACATAAATCTTATCACTTACAAACACCTAGGATTTAAAATGGAGTTTATCGGCCTAGTGCAACCCAATCCTATAAATAATACATTCCTATCACTATGACCTCAAAATGTCAATACCGCACAGCCCTGCACATTTGCATATCTTGTACTGTCTAAACTTGAAGCATGTCAGCTATGTGCTTCTGTTTGTACTTTAACTTCATTTTAACTCCTGCTTCCTAGCGCTGAGCGCCCTCCCCCTCCGCAGGGTCTGTCACCCAAACAAGAACAGCACCAGCTCTTTCATCACCACCCCCCCGACGGTGCCGTGTCCAGGACCGTGAGGAGAGGGAGGGCGGGGGGCAAACACCCCCCACACAGGGATGATGCTTGGGAAGAACCTCGGAACAAAAGCGGGAGGGAGCCGGCCTGGGAGCTGTCCCCTCCAGCCGGGGGGGCCGCGGGGATGAGCGGGCCGCCCGCGGGCACCGGTACCGGATGGTGAATTGGGAAAAAAGGGGGCGCAGCCCCCCCTTCCCCCCCCCCCAATCACCTTGGGATGGTTTCCATCTGCCTGCGGGGCGGGAGGGGCCGGGGCCGCCTCCTCCCGCCGGGCCTCTCCCGGGCCCGGCCGGTTCTCAGCGCTTTGCCGAGGAAACGGAGCTACAAGTGCCGGAGGCCGCAGCTCCGAGGGGCCGGGGAGCGGCGCGACGGGCAGCCCTCGCGGAGCGGAGCTCCCTACACCCTGCGCGCCGCCTCTCAGGGCCGCCGCTTCAACCAGTAGCTCCCGCCCAGACGCAGAACCCCGGGAGGGAGGGGGTCAGCCCCTCGCCCGCTTCCCGGAGCGGAGGGGATGCAACGCGGCTCCGTTCCCGACCCGCGGCGGCACTGCCGACCCCGAAATTCCCTTTCGATTAACCCCTGCCGCGCTGCCAGCGCTCCGCGGGGCGGGGAATCCATAGCCGGCACCCGGTAACGAGCTCCCCGGGGGGCGATGGATCACCGCCGGGCCGCTGCCGCCTGCCCTTGGGCTCCCCCCGGCGCCGTCCCCCTTTCCCCCGGGACAGGGCGCTGCCCCCGACCCGCACACCCGCCCCCGGCCCGGCCACCACCGACCGCCGGCAGCGGGACGGGGCGGCGGTGCCTGCAGGGGGCGCTGCGGCTCCAGCGTTGGGCCCCGCCGCCGCCGCCGCCGCCGCCGCGGGAAGGGCCGCGCGCCCCGCGCCGCCGCCCGCCCGGACCTGCCGCCGCCGCTGCCCGGCCGCGGCAAACACCCGCTCCGCCTCCGCGCGGCCCCGGCACCGCCGCCCGCGGCCGCCCCGCGCTCCGCCCGAGGATGCGCCGCTCCCGCCGCGGTCCCAGCGCCGCGGAAAAACAGTAACCGGCGGGGGCGGGGGGTGAGGGGGCCGAAAAATAACTTCAGAGGTGGGAAAAGAGTGTAGTCAAAGTGGCAACAGTTTATTTATTAGCCAAAAATATATACTTTCTTGTACAATTTGGTTCACACATATGTACATTTTTACTGTATGTACAAAAACAGACAACAACAACAAAAAAAAATCGAAACACCTAATTCTCACTGGACTTCCGAAAAACCTCACAACCTCAGCTAATCCAGATGATAGTACAGAAGCGGGTATTTTTTTTTTTCCTTTTTAGTTTTAATATACGGACATGCTTACAAGTTGTAACTATACAGAGATTTTTTTTTTTACAATCATTACAACAACAATAAAAAATTAACTATGATGATGACAACGCCGATAGAACCATAGCGGCATCGAGTTGGTTCTGGGGCCTGGAAAAAAATGACACAGAAAAAAAAATATTTAATAGGATTTCTAGTCAGATTGAGCTGGCACAATATTTTTAACTGTAGGCTGCACTAGTTTTGTTGTTGTTGTTGTTATTTTTAAAAATAGATTTCTAAATATAAAAAGTTTTCAGAGTGACTTAGAGCGAATTTATTTAGCTACGAAAACACCCCGGGCCCGATCCCCGTGGTTCCCGTCAGTCAAGAGAGTAATTGATTTCGGTGACTGCTCCGCCAGCTCCGGGCGGCGAGGCTCAGCCTCTCCAGTGTTCACACTAGCTCGGGGGGGGGGGGGGATTTTTATTTTTATTTATGGTTTTCCCACCGGCAGGTCGCTGTCGGCGCTGCGGGCTGGTCCCGGTGTGCTCCCGCCCTGCCCGGCTCCCAACCCCGTGCACGGCAACCGCCGGCCCCGCTGCCCCGAGCGCGGCTCGGCCTGCCCGCCGGATCGGCCTCCCGAAGACAGAACGGGGGAAAAAAAAAATAATAATAAAAAAATCAGACTAACCCACCGCGCACGCAGAGGAAGAACAAGAAACCGGCCTGGAAAGGGAACTAAAGAAGCGGAGAAAATAAGCTAACCATTGACAACTGCTCTACATCTCCTCAGCAGACGGAGGAAGCAATCTCTTACCGCCTCTGCACTGGCTGGAAAGCTGTCTTTATTAACTTTTTCTCTACTTCCAAGGCACTAGATCGATCTAAAAAGAGAAGGAAAAAAAAAAAAGCGTTCCTTTATAGCCCCCGTTTTGTTGCCGCCGCCCCCCCGCACTCCCCCACTCCCCGAATTAAGTCTCTGGACTCAACATCTCTTCTCGGCAAGTTGCAAACACGACACCACGACGGCTGTGCTGCGGGAGTGACCGAGCGGCACACGGCACAGGAACCGAGCCCTGCGGCCGGCTCCCTCCCTCACAGACCGCTGGAGCAGCAACAGGAACAGCAACGCGAGCTACCCCGCTCCGCCGGCGGAAGGTAAGTCTCGGGGTTTCCCGCTGCTTCCCGCCCGCCGACACCTGCGCCCCGACGGCCGCGCCGCGCCGGGGCCGGGGCACCGTGAGAGACCCGCAGGGCCGACGCCCCCCGCCGCGGCCCCTCGCGCACGGTCCCGCGGGGCCTCCCGCGCCGCTCCGCGCATCGCGGCCCAGCCCCCGCGGCGGCCGCCGGCCCATCCCGTCCCCGCCGCGTCCCTCAGCGGTCACCTGCTCCGGCGGGCTCCGCGCTCTGCGCCGGCTCCGCGGGCCGCGGGAAGGCGGCGGCGGCCGGAGGGGCGGCGGGGGCGGCCCCCAACCCCAGCAGGTGGGGAGTGTTCAGTAAGGCCAGCGGGTGTGGGGCCGGGTGGTGGTGGTGGTGGGGGGCGGCCGGGAAGGCGCGGTTGGTCCAGTTGGGGAACTTGCCCAGGGGGCAGGAGGAAACGAGTCTGTGGGGCGGCGGAGGGGGCAGCGGCAGCGGCTGAGGGGCGGCCGCCGGCGGGGAGCCGCCGCCGGGAGACTTGCGGGGGTTGTCCGGGCTGGTGGCCGTCTCGGCCAGCGACCAGATCTTGGGCTTCGGCAGGGTGCTGGCCAAAGCGCCGTCCGTCGGGGAGGAGGCGGCGGAGGAGGAGGCAGAGGAAGGGGGCGAGAGGTGGTGCGGCGGCGGATGGAGGGGCGGCTTGAGGGGCTCCGGACCGGCGGGGGAGGCGGCGGTGGCAGCGGCGGGGAGCTCGCACTTGTGGTGGTGGTGTTGGTGGCGATGGAGGTGGAGGTGGTGGTGGCGGAGGTGGTGCGGCTCCCCCTCGGCGGCCTTGAGGTAGCGCTCCTCGGAGCCGGGCAGGTCCTCGAAGCCCTCGGAACCCTCCGAGTCCGTCTTGGAGTCGGAGTGCAAGAGGTCGGCGTCCTGCAGCTCGTCCTCCAGCTCGTCCTTGTTGCTCTCGATGTTCTCGGTGTCGATGTTCTCCAGGTCGATCTCCTCCTCGTCCTCCCGCTTGTCCTCTTCCCCCTCGTGGTCGCTCCCGTAGGAGTTGCCCTCCTCGTCCGTCCTGCTGCGAGGGGCCCAGGTCATTTTGTTCTCCTTTTTGAGCCGCCGCCGCGCGTTGGCGAACCAGGTGGAGACCTGGGTGAGGGTCATTTTGGTGATGATGGCCAGCATGATCTTCTCTCCTTTGGTGGGGTAGGGGTTTTTCCGGTGCTCGTTCAGCCAGGCCTTGAGGGTGCTGGTGCTCTCCCGGGTGGCGTTCTTGGGCCGCGACGGGTCCCCGAACTGGTACTGCCCGTAGGGGTAGAAGGCGGGGTGGTGGTGGGGGAAGGCGGCGTGCTGCACCCCCGGGCTCTCCTTCAGCTCGTACTGGGCGCCCTGCAGCGAGAGGGAAGGGGCGGCCCGGCTGAGACGGTGCGCCGGGCCCGGCCCGGGGCCCCTTCATCCCGCCGCCGTTACCGGCAGCAGAGCCCGCTCGGCACCAGCGCGGCGGTCGGACCCGGCCGATCCGCCTCCCCGCGCCGCCGAGTTCTCCCGGCCCCGGCAGCCCGGGCCCCGCCAGCTGCGCCCCGGCCGAGGCGAGTGCCCGGGAGGGAGGACCGGCTTCCCCGGGGCGTGTGCGCGGCGAGGGCCGGCGGCAGCCGGGGCCGGTCCCCGCGGCCGTCAAACCCGGCGGGCGGAGGGGGGGGGAAGGCCGCGGGGCCGCCGCTCCAGCCCTGCCCCTCTCCGGCAGCTCTCTCGGGGCCGGGCGGCGATAACGCCCCGTGTGTGTCCCCCCCCACACACCCAGCGACAGCCCTCCCGCCGCCTTCCCCGGCGGCCCCTCCGGGCTGTCCCCCCCGGCACGAACCGCGCCCGGGCCGGCCCCGGCCGAACGTGTCGGGAGCGGGCGGCGAGCCCCGGGGGTCTCTTACCAGCTGGGGGAAGATGGGCAGCTCGGCGGCGTAGGGCAGGAAGGCTCCGTAGCCCTGGGCGGCGGCGGCGTACGGAGCGCCGTACATGGAGGAGAGCACGTTGGAGAGGGTCCCGGACGGGGCCAGCTCGGCGCCGCCGCGGGAGCCGCCGCTACCCGGGCGCTCCGCCGGGTAAATCGGCCGGATGTACTGGTAGCCCAGCTGGGGGAAAGACATGGTGGGGAGCGGGACAGGGGAGGAGGGAGGAGGAGGAGGAGGGGGGGGGGAGAAGAGAGGAAGAAGGGAGAAAAAGGGGAGAAAGGAGCCGGGCCGGGTGCGCAGGAGGCAGCCGGGTCGCTCGCCCTCGCCGCCCGCCCGCACTTTCAGCCGCTCCCGCAAACTCGGGCGGACATGGGGAGAGGGGGGGGGAGCCGGGGGTGCGCGGAGGCCGCGGGCTCCCGCCTGTCCTCGGCCGCCGCGGTAAACGATCCGATCGCTTCTTTCTTCTCTCACTTTTCCTATTGATCTGAGTGGACCCGGGTCAGGTCCTAACAGATTGCCTGAGATTATTGGGACTCTGGGCTCTGATTGACATTTCTAGTCTCTCACAAGCCCCTCCTATTTCTTTTAAGTCTCTCTCTCTCCGTCTGCCTCCCTCTCTCTCTCATGCCCAGAGCTCGCTCTCGCCGGGTTTGTCACTAGCTGCTTTTTTTTCTCCTTCTTTTTTTTTTCTAAATCTGTTTACTGACGTCGCGATCTTTTATTTGAGTTGCTTTCAAATCTCGTTTTAGCGATCGCCAATCAGTTGTTTGTTTTACAAAGGTTTAACCCTGCCTCATGGTATTCTAATTATATAGAGATAGATTTAGATATAATTTCTTTCCTAGCTCCCCCCCCTCCCCCGGAGCATAGGAAGCCAGGGTGTCAGCTGTGAGCGGCACACGAGAGGGACAGCGAAAAGTTGTGACATTTAAAAATAAAGGCGCTCCACCCCCCTCCCTCCAGTCCCCCCTTTTCAGGTTTTCAAATTTACAGCCTTTCCTTGCCCAGGTTCGTTTTGTTTTCTTTATTAAGATATTCCCTCCTTCCCTTCCCCCTCTTTGGCCCTGGTGAGGGTTAGATCTCCTAATATAGATTTTAAAGTCTATTAGATTAGAAAAAAAAAAATTGCATTTTCAGAGCTACCTTGAAAAATTTCCTAGTGTACTGAATCTTTAAGGAGCTCTCTACATTTTGTCTGGGCTAACAGTGGGCAGATACAGTGGAAAAGCTAAGTTAATTTTCCTCCTAATAAGGGACTTCAAAGAGTTGTAGGTCACAATTTTACATCAAAGGCAGAAAAGAAGGCAAATTAAAATCTTAACAAAGGAGAGAGGGGAGCAGCCCTCTGGGCCATTAGTAAATAAGTGGTGTGAAAAAAGGGACAATGACAGGCACTGGAATTAAACTCATTAACACCTTTTTGTCTTGGTGCGAAATCTCTAATTAGGAAATTTATGATCATTTTGCTTATTCCCTCTGTTCTGAATCACTACATGGCTTAGAAGGAAGTACCTGGTACGTGCAACATTTGCAAAGGGAGCAGGGGCAGGGGCTTCTGAGGAGCTATGGGGGGGGAGTCCAGATACGGTTTAATTACCGAATGAGATTTTTTTTTTTATGATCAACACATTTTAAATGACGGTTTGGGTTTTTGTTTTGTTTTTTTTGGGGTTGGGGTTTTTTTTGCTTTTTTTTGTGCCGCCGTCTCTCCTTCTCTAAAACCAGCGTGTGAGTTGCAATTTAGCCTTTTAAGAGTAGTTCAGATCCAGCTCAATCGCGGTGCCTCTGCGGCGAGTGTGCCCAGGTCGGCGGCTGCGGGCGGGGAGAGGCTGGAGCTGGAAGTTCATCCGGCCGGCGGGGCTGGGACTGCGGGCGGGGAGAGGGACCCCAACCTGCCACCCTTATCTGCTTTTTAAAAACCACGATATTTAAATTAAAAAAAAAAAAAGTTTGAAGGGTCTTTTGAGGAGTTGAGCCTAAAGGAGAGCCGTTTAGCCATATTCCCCTCTCTTCCTAAATACTCTCTGGATTTATTGCCTTTAAAATATGATTTAGGTACAATATAACCACTGTGCCCACAGTATGGATTTTTATAACTACATTTCTTTAAAAATGAAATTCATGTCAGATTACGCAGTTAAAGGAATCGACCTTGATAGCTTGCTATAATAAAACTGTATCAGCTTGTAATAAATGCGGATTATAGCAAAGCAAGCTCCAGAATTAAAATTCCCTGAATCAATATATGAAAATCTGTAGGAAACATCTCTAATCGTATTAAGTTCATCTTTATAGCATTTCCTATCTGCTAATCTAGTGCAAAAACAACTCTGGGTTGGAGGAATTTATTTTCTTCTATTCAACGTTGCTCCTGTAATAGTTTTTGATAGTATAATGCAAAGGAGATAACAGTATTAAATTCAGTTATAAGTTTATTTATTTTGTTTTAATGCAGAAGGAAAGGAGGCAGCTTTCCCCGCGTCCTGATCTGCTTTAAACTTTTCCACGCGTGGGAAGCTCTCGGCTGGGGCGATGCGATGTTCAGAGGGTCGGGGGAGTCTGGATGCAGACCACAACTTTTAGAAATATCTGCCCCAGAGAGAAAAGGGGCGAATATGAAAAGTGGGAGAAATCAGTCGCCGTTTGAGGCAGTGGTGCCCGCCGCGCTGGTGTGACAGCCGGGCACACGCGTGTCCCACCTAACCGGACCCGTCTTTTTGTGGCTGCGGGGCCAGCACGGAGTGTCAAAGCTGGCGGGATCATTTTGTGATTTGTAACCAAGAGCACGATCGATACGAGCCGGTCCCTGGCGGGAGGCGGTGTCGGACGGGACGATGCGGGAGCGGGGGGTCCCCGGGCCGTGGGTGGGGGGCGGCCGTGGCTGTGGGCAGGCGGGAGGGAAACGCGAGAGGCGAGAAACTGATGGGTGCGAATGGATCCAGGTCAGAGTGAGGGTGAGGGATGGTTTATTAATGGGCGAGAAACGGAGAGGAAGCGTAGCCGGACCAAACGGGCGGGAGGAGAAATCCGCAGGGATGGAGTTCTTGGCTGAGGGGGGAGGAAAACACGCGGAGAAGACGGCAAACGGTGGGGGAGAGAGGGAGGAGGAGAGGAGCCATCGTCCCGGGGTAGGGCGGGGGTGTGGGAGCGATGTCCACGGCGAGAAGCGTCGCACGCCTTGGGCCGCGGGAGGGTCGCTGCGGAGCCGGGAGCAGCCCGGGGCCAGGCGGCGGCAGGGTGCGGGACCGGGTGCGGGGCGAGGAGCGCAGCCGGGCAGGGCGAGCGGCGGGAGTGGAGCGGGCAGTGGGCGAAGCCCCTTCCCCGAGGACCGGGAGCGAGCGGGAGGCCGAGCGGGAGAGGCTGTGCCTGGCTGGAGCCGAGGGGAGATGCGCGGGGGAGGCTGGAGCCGGCTCGTCCCCGGGGGAGCCGGGGGCGGGGGCCCGACGGCCGCTGCCCCCGGGGAGCCGCGGCGGTTGAGCGCTGCTCGGCCGGACAGACACGTGTCTTCTGGCCGGGACCTGTCAAAGCTGGGCGAGCGGCTCCTGATTTATTACCCCAAACACACACACCCCCCCGCCCGCCCCCCGCCTTCCCCCGGCCTCGCCTCCCTCCGCTCCCGGCGGGCTCACACTGCCGCCGAGCTCAGACCAAACCTCCCTCCGGCTGCCGCTGGGCTTCCCCGGGCCTGCGGCCCCGCCGGGGAGACACCGGGCCGGGCTCCCTCCACGGGCAGCATCGCGCCCGCCCCCATGTCCCTGGGACTCCGCTCCCGGTTCCCATCCCGGTTCCCATCCCGGTTCCCATCCCTGCAGTGCCCCACTCCTCCAGGCGACGGGCGGCGGAGGGGACCGGGGGACACGGCCCGGGAGGTGGCCCTGGGCCGGGGGTATCTCTCCGGCGCAGGGCCCGTCTGGAGCACCGGGGGCTGCTGCTGGCAGCTGCGGGGGAGCTGCCGGCGGGGCCGCGGTCCAGGCGGCTCCTGCGGGCGGTGGGACGGCGGGGCGGGGCAGACGGGAGCTGCGGCCGGTGCCCCGCACACGGGGAGACAGGGACCAGCCGCCCAGGGAAGTGAGTAAACAGAGAAGGCGGGCTCGGAGAAGGGCCACAGTTAAAAAAGAGTTAAAAAAAATAGAGGGAAAGATCAAAGAGCCGGGTAAAAGACTCTTCAAATTACACGTTTGAAGCTTTTCCATAATTCCAAGGCAACAGATAGATAACAAGCTGCACATTCCTTATCACATATGGAATCAATCTGAAGGGAGTCTCTTGATCAGAATCTGTTAATTGCAGTGACATATGATTTGGAAAGAAAACACAATTAATGACCCTTCATGTTAGGGCTTTGGGACGAGGCCACTGACAATCTGCACTCTGCAGCCAACGTCAACTTTTTTTGTTATTATTGTTATTATTAGTAAACTATTAAAGGGAGACATTTCTCGAGCCTCGGCGACTGTTTTGTCTCCGTTCCCATTGCAGGTTTCTTCAGAAGGGGGAGGAGAAGAGCAGGGGACGGGAGTGTGCGAGCGCCTTTCCTTCCAGGTTTGGGGAGCTAAAATGATTTAGTACCTTGTCTGTAAATCTAATGACCTAAGGTGAGAAAAAATACTTCATCTTTTATTATTACCATTTGTGGTGAGCGTTACCAGGAAACAGCAGAACCCGTTTGAAATGGTAAATATATGTATCCATTTAAAACCCATTATCGCAGAGATTTTCCCAAAGTGAAATAAAGCCAATCTCCCCAGTCCCGTTTTCTGGCGCCCTCTGCCCACAGCTCCCCTCGGCTCCCCTCCCCTGGGACTGCCGAGCTGAGCCTTCCTGGGTGCTGAGGGTGCCGGGGGGCAGCAGTGGGTGCTCTGGGCTGTTCGTGTCACACATGTCCTGTAATGTTAGGAAAGGAGGGAGCAACATTTTTAAAAGCTTTACTCTGTCATTAAAAGGTTTTGGTTTAGAAAAGAGGGAGAGGGAGAGGGAGAGGGAGAGGGAGAGGGAGAGGGAGAGGGAGAGGGAGAGGGAGAGGGAGAGGGAGAGGGAGAGGGAGAGGGAGAGGGAGAGGGAGAGGGAGAGGTTCATTTGAAGGTTATAAAGCGTACACTTTAATAGGATCGAAGTGAAATTAGTTAATAAGAAAATGCTGGCCAGAAGCTCTCCGGGCTTTTAAGTGCTCTCCAGGCCATTTAGGGAAATTGAATAAGAACAGACTCTGTTACCTGCAGCCCCAACTATTATCTCCAGTTCTGCATGGAGGCAAGAAGGGAAAAACAGTGCTTGAGAGACCTGAAGTCCCGCACACCTCCTGCCAGCCTATTTCCTTGCAAAATAATGTCCCCTTTCTGCTGACAGTCGTGCTCTCCTCCTGCTGCTGCTTTTAGGCAGAGCAGACTGGACTGTGTGCCACAAGCGGGTCAGCAAAGGCAAGGGGCCATAAGCAGAGGCTGTGGGCTCGAGGGGCTTCTGGTCAGAGCAGCCCCATCCCTGCTCGGGCCAGCCTGGCCTCTTGGTGTTATTTTTCCCCTTTCATTTCTCTGAGATTATTTTTTTTTTCCCACCATTGTGGTCCTTTGCTGATTTGCATTCGGATTGTTGCCAGTAGGTCAGTATATTGTGTTACCTAACTTCCTATCTGGTCCCTTTCTCCCTCCCTTTAAACTTTATAGTTTTTAGAGGTGTTAATAAAACCTTTCCTTTGGTAAATCGTTCATTAGAAACCCCACTGAAACCTGGAAAGACTTCAGAAAAAAAAAAAAAAGCAGCGCTCAGGAATGAGAGGCTGGGAGAAGGCTTTTGTCCAAAAAGTGCATAATTGCTGTGAATCTTAGGAAACATTAATCTTTATAGGAATTTGTGATTCATATCTGTGGTTTGACCGTTTAGGTGATTTATAACCTGTTAGTGCAATTCACTAATTTTATGCCAATCCATTTTATGCGCCCGCTTAGACTCCCCATCGCAGGGATTGTGCCATGCTGGTGGCAGCGCGGCTGTGGCTCCGGGCCCCGGCGGGGACGTTCCCGGGCCCTCGGGAGCAGGGAGGCGGGCAGGGAGCGCGCAGGGCTGCGGCGCTCTTCCCCGCAACATTCTCCGTCCCATCTCTCCTCGCCCTCAGCCCCCGGTGCCTATGGGACGGGCAGGGGCCGTCCCGCCGCGCCCCCGCCCTCCTCCGCGGCGGCGGGGATGTGCGCGGCCCCGGTCCTGGCGGGAGGGCTGCAGCCTTGATAAACCGGGGCCGGGGGTATCCCGGGTTTCTCGAGCTTTACCAGCAGCTCTTAACCCGGATTACTCCCCTCCTGCTGCTCCGTTCCCGGTCCGCCCGGGGATCCGCGGTCCCGCAGCGCGGGGAGGTTCAGGCCGCTCCGGGCACGGACCCGCCCCCCCGGAGCCACGGCAGCGGGAGGGTCCTCAGGGGATGGTGCCTCTCCGGTTCTCCGGCCGGTAGCCCCGTCCCCCGCCCTCAGCCCGCCGGGAGGTGTCTCCCCGGGATGGGGCCGGTGCATCCTGGAGGGGGGACACACGACAGCCGGACATGTCAGCGAGGGAAATACCGCTCAGAGAGCGGCTCTGGGCTCCCTGAGGGTCTGCGGAGCGGGCACTCCTCGGGTGAGGGGTCTCGGCACTCCCCGGCGGAGCGGGCACTCCTCGGGTGAGGGGTCTCACACTCTCCGGCCGCCGCGGGGGATGCGGGCAGCTTCGTGTGATTTGTAACTGGGCTTATTAGCTGGAGGGGAAAACACCAGAAAAGAAAAGGAGCAGCAGCTGCACTGAAGATAACACTAATCTTGTGACACAATCATTAATTACTATTGTATTAATTACTATTTTTCCACAACAGTCCCCGCCCGGAAGACCTTACAGCCCACATCTGCTGGGTGATGATACTCGGGTTTAGAAACGATTCCCCCATTAGGTCCCAGGTAGCGTTTACAAACGGCAACACCTTCAGTATCAAAGCCCGTCATCTTGCAGCCTGAGATTTTCTGTCCCATCGGCCTGGGTAGAATGATTTTGATGGCGATAAAATGTATTTAAATATCAAAGTCTTTATTCACGTACATATTCCGTCCAAAGTTTTAGATCGCGATGGCGTAACCGCTTTATTTGCTCTTCATCCCGCGGATGCTGCCTTATATCAGTAACAAACAAGCATTGATTTTATGGTAAAGTCACTTTGGGATGGGAATGAGTAACTCCAGGCAGTGCTATCACTGTATTACATGGAAATGGCCCAGGTAACAAGATGAACATTGATTCAGCATTATGTTTGATCAATAATGAAATAAGTAACTTCAGGGCCAAATTAAAATGCAAGCTGGCTTAACGCTGCCAGCTTCTGGGCTAAGTGACAAGGCTAATTCAGCAGGGAAATGGCAATATTTGCATTAGAGGCTGCATCTGTTGTTTGGTGGAAGAGGCTGGATCTGCAACCACGCCGGATCCAACTGCGGGGAGCGGGTTGGCGGGGGGCCCTGCCGGTACCCGGGCCGGGGTGCCGGAGCCGGGGTGCCGGAGCCAGGGTGCTGGGGCCGAGGGGGGGCCTCCCCGACGAGCAGCGCCGCTTCGCCCCCCGCTCTCCTCGGCTCTCGGCCACGATGGAGCTGGGCTGCAAAAAAGTCCTTGGGGGCGGGGAGCAGAACGGCAGCTTGCTGCCTTTCGCAGATAACCAGATGGGGTTAGCGGAGGAAATCCGCCTTTGGAAGCCCCGGGGCGCACGGGAGCCGGCCCTGCCCGCCGGCCCGGGTGTTGTGGAGCGGGCAGGGGCCTGGGAGAGGAGCGGGAGCAGAGCTCCCAGCCTCGGCGGCCCCTGGTCCGGGCCAGCCGCTGGTTTCTCCATGGCCGGTTTTCGCAGCTCTGCCCTCATCACCGGGACGGTGACACGCGTGGATCTTCCATAGCGATTCTCGCCTTCAGCTGCCCCGCACCGGGGCACGGGGCGAGGCACGGGGGTGCGTGCTTGGTTAGGGGGAAGAGCTCCCCGGGAGGGGGGCGGCTCGGAGAGCGGAGCCTGCAGCGGTGCTCCGCTGGGCCGTACCGAGAGATGTTACCGGTGGGGCTGCGGGGCGGCCGGGGCTGTCGATGTGTGCGGTGAAGAGGCTGTGGGCAGGCACAGGCAGCCGGCCTGCGGTGTGAAGTGGGGACACCTGGTCCTGTGACGTTCTTCCAAGTTGTTTTAATTTGAGACAATTTTTAAACATTTCCTCGAATGTGGCGGGGGGGAGAGAAGACGAAAAGGAAGTGCTCTCCCCAAAAGAACAGGAAACCCCTCTCGGTGCCGCCCGGGCCAAGCTGAGCGTGCCGGGGGCGTGTGTGCCCTTGCCCCGCACCGGGAAACGTTCCCCGGGCAGAAAGCGCTGCTCCCTCTCACTGGGGAGAGGATCCCGACGGCCTCCCCAGCGGTGAGTGGGTACGTGGGTGGGTTTCTGCCCTCCCGGCGCCGGCGCTGCTGCCCACCGGGTGCGGCCCTGAAAGCCGAGCGCTAACCGGGGCCCGATGAGGCGGAGGTGCGGCTGGAAGGGGCTGATGTGGGGGGTGACGGATGGACCGGGGGGGCGGGGGACTGAACGGCTCTCCGCCCACGGAGGGGCCGCGGACGGGCCAGGCGAGGGGGCGCGGATGCGTGGCGTGGCACTGCAGGCACCCCCCCGCTCCGCCCCCCCGGGCGGCAGGGATCGGCCCCGTGCTGCGGGTGCCGGTGCAAGCCCGGAGAGGGGGCACAGACCGGGAGCCCGGCGCGGACCCTGCTGCCTTTGCAGGCGGTGGGACCCCCCGGGGGCGCAGCGCCGCCGGGACAGACCCCCGGGAGGAGCTGCCGGGGCCCCGCCGCGCACCTAGAGCCGCGGGGGAGCGCCGGGATGGGGCTCTTCTCTACAGCCCCGTGGCCGCGTAAACATAATTAAAAAAAGAGGGGGCCGGCGCTG